>CAMQQK010000001.1:0-28564 GCA_947034925.1 Eudemis profundana
TCAAAATCGACTGAACTGGTTTTTATATAGGATGCACCAATGGATTTCATAACAAAGGTTTATGTGTATACTTAGTTAAAGCAGTGTAAAAAAAATAAATCATCATCATCATATCAGCCGAATGACGTAGGCCATAAGCCTTAGGTGGACATAGGCCTTCCCCAAGGATCGCCACTACTGTCGGCATTGTGCTGCTCGCATCCAGCCAAGTTGAAATTAAGAAATAAGACGTAAATAAATGACTTTTGGAATTTTTGTCTGTTTATCGGTTTGTTTGTGCGCGCATAGCGCAAAAATAACTTCCGATTTAACTAAAAGTTGGTGCACAGGTAGATTATGTATATGTTATGACCGCAGTTAACACATAGGATACTTATTACCTGACTAAGCCAAAGCAAAAGGAGGCATTCAACTTATTTTACATGTATGTTATTTTTAACCAGCTTTTAAAAGAAGGACAGTTCTCTATTCGTCTGAATTTTTTTTTGTGTGTTTGTTCACCGATTAGTCGAAGACGGCTGAACTGATTTTGAAAATTCTTTTTTTCTTTGACAGGGTATATTTCAGAGGTGGTCCCATTGCAACCAAATCAGGATCTGATGATGGGATGAAACTCTTCAAGTATTATAGGCACACATATAACAATTTTGGTATTTTTCATAGTTTTTCAAGCATTTCTTATTAGAAATGAGTTTCTAGTGTTAACTGACTTCAAAACAAAAGAGAAAAAATTATGTAAGTTTGTTCCCCGATCACTTGAAGACGGCTAGACCGATTTGCAAAATTATTTTTTTTATTTAAATTGGTATTGGTATTCTTTTTTGTTTGGAAGGGTACACCTCTAAGGTTGTCCCATAGCAACCAAATCACGATCTAATGGTGGGATCTTAGAGTTATTGAGGGATCTTTTCAAATATTATAGGCACACATACGATGATTTGGTTATTTTAGATAGTCTCAGCATTTCTTATAGAAATTAGTTTATTGAAAGAGCCGGTCGTTTTAATTTTTTTTATTCTGTGGTTATATTCTTTACAATCTCATTTCTGTTAGATAATGTGATGCTACCTTGTAATACTGATATTGTTCGTAAACAACCAGAAAGTGTTTCCACAGAAATATAAAACTTTTTCCTATGATATGATCATCAATTTAAAATCAAAAAAAGCCGGTTAATAAGCTCCATGTGCTCACAGAATTCATTTCTTTTACATTAAATGCAAATTTCGTAACTAAGCGACTTCAAAAAAGGAGGTTAATATCAATTCGATCCGTATGTATGTAATATTATCAGAATCGCACAGTTTGTAGGGTTCCGTACCTCAAAAGGAAAAACGGAACCCTTATAGGATCACTCGTGTTTCTGTCTGTCTGTCACAGCCAATTTGCTCCGAAAGTACTGGTCCGATTGAGTTGAAATTTGGTACATAGGTATATTAAGGTTAATGACCCAAACACGGACATGTCACGGAAATATATATGAATTTTAATCATGTGGGCCACATATGGGGGGTCAACTAGAAAATTAAAAAACAAAAGTTTGCGAACTATATCGTGTGACATATGAAATGAAAGGGCTCACTGTGAGAATCTCAAATATATATATTTTTGAATTTTTTTATATTACAGGAAAACCTATAAGAAGTCTGTGCAATAAAGTATAATTGTTTTGAACGTACGGAACCCTCTCCACGCGAGTCTAACTCGCACTTGTCCAGTAATGTTAGTCTATGCCAGCTTCTAAACATGTGTGCCATATGTATTACGTAAATGCATATAAATTTGCATGTTTGTCCGCGCCTATCTCAAAAACTTTAAGACGGATTGCAAAAAATCTTTTTTTGTTGGACTAGTTATAGTCCAACTTAGGGAACTGTGCAAGCTTCATCAAAATTGGTTCGGTAGTTTTTGAGAGAGCGAGTTAAGTGTGTATTGTAGAGACTGGCTGCACATGCACAGTATCAGTCACTAGGAAAACGTGTCGTTGGCTTAACGGAGTAATCCAATTTACAACTGAAATTAAGAAAATATAGAAATAAAAAAGTAATTATAAATAATTAAACCGGCTTAACCGACCGATTATATTTGGAATAAACGTACGTAGTCATTTGGTAGTAGTACCTATGCGGTACCAGGCATGTCACACTCAGCGATTTTGTTTCGACGTAATTATTATTCTTCCTTGCCTATGCCTAATGTATTAGGCAAGCTCAGGGCTGCGCCGACACCCGGCAGCGCCTGAGCAGTGCCGTAAATGCCACCGGTGCCCAGGCAGGCACACGGCGTAAGCTCTGGGGGGCGCAAGAATGGCCAGACCAGGCAGGACCTATAATAGGGTACCTATAATATCTAAAAAAAAACCAAGGGCGCAGTTATAGAAGCTCGCACAGGGCGCAGAAAAGGCTATTTACGACACTGCGCCTGTGTGCGAAACCTAGGAAGCCCAAAGGAGGGTTATGTGTTTGACCGGTATTTACGTATTTATGTATGTACGTAAGTGTGTAAATACCCGATTGCGGCGAAGCCCAAAGGAGGGTTATGTGTTTGACCGGTATGTATGTATGTATGTTACCCGACTGCGGCAAAACCCAAAGGAGGGTTATGTGTTTGACCGGTATGTATGTAAGTATGTACGTAAGTAAAGTATGTATGTTACCCGACTGCGGCGAAGCCCAAATGAGGGTTATGTGTTTGACGTGTATCAAAACAGTTATATAACGTCACGCAAATATATTTTTTAACTACCTCTAATTCACTAGGAAATTCAAGTTATAATAATAATTTTATTTTTGTCGACAACCCTAGCGGTGAGCGTGGTGACCGGAAAGAGGGCGCGTTATGAGTTTTTGTGACTCGAACGTGGGTTTTGTTAAACAGTGCGACTTCTGTACAAAGTACTATTACTTATTCTGTGGCGGTACGAGGCTGGCACCGACCTCAAAAAAAACTTTTATATTCTCTTTTTTGAAGTCAGTTTAATTATTTAAAATTACTTTTTTATTCAAGACATCTAGACAATTTAAGTCATTAAACCTGTAACTAGACATTGATTTATATGGCCAGTTATTAAGTAGTTTAAGTAGGTTTAACCTACTTTCAAAAGAAGGACGGTTCTCAATTCCTGTATATGTTTTTTTGTTTGTTTGTTTGTTAAGCGATTGCTCGAAAACGGCTGAATCGATGTGGAAAATGGATTTTTGTTTAAAAGGGTCTATATCCGAGATCCGAGGTGGTACCAATGCAACCAAATCAGGATCTGATGATCGGATCTTAGAGAAATCGAGGGATTGGCACACATATAGCGATTTGGGTATTGTCCATAGTCACTCGTGCGTTTCTCATTAAAAGAGGTTCTCAATTCGACCCATATGTATGTAATATTGTCAGAATTGCACAGTTTTTATGTATGTTAGTCTATACCAGCTTTTAAACATTTTTTTAAATGGCTTGCGCGGTGTCCCCTTGCTGGCCAAAGGCCTCTCCCTGTGTTTTCCACAACTCCCTATTTGATGCCTCTTCCGGCCAGTTCTTAAGAAATTCGTCCAAGTCGTCGCGCCATCTCCGTCTAGGCTTGCCCTGCTGCGTCGTCCGTCTTGTTGCTTCTAAATATGTGTGCCTAATTTCATAAGGTATTTGAAATAAACGATGGATTTTGGATTTATATTTGTACGTATGTCCGCGCATATCTTAAAAACTATAAGTCGGATTTCAAGAATTCCTTTTGACTGACTATCAAAAGTGGTTCTCCACTCGTCGGTATGTTTTTTTTGTTTGTTTGTTACGCGGTTACTCGAAAACGGCTGAACCTATTCCGATGTATTATTTGTTTGAAGGGTAACCTCCGAGGTGGTCTTGTTGCAACCATATCAAAATCTGATGATGGGATCTCGGAGAAATCGAGGGAACTCTTCAAATATTATAGGCACACGTGTAGCGATTTGGGTATTATCCATAGTCACTGGTACGTTTCTTATGGAAGTACGTTCATTGAAAGACGATTATTTTAATTTTTAATATTCAAAAGAAGGACGGTTGTCAATTCGTCTGTATGTTTTTTTTTGTGTGTTTGTTCACCGATTACTAAAAGACGGCAGAGCCGATTTGGAATGTTCTTTTTTTTATTGTTTGAAGGGGTACACTTCTGAGGCGGTATCATTATAACCAAAACAAAATCTGATGATGGGGGACCGTGGAGAAATCGAGGGGATTCATCAGATATTATAGGCACACATATAGCGATTTGGGTATTGTCCATAGTCACTCGTACATTTGTTATGGAAGTACGTTCATTGAAAGACGATTATTTTAATATTAATATTCAAAAGAAGGACGGTTCTCAATTCGTCTGTATGTTTTTTTTGTGTGTTTGTTCACCGATTACTAGAAGACGGCTGAACCGATTTGGAATGTTCTTTTATTGTTTTAAAGGGTACACCTCTGAGGCGGTATCATTGCAACCAAATCAAGATCTGATGATGGAATCTTGGAGAAATCGAGGGAATCTTCAAATTCGTTTTGGGTATTGTTCACAGTCACTTGTGCATTTATTATCAAAATAGTTTCATTGAAAGTCGGTTATTTACTTTAAAAAGATGTGGGTATAATTATGTATGTTATAATAGCTGTCCCGACGAACTTCGTCCTGCCTCATTTTAGGGTTCCTTACCTCAATAGGAAAAAACGGAACCCTTATATTGTCACTTTGTTGTCCGTCTGTCCCTCCGTCTGTCTGTCCGTTTGTCAAGAGCAAGACTTTATCTCGGGAACGCGTAGAGGTATCGAGTTTACAATAAACTCAGGTCTACGGTCCCTTGAAGCTGTTAACAAATCAATCTTCTAAGTTAACGTAAAAAAAAAAAGTTGTTTATGCCGCAAAAAATGCAAATTTTGACACTCGTAAGGAAACCGAAATTCAAAGGATACGTTCCGTTGACGTAGAACAGCGGTCGGCAAACCTGCGGCCCGCGAGCCTCCCTGGCCATTTTGTATGTAGGTATAGGTCGTTATATTCAGAATCGTATAAAGTCACAAATTATTAACACAGTGCGGCCCGCGTCAATATCGTTTGCTACTATGTGGCCCTTGGCTGCCAAAAGGTTGCCGACAGCTGACCTAGAACTATGAAATTTGGCAAGTAATACCGTCATATTATACCTACAAGTTAAGGGAAAAATCTGAAAACCAATACATGTTTAACTTTACTAAAGAAATTAAAATTTATAGGGTACTTTAATATATGTACAGTCAGCTCCAGAGATAAGTAGTATGTACATATCGTCGCCACCATGCCAAACTTACATATCTGTAATTTTTGTGAACTTGGTTTTTGGAAGTCAGTTATTATTTTTTATTTTAAAAATTTACTTTATTTTTAAATTTATAGTGGCGCTGGAAAAATATTGTTTTAACTAAATAGACTATATGTCTATTTAGTTAAAAGAAAAAAAATCCAAATCGGTCTAGCCGTCTTCAAGTAACCGGGGAATAAACCTACATAAAAATTGCTCTTTGTTTTGAGGTCGGTTAAGACTGGAAACTTATTTCTAATAAGAAATGCACGCACAAATCGCTATATGTGTGCCTATGATATTTGAAGAGTTCCCTCGATTTCTCCAAGATCCCATCATCAGATCCTGATTTGGTTGCAAACCTCGGAGGTTATACCCTTTAAAACCACAAAAGAATTTTCCAAATCGGTTCAGCCGTCTTCGAGTAATCGGTGAACAAACACACAGAAAAAAACATACAGACGAATTGAGAACCGTCCTTCTTTTGGAAGTCTGTTAATTATAAATATATTGTATATTTCCAGATTTTACGCTGAGTTTGGTATACCCGGGGTACTGGGCGCAATTGACTGCACTCATGTGGCTATTGTGCGACCTACGGAGCACGAAGAGCGATATTTTTGTCGGAAGCAATACCATTCCCTCAATGTTCAAATAGTAAGTCATGATTTTACATACAAGAAATCAAAGCACATAGAAGAAATAAATGGCACTCACCTATGGTCCAGACCGGGAATCGAAGCCGGTACCTTTGGATTTCCGGCCCAGCGTCTTAACCACTCGACCACCAGAGCACACAGCAAGTGCCCTCAATTTTGCCATCTACTTGGACTTTTGTATCATTCTGGTTTAATAGGTTCTTAACCTAAACGCCATCTATGAGAACACGTATTTCGCACTTTACAGCCATGACCATTGAGCATGAGATGACGCTAATATTAATACTATAGATATGAAAGAAACACGTTGTTTCTTTATTTTTATTAGTTTTTAATGCGGGTAAATTAAAAAGAAAGAAAGAAAATACATTTATTTATGACAGCAAATACATACAATTAAGGAGCATTCCATGAAAATATCAACTTTTTGTCCCTTACGAAACGCTATGGCAGCTACCCTAATAAAACGTATTAACTGCTAAGAAACACTACCAATCTTAAAGCCGAGTTATGATATAACAATGCTGATAATTAGTTTCCTGAATTTATTTCTCGGAAGTATTAAAACGGTGGTGTCCCTTACGAAATATTTTCATGGAATGCTCCTTAACCCCATTTTTTTTACATATAAAAATTAAATGGCACTCACCTATGGTCCAGACCAGTGACCGTGAGTGGTGCTGGTGGTGTGAGTGGTATGGTGGGATACCTACATGTGTAAAACGTGTTCTTATAAATAAATAAATATTAGGGGACAATCTTACACAAATCGAACGAATCGAATCATAGATGGCGTTTAGGTTAAAACCCTATTAAACCAGAATGATACAAAAGTCAAAGTAGATGGCAAAATTGAGCGCACTTGCTGGGTGCTCCGGTGGTCGAGTGGTTGTGAAGCTGGACCGGAAATCCAGAGGTACCGGGTTCGATTCCCGGTCTGGACCATAGGTGAGTGCCATATAATTTTTCTATGTAGGTACTCTGATTTCTTGTATCTATATATATATAAGGTGCTAACAAATTAGTCACGGATATTTTTAGGGCTGATAGTACTAAGCTTTCTGAGTTTATTTATGTACAAAATAATAAACAAATTATGTATGTTTTTTGGAGAAAATTAGGGAAGTAAGTTTACTAAGTAAAGCACCCTGTTAATGATGTAAACAACAATCAGTGATTAAGACCTCTTTGATTATCTTATGGTTACTAATTTTCACTATGAATGAACTGGCCACTTAACAGAAAACAACGTCCACTTGACAGAAAATGTTCTTGTCAGTTAAATTCACAGTATGATTAAGTTCGGGTAGAAATTTAATTTATTTACTTTGTTCGGTAAATGAAAACCAAAAAAATATATGAAATAATTTGTTAGCACCGTATATAACTTAAAATGTGGTGTAATTTACCCTCATTAGGGGTTATACATATAGTACGTCACACCCATGAGGGGAGGGGGGGTCTAGCCAAATGTGACAGCCTATACTAACAAGGTCAAATATGTTAGGTAAAAGTGTGATAAGGGGGGGGGGGGGGGGAGTGTGGCTTAAAAGTCTATGATTCGGTTGTCGATGCCTAGCTGTTATGCCCAAGCCATATTTTAAAGAATATGATTATAATTTTCGTTATCTTCTTGAAGACGCTTGAAAGTCTTGTACAAATTGTGGTTATTTATATACGTCACAAGGAAACACGCCTATCGACCCCCTCCCTCTTCCCCATAAATGTTCTTACGCTTACGTAATAAATGAATGGTGCCTGTTAAATTTTTGAAGCGAATAAGAAATCCCGTTGTAAGAGCCAATTTTTAAAGTTTGAATGATCACGAGTTGCTTAAGATTAAGGATATATGTGCTGTTCCCGGGAATATTTCCCTTAGAACTTGGGAATATTACTTACGTTCATATTATGTAGGCAATTCGTTAGAAATCTGATAGTATGTACGACATGCCACGGCTAGCTACTTAGATGTTGTTACTAGTGAGCGAATCTTTAATTGGAGTCGGGAGACGAGTTGCGATGCGGGCACAGCGGCTTTATTACAGGAAAATAGTTCCTTCTTTTCCCCGAAATATTTTGAAACATGAAAATATTTTCAGATATGCGATGCAGACAAATATATAATGAGTGTTGATGCGAGTTTTGGAGGGGCTACGCATGACTCGTTTATATGGGGCGATCACCCACTCAATACCCACCTGAAGAACATCAGTCAGCGGGAGACCATTTGGTTTCTTGGTATGTTATAATGATTTGGATACTGATAACATTTGGCCTGTTTATAAGTAGCATTAATGAAATTTAACATAATTCGGTAGCATTCACGATAGGTAGCTATAGTTTGTGAAGTAACTAAATAGTTAGTGATATAACTATGAATATATAATTTATGCCACACCTGGCCATAAAGTGGCTTTTTCCGCACGCTACGCTGGCCAAGTGTAGACATAAAATGATGTACACAACACGGGAGATAATAAAGAAAGCCCTCGATCGCATATTTACGTCCCTCGCTTGCAGCTCGGGCCGCAAACTTCTGCGATCTCGGCCTTTCTTTGTATTACCACCCTAGTTATGTAATGTACTATTTTGTAATGACATTAACATAACATTCCATAGGATGATACGAGAAGTGTTAACCGACTTAGTAAGAGGTACCTACAACTTGTCCATTTTAATAAAATTATAAATCCATTTATATATTATCCATTAATAAAACTATTCCTATACGGAACAGACTAAGTAGGTAGTTTTTAATGACACAATTTTTCAATCAACTACTTTTTATTATTAAATCATCACAACCAAAATTAATTATAAATAAATAACTATCTACTAAAATTATCTAATTTAGTACATCGTGAGCAAACCGGCATACATCTGCGAAGAAATTCAAAATCCGCGGCGGGCTAGCGTGGGGACTTCACATACACCTTTCGAACTACATCCCATTCAATCAGTCTAGTCTATGAGAGTAGGCCTGTGCCTAGCAATGGGACGTGTATAGGCTGATGATGATGATCTAATGAAGTAGTACATTTAGCTATAGAGATAAGTAACGCCCCTATCTTACCTTAGTCTGTCGGTTTATTATTTTTGTAGCTGACTGTACGTACAGTATTTCTATCTTCCTTTAATCACAGCCAAAGTCCCAACCGAAACAATGTTATAAGGTTGTCAAACTAGTAGTAATTAAAATAATTCACAATAATGAAACCACCAAAATCATTTATTTCTGAAAGTAGGGCCCTCAAGGACTCTTTTACATGTCTGATTCTATTCTATTCTTTTGGCGCTTCGGGTAATGACCATCTGGTGAGAAGAAGCGCCGTAAGAAACTCACCAGTTTCTCTTTCCAAAAATATTAAGTATTACTGCAATTATGACATTATTACCTGAGATTTCATTAATAAAATGCAACAAGCAAATAACTGATATAACATTACATTAAACTTAAAACTACATTTTGTAAAGGGTCTCTAGGCGTCAACACAAGACAAAATAATAGATAATAAATAGACATAGTAAAATTAATGGAGATGTAAGGAGTTTCCGTTGTCACAATATTATATTTTGGAGGTGTAAAAGACCTCCATAAATTATACATTTAAAGTAAAGGCCCAGAAGCGTTTCAACCGTCCTTTCCGTTGTGTTACAAAACTTTCATTTATAACTGGTTTAATTAGCGATTTGGTTAACTGCAGTCGGCGGCGACAGATATAGGTATAGATAAAATATTGGCGGATCTCCTTATTATCATTTAAATTTAAAGCATTTTGTTATCGCTTATATGAATAGTAGCACAACGGAAAGGACGGTTGAAACGTTTCTGGGTTATAAATGGTCCTTAAGTGTCAAAACAATTGACAAGTAGGTACAAAAACAGAAAAACACAATTAATTAATCTAATAACATTATTTTAAAATATAATTATGGGCCGAAACTGAGATCAAAGCCGAAATTCAGTTTCGGTTTCGGCCGTGAAAACAAGTTTCGGTCGGACACTAATTATTTATTTTCAGTCACAGTTAAACCCACGGTGGTTCATCCATCATACATGTGTGCTGTAATAAGCTTTAGAAATAAATTTGCAATTTACACAATAATTTGTGCCACCCGCTTTTATATGTATGCATAGAATCAACAAAAGTATATAACATAAAAGCCTTTATTTCCTTTAAATACTGTTATAATAGACATCTTAACAAAACTATTGGGTTCTTCATTTTTGAACGTAGGCCTCCTGCCATTGAACTCATTCGAAATATAAAAATATACTATTCAGTCTAAGAAAGAAAGTTGAAGACTTTATTCTATAGTTTTATTATTATGCTATCATCACTATCGAATCAATCTGATAAGTAGTAATTTTAAAATAAAAATGATCTAATCAAGCAGTAGTCTGTTACAGATTTAAGTAACCATAGAAATATGTACCTACGTACAGTCGCAGAATAAAAATCAGTGCCTATAGGGAATAAATAAGGCGGCTATGAGCCAAATGCAAAGAGGTGTCTAAGACACTTGCGGTCTTTTGTTCCTCGTTTAAATGTCCATTGACGTTCCGCGACTATACGATACAAGTACTTCCATCCTTTAATAACAACCAAAAGTAACAAAGTAAATATTTCTCATTTTTTATATTTAGGCATAGAATCAACAAAAGTATATAAAATAAATAGTCTTTATTCCCGTTAAATGTTAACTTAAAATCTTATAAATATACTACCTGTCCCAGCTAACTTCGTTCCGCCTCAGAATCAATATTTTTTTTTGTTTTAATTTGCTTACTAAACTGAATTAAATTTAAGAATTATACCTAAAGTGTAACTTGTTTTATGAGCCTTCAAAGTTGAGTGGGAAAGTCCATTTTAGAAGTATGAAAATATTAAAAACTATTAATAACATTGAATAGCCAATAAAAATGTTAGTTATGAAACAGTTACGATAAACACAAGTTGAACATAGCTGCAGGACAAATACTTGATCTCCCTGTAGAAAGTATGACCGTGTGATTTCACATCGCTACTAACTATGCTTCAGTATGAAGCGTTCTGAGGCTTTTTGTGGGAAAGACTAAAAATGTGATTTGAACATCGTTTTATCTCTGTGAGTTTCAATAATATTGAAGTGGTTTCTTCACAAATATTTCTATTATTTAGAGGTTTTTCTATAATATAACATAGAAAAAGTTGTAAAATAGCCTATTATTCAGAAAATCCGTTTTTTTATGAAAACTCGGTCAGGACGCTATCTGCCAGGTCTAATTGTGTTTTAAAACCATTCAGGGACCCGCTCAAATATACACACAAAATTTAATCCAAATCTGTCCAGCCGTTTAGGAGGATTTAGGTAACAAAGAGCGGATTGATACATATCATAATATATAAAAAAAGATGAATGAAATGAAACATCTAGCCTGTTCGGTTTCTCATTTTTGAGCGAAGGCCTCCATTTTGTGCCATTTAACTCGGTCGAAGTATACTGTTTAAAAATGCTGTAGAGTGATATCTTCAGAACGTTGGAATTCTTCTGATGCGTTTATTGTAGGTTGGATCCTTAGTGTCTTAACTTAGTTCAATTTTCAGAAAATGTCTGAGAAACTAGCGCTAGTTAATTTTTTACTGTAAAAGCTACAAATTACTACTTGATTTTATTTAGGAAATTATGTTTACTCGTATAAAAACAATTCTTTACGTATATTTCCATTCACAGGCGACTCGGGTTACCCTCAACGGAAGACAATGATGACGCCTATCTATCACCAATGCCGAGCCGAGAACACCCGAGGCGCACTACACCAACCTGCAATGCCATGCGAGAACTATAGCGGAAGGAGCCATCGGTAGATTAAAAACTCGCTTTCGCTGTCTGCTGGTGCATAGGGTCCTACATTATGATCCTCACAAGGCCGGCTCTATTGTAAACGCATGTGTAATATTACACAACATTTGCAATAGAGTGCCCCGCAGCGCGGCGTGGCCGCGGACGCGGACGACGAGGACGCGCCGGGCGTCGCCGCGCCGGCTGGGCGTCGAAGCGAGGCAGAGATAGTTACGCGTCTCTGGCACGATCGGCATCACCACCAAGCCTAAAAATATATAACGATATAAGTTTTTCGCGATGTTTTTTTTTCGCACCTTAGTCATTAATTTAACGTTAAATATTCGGCTCGGTACCGAATCGTATTGTAATGTAGATAATCCGGGTCCATCTTCGGATTAACCGTATGATAAGGTGCATTGGGGTAATTTCGAACATGGGATAGTTCCGAAAATTAAGAATTAAGCGCTAACAATGTATTAGACACGCCAATAGTGCTCTGACTAATTGTTTACCTCAAAAAACAAACATAGTTAATTAAAAAATCCTATTTTTCAGAATTACCCCACGTTCGAAACTACCCCAAAGCACCTTACCTGATTATGCATTGTCATTGTCACCAAAGATATGAAAGTATGCCAGGGCTTTAGTTTGGAGAGTGTGTAACGACCTATGTAAAAATCAGCCTTGTGATTATCATGTGAATAGGGACCCTCATTTTGCAACTTGACGTCTGTCTGGCAGGGCTTTAGCAAC
Source organism: Eudemis profundana (assembly GCA_947034925.1). Classification (NCBI taxonomy): domain Eukaryota; kingdom Metazoa; phylum Arthropoda; class Insecta; order Lepidoptera; family Tortricidae; genus Eudemis; species Eudemis profundana. Next base: position 12,527 of record CAMQQK010000001.1, read on the forward strand.
GTCATACGGTTTAGGCAACATCACTTCAAGTTTACAAATACAAAAAAAGGTGAATGCAAAAGCTCCGAAGTTCCACTGTGGCTGGAAGTGAACCTAAATAATGAAGAGATAGAGAGAGGTGTACGGAAAAAGCCGCTTTCTGGCCAAGTGTAGACATAAAATGATGTACATAACACGGGAGGTAATAAAGAAAGCCCTCTATCGCATATTTACGTCCCTCGCTTGCAGCTCGGGCCGCAAACTTCTGCGATCTCGGCCTTTCTTGTATTACCACCCTAGTTGTGTAATGTACTATTATTATGCCCAGTAGATTTGGGTTAGCGATATTTAAATTTAACATTATTCCAAATTGATAGAGCAGCAATAGCTCCTGAGATATCTGGCTGCGACAGACAGAGGCACACCATAAGGGTCCCTTTTTTACCATTTTGGTACGAAACCCTAAAAACCAGAATAGTAGAAACTCGCATGGAGAGGGTTCCGTATGTTAAGAATTTTCCTATTGTTACTTTAAATACAATATACTTATATTTTTTTGTAATCAATAGGTAAATGACTATTTTTGTACTATTTTTAAAATTTTTAGGCCTAGTCGTTAGGGAGATAAGGGGTAATGGTACATTTTCGCATATATTTTATTTTATTCCAAATAAGCTGTTCGATTTCTTGTCCTTTTGAGGCACGGAACCCTAACATTTATCATAATTTGGGTACCTAGGTACATTTTTCACACAATGTGTATCTTTATTGCCACTATAACAACAAAGTATAAAAATAAAAGAGTCCTCATACAAGAAACGTGTTTTTTCGAGTGGTACAGAGGTACAGATTAGTATACGGAACCCTTCGTGTGGAAATCCGACTCGCACTTGGCGGTTTTTTTCATCTGTAGTGCATTTGTGTATTGGCTATGGAACCTAACCCGAAGTAAAGCATGGTCTAACCTGATCTTTGCCGATGTCAAGTTTATGAATAAAATATATATTTTTGATCTATTAAATAACCGGGCATTTAAGTTAACAATTCGACATAGTTCCAATTTTTAGTAATAATGTGTGACGCACTTTGATTAAACTTATTTAGTTATTTTGGTAGCGTTTTATTTGAATTTTCCACGTAGTTGGAGTGAAAAGCAGTATGTGTTACAAGGTAACAATAGAATCCTTCACTACATTCAGGATTCAATGTGGCGTACTCGCCGTAAATATATTATAATTTTACTCCCTAGTAACAATCTACTATTATGCACTAAAAAGCAATTTTACAAGAATTAAAAACAGTATAATTATTACCTCCTGTCAATTCTCTCTATGGTATCAGAGATCCTAATGAGGCTGTCGCGGATAAAAGCAAGGATCTCCCTTAGTTCCCGTTGCCCCTCCAGCCTGTCCTGATTGTTGTCCAACAACAACCGCCGGGCGCTACGGGCATCAAGCCGATCAGCATCTGCCATGTGACGCCTGGTACGTCTGTGGCGCACTGGTCCCTGTGCAGGTGGCGGCGGTGTTGGTGGTCGTGGTGGTGGTGGTGGTGGTGATGGTGGTGTTGGTTGTGGTGGTGTTGCGGCTACGATCCTATAAGGTTCGGACCCAGCAGGAGACAGAGGTGCATCCTCCGGAACAATAATATACTCCATTTCCACATCCTCTTCAGGTGGGTCTGCTTCCTGTTGCTGGAAAAATTTAACAGTATTATATAAATATATATATATATAGTCAGTTTGTCAAATATTTTGTGTATCTTAATTTGTACTGGATTACCCACCATTTCAGGGAAAGGATCCACGCGTACACCTGGTATACCACTACCAAATCCAGCCCCTAAAAGGTCGAGAAATCTCTTCTCTATATCCTGCAGCACAGGAGCATTGGACGGGCCACCACCCGTACCGCTCATAGCTGCACGCATTGAAGAGACCTTCTTCTTCAGTTTTGCCTTGTAGTCAACCCAATACTAAAATAAGTTAAAAAAGTTATATTTAAAATATCTACTTAACATGTTGGCTGCTATGAGCATCACCGGTGGGATCACATACTACAAATATACAGATATTTGTAGTATGTTGGGCAGCCAACGTCTTAATATACTCTTTGCATTCTCATAATTTTTAAAGTTTTAGAAATTGCTTGCCTGAGATACAAGTCTTCCAAGTCCCGCCGCCGTACATAATATAAATTACACCCTGTAAAGGTGGGTAGCTGTGTCTGACAAAAAGTAGATAGCAAGATCTTATAATAGTGACATATGACATATTTAACACATTTATGACCAACAACCCGCCTAGTAGGCGCTCGTAGCCTATGCTCAGATGCCAACCGATTTTGCATTGCACATTATTGGCCTCACAAACTCACCTTGCGAGCTCTGTCGGTTTCTGGGGTGTTGTTTAATTCTTTGTCGGATTGTGATAGTGTTAAATGTCTGTATGTTCCTTAGACTGTGCTGTGTATAAGAGTCAATAACAATACTTACACTAGACCACTCTTTCCACGATTTGGTGGCACCTTCTCCCATACTATTTAGGGCTTCTGCCACCTCTTGCCACAGCCTTCGGGAGTGGTCACGTGCATGGGCCGACTTGTTATGGCCCAAAGCGATGTCACGATGAGCATTCAAATGCTCCCAGAGCACGTTGAGTTGGCTAAGGGTAACGCGGCGCTTAGGGTCTTTATCTCTGCGAAAATATTGAACATTGGTGTAAGTTTCCTGTTGTTAGGTATTTTAGGCGATAATGTAAAAAGGAGATTATAAATAATGTTTTCTAACAGAACGTTAAATTGGTACAATTAAATTTGTATAAATTTACACTTACGCCATTATCCGCAACACTACTATTAACACAAATGAATTGTTGGTTATTAAACGAAGGAACGTAAAAGTATAACTCTGGCTGCCAACGATTCTCGCTGCACTTGCACTAACGAACATTCAAATCGAATTATAATAACCGCGCCTTAGTGACACTTTCTGTCAAAACAAACTTCATTAATCATAGACAAGCGTTTGCTAAAGAACGTTCGAAACATTTGTTCATTTTCTTTTTCTGAAATAAATTATATCAAGAACTAAAAATCATTCAAATAGCACTTTCTAATCATCAAATGTATAATCAGTTTTTTCATATCTTTGAATAGGCACACAATAATTTTGATGGATTAGATTTGAAATAAAAAACCGGTATTGAATCGATAAAAATCCTTGATATAGTTTTCGAACGCTACTTCAAACCACTAACCGGCCAGCAAAAAGAGGATCCAGTCAGTTTCTGCATGGATTTAGGCACCTAGTAATACGCTTAAATCCAGTCACCTAATCCGGCCAGAGTTGCCCGGAAACTGAATTGCCTGGCAATTGGCTGGATTTTATAAAGTTCGTAATAGGTTCCCTGGGAACCTATTACGAACTTTATAAAATCCAGCCAATTGCCAGGCAATTCAGTTTCCGGGCAACTCTGGCCGGATTAGGTGACTGGATTTAATCGTATTACTAGGTACCTAAATCCATGCAGAAACTGACTGGATCCTCTTTTTGCTGGCCGGTTAGTGGTTTGAAGTAGCGTTCGAAAACTATATCAAGGATTTTTATCGATTCAATACCGGTTTTTTATTTCAAATCTAATCCATCAAAATTCCCTGGGAACCTATTACGAACTTTATAAAATCCAGCCAATTGCCAGGCAATTCAGTTTCCGGGCAACTCTGGCCGGATTAGGTGACTGGATTTAATCGTATTACTAGGTACCTAAATCCATGCAGAAACTGACTGGATCCTCTTTTTGCTGGCCGGTTAGTGGTTTGAAGTAGCGTTCGAAAACTATATCAAGGATTTTTATCGATTCAATACCGGTTTTTTATTTCAAATCTAATCCATCAAAATTATTGTGTGCCTATTCAAAGATATGAATAAACTGAATATACATTTGATGATTAGAAAGTGCTATTTAAATGATTTTTATTTCTTGATATAATTTATTTCAGAAAAAGAAAATGAACACATGTTTCGAACGTTCTTTAGCAAACGCTTGTCTATGATTAATGAAGTTTGTTTTGACAGAAAGTGTCACTAAGGCGCGGTTATTATAATTCGATTTGAATGTTCGTTACTTTCGTTCGTTAGTGCAAGTGCAGCGAGAATCGTTAGCAGCCAGAGTTATACTTTTACGTTCCTTCGTTTAATAACCAACAATTCATTTGTGTTAATAGTAGTGTTGCGGATAATGGCGTAAGTGTAAATTTATACAAATTTAAGTGTACCAATTTAACGTTCTGTTAGAAAACAGCATTATAATCTCCTTTTTATATTATCGCCTAGAATACCTAACAACTGGAAACTTAAACCAATGTCCAATATTTCCGCAGAGGTAAAGACCCTAAGCGCCGCGTTACCCTCGGCCAACTCAACGTGCTCTGGGAGCATTTGAATGCTCATCGGGACATAGCTTTGGGCCATAACAAGTCGGCCCATGCACGTGACCACTCCCGAAGGCTGTGGCAAGAGGTGGCAGAAGTCCTAAATAGTATGGGAGAAGGTGCCACCAAATCGTGGAAAGAGTGGTCTAATGTAAGTATTGTTATTGACTCTTATACACAGCACAGTCTAAGGAACATAGAGACATTTAACACTATCACAATCAGACAAAAAATTAAACAACACCCCAGAAACCGACAGAGCTTGCAAGGTGGGTTTGTGAGGCCAATAATGTGCAATGCAAAATCGGCTGGCATCTGAGCATAGGCTACGAGCGCCTACTAGGTGGGTTGTTGGTCATAAACGTGTTAAATATGTCACATGGATCTATAATATGTATTATATTATAAGATCTTACTATCTATTTTTTGTCAGACACAGCTACCCACCTTTACAGGGTGTAATTTATATTATGTATGGCGGGACTTGGAAGACTTGTATCTCAGGCAAGCAATTTCTAAAAAACTTTTTAAAATTATGAGAATGCAAAGAGTATATTAAGACGTTGGCTGCCAAACATTCTACAAATATCGGTATATTTGTAGTATGTGATCCCAATGGTGATGCTCATAGCCGCCAACATGTTAAGTAGATATTTTAAATATAACTTTTATGCCACACCTGGCCATAAAGTGACTTTTTTTAAAGCCGCTATCTGGCCAAGTGTAGACATAAAATGATGTACACAACACGGGAGGTAATAAAGAAAGCCCTCGATCGCATATTTACATCCCTCGCTTGCAGCTCGGGCTGCAAACTTCTGCGATCTCGGCCTTTCTTTGTATTACCACCCTAGTTGTGTAATGTACTATTTTAACTTATTTTAGTATTGGGTTGACTACAAGGCAAAGCTGAAGAAGAAGGTCTCTTCAATGCGTGCAGCTATGAGCGGTACGGGTGGTGGCCCGTCCAATGCTCCTGTGCTGCAGGATATAGAGAATAGATTTCTCAACCTTTTAGGGGCTGGATTTGGTAGTGGTATACCAGGTGTACGCGTGGATCCTTTCCCTGAAATGGTGGGTAATCCAGCACAAATTAAGATACACAAAATATTTGACAAAACTGACTATATATATATTATATATATATATTTATACACCGTGGGCCCGTATAACCCGACCAACTTTAACCATAGATTCTAACAACTATTAGAAGTAAAAAAAGTTATGTGATGTATAGTCGATTAACGCTTACTTTCCGAGATATTCATAATTTTTAAAATAAAAGCTCCCAAGTGTGTAACAAGCCCTAATAAATGTGACTAAGATACTTTTACTGATTTTTTAAAATCCTTTAACTAAACAGCAATTAACCTTCGCAGTATTAGATGGTAAGCGATTACAAAGCCAAAATATTGACGTTTCGTTCCCAGTTTAGCTTTTTTTTCCTTTTTAATAACTTTTTCTCCAGTAAGGACATGTTTATAACGAGGGACTGAATTTATTGATTTGTTTTGTTCCATAAGACTATTAAGTTAAAATGACAAAATTCGACCTATATTGATATAACGTTATTTACTTGTAATACCATCACAAATACGTGGTTAAAGTTGGTCGGGTTGTACGGGCCCATGGTGTATAATACTGTTAAAATTTTCCAGCAACAGGAAGCAGACCCACCTGAAGAGGATGTGGAAATGGAGTATATTATTGTTCCGGAGGATGCACCTCTGTCTCCTGCTAGGTCCGAGCCTTATAGGATCGTAGCCGCAACACCACCACCACCAACACCACCACCACCACCAACACCACCACCACCACCAACACCACCACCACCACCACCACGACCACCAACACCGCCGCCACCTGCACAGGGACCAGTGCGCCGCAGGCGTACCAGGCGTCGCATGGCAGATGCTGATCGGCTTGATGCCCGTAGCGCTCGGCGGTTGTTGTTGGACAACAATCAGGAGAGGCTGGAGGGGCAATGGGAGCTAAGGGAGATCCTTGCTTCTATCCGCGACAGCCTCATTAGGATCTCTGATACCATGGAGAGAATTGACAGGAGGTAATAATTATACTGTTTTTAATTCTTGTAAAATTGCTTTTTAGTGCATAATAGTAGATTGTGTTACTAGGGAGTAAAATTATAATATATTTAAGGCGAGTATGCCTCATTGAATCCTGAATGTAGTGAAGGATTCTATTGTTACCTTGTAACACATATAGTAGAGGATCCCAGTATAGAACGACCTTCACCGAACTGGTTAATGGACAAAAATTATTTGATATTAAATTAAATATGTTAATAAATATATTGCAAGTGGGTTGTCTAAAAAATTTCAGTCCAGAATATGATTAATTATAAATTTAAGTTAAATTTGCACCTGGTTGGTATATGATGCTAAGGAAACGAGGTGCAAACTTAGCTCAACCGGTTAGTATGAGAAAGTTAGAATGAAGTCGGCACACGAAAAAACACGTTTCTTGTATGAGGACTCTTTTATTTTTATTCTTTGTTGTTATAGCGGCAATATATATACACATTGTGTGAAAAATGTACCCAAATTATGATAAATGTTAGGGTTCCGTGCCTCAAAAGGACAAGAAATCGAACAGGTTATTTGGAATAAAATAAAATATATACGAAAATGTACCATTACCCCTTATCTCCCTAACGACTAGGCCTGAAAATTTGAAAAATAGTACAAAAATTTTCATTTACCTATTGATTACAAAAAAATATAAGTATATTGTATTTAAAGTAACAATAGGAAAATTCTTAACATACGGAACCCTCTCCATGCGAGTTTCTACTTTTCTGGTTTTTAGGGTTTCGTACCAAAAGGGACCCTTATGGTGTGCCTCTGTCTGTCGTAGCCAGATATCTCAGGAGCTATTGCTGCTCTATCAATTTAGAATAATGTTAAATTTGAATATCGCTAACCCAAATCTACTGGGCATAATACACAACTAGGGTGGTAATACAAAGAAAGGCCGAGATCGCAGAAGTTTGCGGCCCGAGCTGCAAGCGAGGGACGTAAATATGCGATCGAGGGCTTTCTTTATTACCTCCCGTATGTTATGTACATCATTTTATGTCTACACTTGGCCAGAAAGCGGCTTTTTCCGTACGCGCCGCAAACTTCTGCGATCTCAGCCTTTCTTTGTATTACCACCCTAGTTATGTAATGTACTATTTTTTCAGGCCCGAAATGGAATGTCGTTTTTTTGTATTGTCTAGCCACCCTAATTTTATAACCTACTAGCTGTCCCGGCGAACTTCGTTCCGCCTCAGATATTTTAGTTTTTTTAGATGTTTTAATAGTTCTTCTGTTATTAGGGACACGGACAAACCTAAAAAAATCAAAAATCGGTCCACCCGTTCTCGAGTTATAAATGGTGCAACTAACCCGATTTTGTTTTATATACATTCAATGTAACATCCTGTACATATACATATATGAAGCTTGCTAAATAGCGTCAATAGTAACGCAATAGCATTTTACGAGAGTACCCGAAACTTGCCAATTGCTTATCGGTTGTCTATGCACCTCAGTTTGCATTCGTATTATCTTTCTGATATTTTTGTATTCTAATAAAAGGACTCCTTACAAGTAAGTTTTGATTTTTTGTCTATTGTACATGTAATCAGACTGTGAGGACTGTATTACATATACTCGAAAACGGTGATTTCATAGACTAACAAAAAAGTACATCAGAGTACCCCTACCCTCATTTACTATAATAACGTTGTTCGAATCTTTTAGTAAGTTGATACAAAGAAACTGCCATCCTTATTTTGCACTTTAGAAGATTAATTCTATAACACTCATTAAACAACCATAAGGTTGTTTTTTGTCGACAGATGCGATTAAAAATTAAAACATCGAACATTGGAAGATAGCGGCCTAACTAGTCTTAGAAGTAGGTACGGTAGAAAAGTCTGTTTTTTTAATGAAAATCTTCTCTCTCTATCTCTTTATTATTTACGTTCACTTCCAGCCACAAACTGGCACTTCGGAGCTTTTGCATTTATCCAGGGCGCTCATGCCCAAAATACCGCATTCCCAAAATACCAGATATTTCAAAATACCGGATTCTCGATTTATCAGATTCCTATCATACCATATTAAGGATCTAAATGATTTTGTTAGATGTATTACTTCGCGAATCTGGTATACGGAGAATCCGATATATCGAGAATCTGGTATTTTAGGAATGCGGTATTTTGGGAATGAGCGATCCAGTGGTGGGGCAGGAGAAGGGCAGTTTTGGTTTAATTCAGCTTTTTTTTGTATTTTTAAACTGAAAGTGATGTTGCCTAAACCGTATGACGTTAAGCCCTGCCAGACGGACGTCAAGTTGCAAAATGAGGGTCCCCATTCACATGATAATCAAAAGACTGATTTTTACATAGGTCGTTACACACTCGCCAAACTAAAGCCCTGGCATACTTTCATACCTTTGGTGACAATGACAATGCATAATCAGGTAATTTCGAACGTGGGGTAATTCTGAAAATTAGGATTTTTTTAATTAACTATGCTTGTTTTTTGAGGTAAACAATTAGTCGGAGCACTATTGGCGTGTCTAATACATTGTTAGCGCGTTACAGCAAATTTATATTGCGTCGATTACGAAAAATTCTTAATTTTCGGAATTATCTCATGTTCGAAATTACCCCAATGCACCTTATCATACAGTTAATCCGAAGATGGACCCGGATTATCTACATTACATTACGATTCGGTACCGAGCCGAATATTTAACGTTAAATTAATGACTAAGGTGTGAAAAAAAACATCGCGAAAAATTTATATCGTCAGGTATATATTTTCAGGCTCGGTGGTGATGCCGATGGTGCCAGAGACGATGGTGCCAGAGACGCGTGACTAATCGCTGCCTCGCTTCGACGCCCAGCCGCAAGGCGACGCCCGGTGCGTCCTCGTCGTCCGCGGCCTCGGCCACGCCGTGCTGCGGGACACGCTCGAAGTGAGGCGGCACATCGGGTTGAAGACGAGCGTCTTCGATGAGATCCTCCTCGCGGTCATCGTCCGCTGGCATAAAAGGCAGGTTAGCTCTATTGCAAATGTTGTGTAATATTACACATGCGTTTACAATAGAGCCGGCCTTGTGAGGATCATAATGTAGGACCCTATGCACCAGCAGACAGCGAAAGCGAGTTTTTAATCTACCGATGGCTCCTTCCGCTATAGTTCTCGCACGGCATTGCAGGTTGGTGTAGTGTGCCTCGGGTGTTCTCGGCTCGGCATTGGTGATAGGCGTCATCATTGTCTTCCGTTGAGGGTAACCCGAGTCGCCTGTGAATGGAAATATACGTAAAAAATTGTTTTTTATATAAGTAAACATAATTTTCTAAATAAAATCAAGTAGTTATTTGTAGCTTTTACAGTAAAAAATTAACTAGCGCTAGTTTCTCAGACATTTTCTGAAAATTGAACGAAGTTAAGACAAAATGAGAAACCGAATAGGCTAGATGTTTCATTTCATTCATCTTTTTTTTATATATTATGATATGTATCAATCCGCTGTTTGTTACCTAAATCCTCCTAAACGGCTGGACCGATTTGGATTAAATTTTGTGTGTATATTTGAGCGGGTCCCTGAATGGTTTTAAAACACAATTAGACCTGGCAGATTTTCTGAATAATAATAGAAAAACCTCTAAATAATAGAAATATTTGAGAAGAAACTACTTCAATATTATTGAAGAGATAAAACGATGTTCAAATCACATTTTTAGTCTTTCCCTCAAAAAGCCTCAGAACTTTGTTTTATACTATGTAGTGATTTTGGTTGTGATGATTTAATAATAAAAAGTAGTTGATTGAAAAATTGTTTCATTAAAAACTACCTACTTAGTCTGTTCCGTATAGGAATAGACAGAAGAAAAAAAAGGTTCCTTATAGTGCCAGTTTTAGGCTGACGTTCCAGCCCTCGGTGCGCGAGCCCGACTCGCACTTGACCAGCTTTTTTTACAGCATGTACAGATGTCAGGCTCCATACCTTGGCTACTTATTTCATAAACATTTGCAAGGAAATAAAACAGTATAACCTGCTTATAGGTGTTTAATAGTAGTTTATGTTACTGTTACTTAATGAAAATACAGTACGTAAACCTACGAGAACCATAGCATTAAACCCGTTGATGGCCAAGTGGAGCTTAATACTATTTCGCATTTTTTGTAAGTGTTTATCGATTATCTTTAGATTTATAATTTTATTAAAATGGACAAGTTATAGGTACTTTTTACTAAGTCGGTTAACACTTCTCGTATCATCCTATGGAATGTTATGTTAATGTCATGACAAAATAGTACATTACATAACTAGGGTGGTAATACAAAGAAAGGCCGAGATCGTAGAAGTTTGCGGCCCGAGCTGCAAGCGAGGGACGTAAATATGCGATCGAGGGCTTTATTACCTCCCGTTATGTCTACACTTGGCCAGATCCATCATTATCTTTAACCAAATTTTAAAAAGTGTATATCCCAACAATTTACCTACCATAAACCTTGTTTCTCACCTAAACTTTCACGGGTTTAAATATATGTTTTTCGTTTGTTTACATACTGTATACGAGTGTGGGTTTATAAAACGAGCCGACAGGCGAGGCGGACTGATTTGAATAACATGTATGGAAAGGTTGCATATTAGTAAAATAAGACATTAGAAATATATTATTTAAAAAAAATCTACCATGAAAATTCACAACGAAGGAACTATCGCGACTGAGAAATGTTGCTAAAAGTAGTTAAAATATAACCACAGTAAATAGTTCGTTTGGCAAATTAAAAGTGACTGGAAAAAAACACGATCGGAATTGTTTATACAAGAAATTAAAAATATCGGGTAGTCCACCTAAAAATTGTCTATTGGTACTATTAAAAATAACATCGCCTGAATAGAGACGGAGTAGCTAGAAACTTTCGGAACAGCCCTCGTATTTTATACATTGCCAAGACGCGCCAGGTATTCTACACATTACCTAGGTATTGTATAGAATGCCTGAATTAAACAGATTTGCGGTAACATAATTATATATTCATAGTTATATCACTATTTAGTTACTTCACAAACTATATCGTGAATGCTACCTAATTATGTTAAATTTCATTAATGCTACTTATAAACAGGCCAAATGTTATCAGTATCCAAATCATTATAACATACCAAGAAACCAAATGGTCTCCTGCTGACTGATGTTCTTCAGGTGGGTATTGAGTGGATGATCGCCCCATATAAACGAGTCATGCGTAGCCCCTCCAAAACTCGCATCAACACTCATTATATATTTGTCTGCATCGCATATCTGAAAATATTTTCAGGTTTCAAAATATTTCGGGTAAAAGAAGGAACTATTTTCCTCTAATAAAGCCGCTGTGCCCGCATCGCAACTCGTCTCCCGACTCCAATTAAAGACTCGCTCACTAGTAACAACATCTAAGTACCTAGCCGTCGCATTTCGTACATACTATCAGATTTCTAACGAATTGCCTACATATGAACGTAAGTAATATTCCCAAGTTCTAAGGGAAATATTCCCGGGAACAGCACATATATCCTTAATCTTAAGCAACTCGTGATCATTCAAACTTTAAAAATTGGCTCTTACAATGGGATTTCTTAATCGCTTCAAAAATTTAACAGGCACCATTCATTTATTACGTAAGCGTAAGAACATTTATGGGGAAGAGGGGGTCGAATTTGTACAAGACTTTCAAGCGTCTTCAAGAAGATAACGAAAATTATAATCATAATCATATTCTTTAAAATATGGCTTGGGCATAACAGCTAGGCATCGACAACCGAATCATAGACTTTTAAGCCACCCCCCATATCACACTTTTACCTAACATATTTGACCTTGTTAGTATAGGCTGTCACATTTGGCTAGACCCCCCCCCCCCCCCCCGCCTCCCCTCATAGGCTCATGGGTGTGACGTACTATATGTATAAACCCTAATGCGGGTAAATTAGACCACATTTTAAGTTATATATATATAGATACAAGAAATCAGAGTACATAGAAAAATTATATGGCACTCACCTATGGTCCAGACCGGGAATCGAACCCGGTACCTCTGGATTTCCGGTCCAGCTTCACAACCACTCGACCACCGGAGCACCCAGCAAGTGCGCTCAATTTTGCTATCTACTTTGACTTTTGTATCATTCTGGTTTAATAGGGTTTTAACCTAAACGCCATCTATGATTCGATTCGTTCGATTTGTGTAAGATTGTCCCCTAATATTTATTTATTTATAAGAACACGTTTTACACATGTAGGTATCCCACCATACCACTCACACCACCAGCACCACTCACGGTCACTGGTCTGGACCATAGGTGAGTGCCATTTAATTTTTATATGTATTTTGCTTTCTTGTACAGTCAAGGAATTTAATTTCCTACCCTTTTCATTGAAATGTTGTTAAGCATTCACAATGCATTAAGGTCGAAATTTCTATTTCAGTAATAGTATTTAAATGTCAATACGTATTATTTGTCACTGCATATTAAAGATAACCTCTTTGCGAAGTCATTTGCTCATCTAATTACGAATACGTGTCAGTTGGTGTCAGTGTCAATCGAGAACATTTTAAAATAATTCCGAATCCAGACTCCGGAAAGTCTACCACAAACGTCGATAATCTAAATTTCGTTATCTGCGTTCCTTTCATTCGAATATTGCAAGAGCGAGAAAGATGGACTTTCTTCGAATTTCGATTCCGCGGTTGTCAACCTTTTTTGATAGTGCCTTGACGTTCTAAATTTCAGTTCACCATGTCAACGTTGTTAATCTGTTACCTAGTTACTGACACAAAACAATGCGTGTGATATGTCAAAGTAACGTCGTAGTCTAGCTAGCTCTTAGGCCGGCTTTACACCTGTAAGTTTTACTTACGTAAGTAAGGACGCAGCTATACGTTAGACTGAGATAGCTGACTGACTATCTCAGTCTAACGTATAGCTGCGTCCTTACTTACGTAAGTAAAACTTACAGGTGTAAAGCCGGCCTTATGATGACAGTATGCTATACGATATTGGACCTTAGGTGGGTTGGAAATTAAATTCCTTGACTGTATCTCTAATGTAACTTAAAATGTGGTTAAGGAGCATTCCATGAAAATATTTCGTAAGGGACACCACCGTTTTAATACTTCCGAGAAATAAATTCAGGAAACTAATTATCAGCATTGTAATATCATAACTCGGCTTTAAGATTGGTAGTGTTTCTTAGCAGTTAATACGTTTTATTAGGGTAGCTGCCATAGCGTTTCGTAAGGGACAAAAAGTTGATATTTTCATGGAATGCTCCTTAATTGTATGTATATGCTGTCATAAATAAATGTATTTTCTTTCTTTCTTTTTAATTTACCCGCATTATAAACTAATAAAAATAAAGAAACAACGTGTTTCTTTCATATCTAAGTATTAATATTAGCGTCATCTCATGCTCAATGGTCATGGCTGTAAAGTGCGAAATACGTGTTCTCATAGATGGCGTTTAGGTTAAGAACCTATTAAACCAGAATGATACAAAAGTCCAAGTAGATGGCAAAATTGAGGGCACTTGCTGTGTGCTCCGGTGGTCGAGTGGTTAAGACGCTGGGCCGGAAATCCAAAGGTACCGGATTCGATTCCCGGTCTGGACCATAGGTGAGTGCCATTTATTTCTTCTATGTGCTTTGATTTCTTGTATGTAAAATCATGACTTACTATTTGAACATTGAGGGAATGGTATTGCTTCCGACAAAAATATCGCTCTTCGTGCTCCGAAGGTCGCACAATAGCCACATGAGTGCAGTCAATTGCGCCCAGTACCCCAGGTATACCAAACTCAGCGTAAAATCTGGAAATATACAATATATTTATAATTAACAGACTTCCAAAAGAAGGACGGTTCTCAATTCGTCTGTATGTTTTTTTGTGTGTTTGTTCACCGATTACTCGAAGACGGCTGAACCGATTTGGAAAATTCTTTTATGGTTTTAAAGGGTATAACCTCCGAGGTGGTCCTATTGCAACCAAATAAGGATCTGATGATGGGATCTTGGATAAATCGAGGGAACTCTTCAAATATCATAGGCACACCATATAGCGATTTGTGCGTGCATTTCTTATTAGAAATAAGTTTCCAGTCTTAACCGACCTCAAAACAAAGAGCAATTTTTATGTAGGTTTATTCCCCGACTACTTGAAGACGGCTAGACCGATTTGGATTTTTTTTCTTTTAACTAAATAGACATAAGTCTATAAGTATATTGTTTTAACTCAATAGACATAAGTCTATTTAGTTAAAACAATATTTTTCCAGCGCCACTAAAAATTTAAAAAAAAAGTAAATTTTTAAACCAAAAAATAAAAACTGACTTCCAAAAACCAAGTTCACAAAAATTTGGCATGGTGGCGACGATATGTACATACTACGAATGTATGACAGGGGGGCTACTTATCTCTGGAGCTGACTGCACATATATTAAAGTACCCTATAAATTTTAATTTCTTTAGTAAAGTTAAACATGTATTGGTTTTCAGATTTTTCCCTTAACTTGTATAATAAGACGGTATTACTTGCCAAATTTCATAGTTCTAGGTCAGCTGTCGGCAACCTTTTGGCAGCCAAGGGCCACATAGTAGCAAACGATATTGACGCGGGCCGCACTGTGTTAATAATTTGTGACTTTATACGATTCTGAATATAACGACCTATACATACAAAATGGCCAGGGAGGCTCGCGGGCCACAGGTTTGCCGACCGCTGTTCTACGTCAACGGAACGTATCCTTTGAATTTCGGTTTCCTTGCGAGTGTCAAAATTTACATTTTTTGCGGCATAAACAATATTATTTTTTTACGTTAACTTAGAAGATTGATTTGTTAACAGCTTCAAGGGACCGTAGACCTGAGTTTATTATAAACTCGATATCTCTACGCGTTCCCGAGATAAAGTCTTGCTCTTGACAAACGGACAGACAGACGGACGGACGGACAGACGGACAACAAAGTGACAATATAAGGGTTCCGTTTTTTCCTATTGAGGTAAGGAACCCTAAAAATGAGGCAGGACGAAGTTCGTCGGCATACATAACATACATAATTATACCCACATCTTTTTAAAGTAAATAACCGACTGTCAATGAAACTATTTTGATAATAAATGCACAAGTGACTGTGAACAATACCCAAAACGAATTTGAAGATTCCCTCGATTTCTCCAAGATTCCATCATCAGATCTTGATTTGGTTGCAATGATACCGCCTCAGAAAAGAACATTCCAAATCGGTTCAGCCGTCTTCTAGTAATCGGTGAACAAACACAAAAAAAACATACAGACGAATTGACAACCGTCCTTCTTTTGAATATTAAAAATTAAAATAATCGTCTTTCAATGATCGTACTTCCATAAGAAACGTACCAGTGACTATGGATAAAACCCAAATCGCTACATGTGTGCCCATAATATTTGAAGAGTTCCCTCGATTTCTCCGAGATCCCATCATCAGATTTTGATATGGTTGCAATAAGACCACCTCGGAGGTTACCCTTCAAACAAATAATAAATCGGAATAGGTTCAGCCGTTTTCGAGTAATCGCGTAACA
>CAMQQK010000002.1:5000-22086 GCA_947034925.1 Eudemis profundana
AACCTAACCTAACCTAACCTAACCTAACCTAACCTAACCTAACCTAACCTAACCTAACCTAACCTAACCTAACCTAACCTAACCTAACCTAACCTAACCTAACCTAACCTAACCTAACCTAACCTAACCTAACCTAACCTAACCTAACCTAACCTAACCTAACCTAACCTAACCTAACCTAACCTAACCTAACCTAACCTAACCTAACCTAACCTAACCTAACCTAACCTAACCTAACCTAACCTAACCTAACCTAACCTAACCTAACCTAACCTAACCTAACCTAACCTAACCTAACCTAACCTAACCTAACCTAACCTAACCTAACCTAACCTAACCTAACCTAACCTAACCTAACCTAACCTAACCTAACCTAACCTAACCTAACCTAACCTAACCTAACCTAACCTAACCTAACCTAACCTAACCTAACCTAACCTAACCTAACCTAACCTAACCTAACCTAACCTAACCTAACCTAACCTAACCTAACCTAACCTAACCTAACCTAACCTAACCTAACCTAACCTAACCTAACCTAACCTAACCTAACCTAACCTAACCTAACCTAACCTAACCTAACCTAACCTAACCTAACCTAACCTAACCTAACCTAACCTAACCTAACCTAACCTAACCTAACCTAACCTAACCTAACCTAACCTAACCTAACCTAACCTAACCTAACCTAACCTAACCTAACCTAACCTAACCTAACCTAACCTAACCTAACCTAACCTAACCTAACCTAACCTAACCTAACCTAACCTAACCTAACCTAACCTAACCTAACCTAACCTAACCTAACCTAACCTAACCTAACCTAACCTAACCTAACCTAACCTAACCTAACCTAACCTAACCTAACCTAACCTAACCTAACCTAACCTAACCTAACCTAACCTAACCTAACCTAACCTAACCTAACCTAACCTAACCTAACCTAACCTAACCTAACCTAACCTAACCTAACCTAACCTAACCTAACCTAACCTAACCTAACCTAACCTAACCTAACCTAACCTAACCTAACCTAACCTAACCTAACCTAACCTAACCTAACCTAACCTAACCTAACCTAACCTAACCTAACCTAACCTAACCTAACCTAACCTAACCTAACCTAACCTAACCTAACCTAACCTAACCTAACCTAACCTAACCTAACCTAACCTAACCTAACCTAACCTAACCTAACCTAACCTAACCTAACCTAACCTAACCTAACCTAACCTAACCTAACCTAACCTAACCTAACCTAACCTAACCTAACCTAACCTAACCTAACCTAACCTAACCTAACCTAACCTAACCTAACCTAACCTAACCTAACCTAACCTAACCTAACCTAACCTAACCTAACCTAACCTTTTTTTTTTTTTTTTTTGTCGCTGTGGGAAATGCTTTACGCATACCCCCCGGGCTGGGTAGGCCCATTGGTGGGGGGTTATGTGGGACTCCCTCCTCTCGCACCCCTCTGAAAGCAGAGGGGGGGAGGAGTATACCCACTAAAACCCACAGCGGCGTTTCCCTCTCCTTGCCGTTGTACAGGGGCGTCTTGGGATCACACTGTGCAACCATGACGCCCCCCGGCGGCCCTGGCTAACCTACGCCAGGGCACCCGCGCCAAAGGAGGGGAAGACCAGAAACGCTTGGCCTTCCCCCCAGACGTGTAGGGCCGTGCAATGCGGGTTCCCCAACCCGCGGCCCTACTGGGGGAGCATGCGGTTCAAGAACCGCCCCCGTGCTCGACCCCTCCGTCTACGCCGGATCGGGAGCGCATCTACCCTCTCTTCGCGCTCCCGCTCCGCGGCCTCCTTCTGCGAAATGACGGCTTCGCAGAAGGAGGCCATCGCCTCCCAGGATCTCTCGCTGTTCAGCATGGCCGCCACAACGCTGTGCAGCGAGAGATCACCCACTCCTAGAGCGGCCACTAGCGTGCGGCGCTCGTCGGCCCAGTGCACACACTCTGCGAGGGTGTGCTGGGCCGTGTCATCATCGGCGCCGCACTCATGGCAAGCGGGCCCGGGCTCCCTCCCTATTCGACACAGGTAATGGCCGAAACAGCCATGTCCGGTCATTACCTGTGTCATCCGGAACCCTAACTTGCCATGACGCCTGTCCAGCCACTCGTCGAAGGACCCGAGGAGGGCCCCTATGGTGCGGTGTCCATAGGGGGCGTCCTCGAGGTCCCTCTTCCACTTGTCCCGCAGCCGTCGTTCTGTTTGGCTGCGGGCAGCCCTCACCTCCTCGGGAGCGGGATACACCCCGGTGGCCCTACTCTCCACCCGCTCCCGGTGCGCCTCGGCTAGGAGTTCCGCATCTAACTCCCAGGGGGGAGTTCCAGCCAAGGCGCAAGCTGCTGCCCCGGCCACCGTCACATAGGCCCTGCAAATGCGCAAGGCCACCACCCTTTGTGGCCTCCTCAGCAGGGCCTTGTTCGCCGCCGTCAGCCGGTCCACCCATATGGGGCATCCGTAGAGCGCCATGCTCCGGGCGACACCGGCATACAGACGGCGGCAGGCGGACGACGGCCCTCCCACATTGGGCAGCAGCCGGCCTAGGGCCGAGGCCGTCGCCACTATTCGGGGAGCAATTTGGCGGAAATGCTCCCCGAATGTCCACTTTCGGTCCAGGGTGAGGCCTAGGTACTTGATATGTGGCCTCACCTGGACCGCCTCTCCGCTCACTGTGAGGGAGCATCCTGCGGGTGGTCGCCAGGCCCTCCCCCCGAAAATTATTCCCTCCGTTTTCGGGAGGGACACCTTCAGGCCCAGCAACCGAATCCTCATAATTACGAGGTCCGCCGCCACCTCTGCCCTACGTAGGGCCTCCCTCAGCCCTTGCCCCCGGACGGCCACCATGGTGTCATCTGCATAGCAGATGACAGCCATCCGGGGGAGGAGGACGCCACGTATGGCCCAATCGTACCCCAGGTTCCACAACAAGGGCCCCAAAACGGAACCCTGGGGTACACCACACGCCATGGGCCGCGCCCTCCTCTGCCCTCCCCTATCTTCGTAGAGCACTACCCGCTCCGTCAGGTAGTGCTCTACGATGCGCCTCAAGTACGGAGGCACTCCATGATACCGGAGTGCCTCCCCTATCACGGAGTACGGGAGGGAACCAAACGCATTGGCGATGTCCAAGGACACCGCCACTACTCCCTCTCCCCTTCCCTCCGCGTACTCCGAAAACCCTCTAAGGGTCCCGATCGCGCCTATGGTCGACCGCCCCACTCGGAACCCGAATTGGCGGTCGGACACGTCGGGACCGACGTCCTCAAGATGCTGGAGGATTCTGGACGCTAGAATCCGCTCCAGCATCTTCCCCACCTCGTCCAGCAGGACTATGGGCCTCCAGCCCGAGGGCGAGTCCGCTGGACGGGCTGCTTTCCGAAGGAGGCACAACCGTCCCTCCTTCCAGCAGCCCGGAAACCGCCCTACCTCCAGACACTCATTGTAGAGGTCTTTGAGGCGGCTTCCGAGGTGGGCCATCACTATGGGGAGAAGCCTCCCATGGACACCGTCTGGGCCCGGGGCCTTCTTGCAGGCCCTCAGACGGTGTACCGCCCAGGTGACGTCGGCGTCCGTTATCGGCGTCACCTCCACCTCGCCTAATGGCTCCTCCGGCGGGCCCATGGCCGGGGGAACAAACCCTCCTTCTGCGGGCGGGAACAAGCCCTCCACCACCCTTGTGAGGAGCTCCGGTTCCAGGGAATCCATGGTGGGCCCGTTACGCATCTTGTTGCGTACCACCTTGTAGGGCCTCCCCCATGGATCCCTGTTGAGGGTGTCCAAGAACGCCTCGTGCGCGGCGTCCTTGGCCCTCGCGATGGCTATGCACAGGGCCTCCGCCGCCTCCCTTAAGGCCCCGTGCAGGAGCTCCTCCTCTTCTGGGGTATGTCTACGCCGCCGGCATCGGGTGTACTCCCTCCTCGCCGCGTTGCAGGTCTGACGCAGGGCCCCAACCTCGTCAGACCACCAGTACACCCGTTTCTTGGCCGGCGGCTTTCCCGCCCGCCTCATCCCCGCGTCGCAGACATTGTGCAGCGACTCCCGGAATTGCCGCGCCCTCACCTCCACGTCCGGACCCTGGTCCGGGGGGCGTCCCCACCGCTCCTCAATTAGGGCAGCCTCCTCTGCCGCATCGCGGTCGAGGCTGCCGAGAGCCCACTTGGGGAATGTGCTCCGCCCCCTCCTCCCAGCGGGACCAGGCGACTGGGCCCGCCTCTGGCTGGAGACCCTCATTCTAATATATAGATGGTCCGAGAGGGTCTCCACGTCTCCCAGGACACGCCAGTCAGTAACGCGTGCGGCTAGGGCAGGGGTCGCGAACGAAACGTCCACGATCGACCCCCCCTGCCGGCGCACGCAGGTACTGGCTGTGCCCCGGTTTAAGACCTCTAGCCCTAATCCAGCCGCCCAGTCCCTGAGGGCTTCCCCTCGCGGGTCCGTAACGGGGGAACCCCACGCCGCACATTTGGCGTTGAGGTCCCCCAGGAGCAAGATCGGAGATGGCGCAGCAGCTCCAATGACCCGTCCCAGGCCCTCCAAGAACTGCTCAAAGGCAAACAGCGGTCTATTGGGGGAGAAGTAAACACCGACCAGCAGTGTTTCTCCCCATTTGACCGCTGCGTACCCCTGAGCAGTTGCCACCTTTGTAATGGGAGGGTGATCGCCCATTGTGGGGACGACGACCGCCACCAGCCCGTCCGTATCACCAACCCAGTTGGGTTGGGGGGAACCTAACCTAACCTAACCTAACCTAACCTAACCTAACCTAACCTAACCTAACCTAACCTAACCTAACCTAACCTAACCTAACCTAACCTAACCTAACCTAACCTAACCTAACCTAACCTAACCTAACCTAACCTAACCTAACCTAACCTAACCTAACCTAACCTAACCTAACCTAACCTAACCTAACCTAACCTAACCTAACCTAACCTAACCTAACCTAACCTAACCTAACCTAACCTAACCTAACCTAACCTAACCTAACCTAACCTAACCTAACCTAACCTAACCTAACCTAACCTAACCTAACCTAACCTAACCTAACCTAACCTAACCTAACCTAACCTAACCTAACCTAACCTAACCTAACCTAACCTAACCTAACCTAACCTAACCTAACCTAACCTAACCTAACCTAACCTAACCTAACCTAACCTAACCTAACCTAACCTAACCTAACCTAACCTAACCTAACCTAACCTAACCTAACCTAACCTAACCTAACCTAACCTAACCTAACCTAACCTAACCTAACCTAACCTAACCTAACCTAACCTAACCTAACCTAACCTAACCTAACCTAACCTAACCTAACCTAACCTAACCTAACCTAACCTAACCTAACCTAACCTAACCTAACCTAACCTAACCTAACCTAACCTAACCTAACCTAACCTAACCTAACCTAACCTAACCTAACCTAACCTAACCTAACCTAACCTAACCTAACCTAACCTAACCTAACCTAACCTAACCTAACCTAACCTAACCTAACCTAACCTAACCTAACCTAACCTAACCTAACCTAACCTAACCTAACCTAACCTAACCTAACCTAACCTAACCTAACCTAACCTAACCTAACCTAACCTAACCTAACCTAACCTAACCTAACCTAACCTAACCTAACCTAACCTAACCTAACCTAACCTAACCTAACCTAACCTAACCTAACCTAACCTAACCTAACCTAACCTAACCTAACCTAACCTAACCTAACCTAACCTAACCTAACCTAACCTAACCTAACCTAACCTAACCTAACCTAACCTAACCTAACCTAACCTAACCTAACCTAACCTAACCTAACCTAACCTAACCTAACCTAACCTAACCTAACCTAACCTAACCTAACCTAACCTAACCTAACCTAACCTAACCTAACCTAACCTAACCTAACCTAACCTAACCTAACCTAACCTAACCTAACCTAACCTAACCTAACCTAACCTAACCTAACCTAACCTAACCTAACCTAACCTAACCTAACCTAACCTAACCTAACCTAACCTAACCTAACCTAACCTAACCTAACCTAACCTAACCTAACCTAACCTAACCTAACCTAACCTAACCTAACCTAACCTAACCTAACCTAACCTAACCTAACCTAACCTAACCTAACCTAACCTAACCTAACCTAACCTAACCTAACCTAACCTAACCTAACCTAACCTAACCTAACCTAACCTAACCTAACCTAACCTAACCTAACCTAACCTAACCTAACCTAACCTAACCTAACCTAACCTAACCTAACCTAACCTAACCTAACCTAACCTAACCTAACCTAACCTAACCTAACCTAACCTAACCTAACCTAACCTAACCTAACCTAACCTAACCTAACCTAACCTAACCTAACCTAACCTAACCTAACCTAACCTAACCTAACCTAACCTAACCTAACCTAACCTAACCTAACCTAACCTAACCTAACCTAACCTAACCTAACCTAACCTAACCTAACCTAACCTAACCTAACCTAACCTAACCTAACCTAACCTAACCTAACCTAACCTAACCTAACCTAACCTAACCTAACCTAACCTAACCTAACCTAACCTAACCTAACCTAACCTAACCTAACCTAACCTAACCTAACCTAACCTAACCTAACCTAACCTAACCTAACCTAACCTAACCTAACCTAACCTAACCTAACCTAACCTAACCTAACCTAACCTAACCTAACCTAACCTAACCTAACCTAACCTAACCTAACCTAACCTAACCTAACCTAACCTAACCTAACCTAACCTAACCTAACCTAACCTAACCTAACCTAACCTAACCTAACCTAACCTAACCTAACCTAACCTAACCTAACCTAACCTAACCTAACCTAACCTAACCTAACCTAACCTAACCTAACCTAACCTAACCTAACCTAACCTAACCTAACCTAACCTAACCTAACCTAACCTAACCTAACCTAACCTAACCTAACCTAACCTAACCTAACCTAACCTAACCTAACCTAACCTAACCTAACCTAACCTAACCTAACCTAACCTAACCTAACCTAACCTAACCTAACCTAACCTAACCTAACCTAACCTAACCTAACCTAACCTAACCTAACCTAACCTAACCTAACCTAACCTAACCTAACCTAACCTAACCTAACCTAACCTAACCTAACCTAACCTAACCTAACCTAACCTAACCTAACCTAACCTAACCTAACCTAACCTAACCTAACCTAACCTAACCTAACCTAACCTAACCTAACCTAACCTAACCTAACCTAACCTAACCTAACCTAACCTAACCTAACCTAACCTAACCTAACCTAACCTAACCTAACCTAACCTAACCTAACCTAACCTAACCTAACCTAACCTAACCTAACCTAACCTAACCTAACCTAACCTAACCTAACCTAACCTAACCTAACCTAACCTAACCTAACCTAACCTAACCTAACCTAACCTAACCTAACCTAACCTAACCTAACCTAACCTAACCTAACCTAACCTAACCTAACCTAACCTAACCTAACCTAACCTAACCTAACCTAACCTAACCTAACCTAACCTAACCTAACCTAACCTAACCTAACCTAACCTAACCTAACCTAACCTAACCTAACCTAACCTAACCTAACCTAACCTAACCTAACCTAACCTAACCTAACCTAACCTAACCTAACCTAACCTAACCTAACCTAACCTAACCTAACCTAACCTAACCTAACCTAACCTAACCTAACCTAACCTAACCTAACCTAACCTAACCTAACCTAACCTAACCTAACCTAACCTAACCTAACCTAACCTAACCTAACCTAACCTAACCTAACCTAACCTAACCTAACCTAACCTAACCTAACCTAACCTAACCTAACCTAACCTAACCTAACCTAACCTAACCTAACCTAACCTAACCTAACCTAACCTAACCTAACCTAACCTAACCTAACCTAACCTAACCTAACCTAACC
Organism: Eudemis profundana; assembly: GCA_947034925.1. Classification (NCBI taxonomy): domain Eukaryota; kingdom Metazoa; phylum Arthropoda; class Insecta; order Lepidoptera; family Tortricidae; genus Eudemis; species Eudemis profundana. Next base: position 12,969 of record CAMQQK010000002.1, read on the forward strand.
TAACCTAACCTAACCTAACCTAACCTAACCTAACCTAACCTAACCTAACCTAACCTAACCTAACCTAACCTAACCTAACCTAACCTAACCTAACCTAACCTTTTTTTTTTTTTTTTTTTTTTTTTTTTTTTTTTTTTTTTTTTTTTTTGACCCCGGGAAATGCATAAAGCTGCATACCACTACGTAACCTAAGGCTATCGGGGGTGACAACCAGATGTTACGTATTGGTTATGTGGGGCTCTCCGCTCCTGAAGGGATTGGCCTACCCACTAAAACCCAGGGATGCTACCGACACCTGTGCCTTCACGGTGATGGCATGGGAATCTACTAACGCCACGCCATCACCAGCACCTCCGCCCTAGGGCGGACCCTCTCCGAAAAAGGCACACTGTAGCATGGCCAGTGTGCCTTCCCTCACCAGCTCCCCCCCGACCAAATGGCCGTCCCCCGGGGAAGCAGGGACCGGCACCAGACACACGGTGTCCCGGTCCCTCCCTCGCCGCCACGGGAGGACAAACGCCCCTGCCCCGTGACCACGTGTAGTGGGGATGGTATCCGGGAAAACGTCCCTTCAACCAAACCACCACTACACCCCCATCCCTTGTCAGCAGTGAACTCTGCTATTGCAGAGGACACGCCGAGGGACCGTCAGGGTGGAAGGGTTAGCCTCCGGGACCGGATCATAGGCCCTCTGCCTACCGCATCCCTGGCCAACCGAAAGTAAGGCCAAGGGCTAGCAAAGTCAACGCAACGCGTCGACAGTTCTAACCCTTGCCCAGCCCAGATGCTGCCCATTAGCAGCCAATGTCTTGGTCTAGACGAGAGGGGTACCCATTACACAAGACATCGGGAGCAATCGGCAACACCTAGGTTACTCAACCACCCACCCTCGCTGGCCGAGAAGTAGCGATGGGTTGGAAAAGTCTACACAGGACGATTCCAACCCATTGCCGACGGCCGAGTGCTTGCCCTTTTCCGTGGGTTCCAGATCCATGTCCTCCCCCCCTGCCCGTAGGCCCCCGAGGCCCCTCTCCCACACTCCCCGGATCCTCGGGAAAACTGCAAGCGGTTTGTCAGGTATTAGCCACCAACAAGCAATGGCCATTGCTTGTTGTTGTTTCCAGGGTGCACCGGCCCAAGCAGTACCCTTCCATGCGGATCAAACCGTGATCAAGATGGATTGGTAAAGCTCGAGCACGCGTGGAGGAACCTGACTTGCACCCCAACCTAACCTAACCTAACCTAACCTAACCTAACCTAACCTAACCTAACCTAACCTAACCTAACCTAACCTAACCTAACCTAACCTAACCTAACCTAACCTAACCTAACCTAACCTAACCTAACCTAACCTAACCTAACCTAACCTAACCTAACCTAACCTAACCTAACCTAACCTAACCTAACCTAACCTAACCTAACCTAACCTAACCTAACCTAACCTAACCTAACCTAACCTAACCTAACCTAACCTAACCTAACCTAACCTAACCTAACCTAACCTAACCTAACCTAACCTAACCTAACCTTTTTTTTTTTTTTTTTTTTTTTTTTTTACGTGGGGAAATGCATTTACGCATCCCGCCTGCTGGGGCAACAGGTAAAGTCATTAAATGACCAGAATCCCGGGCTCTGGGAAAGGTCCCAACTACCGACTAAAACCCCACGGTTTACCCTCAGCGGCACTATGGCGAGGCCACGGGACTAGGCTACCGCGAACCCCGCCTGCCGCCCGGCCGAAGCCGTCCCTCAAAACGTGAGCCGGTAAATAGCTCACGTCGGATCCTCACCTGGAGACCTCCACACCGGGAGAGCAGTGAGTGCCCCACAGTTCACTCTCTCAGGTCCCCAATTGTAACTTTTTATCAGAGGTTTCCTCCCTCGCGACATCACCCGGCGCCGGCCTGACAGTGACGTCCCCGCTCCCAACCATGCCGAGATCATGGTCGAGGCTACGGGTCCGAATTTTATACAGTATCGGAATTTCCTGTCCAGCAGTGTTCCAATCCTCTGCCCCAATCCCGATCATCGCGGCATTCCTCATTGGCCACCCTGCCATTGACGTCGGGTTAACGGGACAGAGGACTGGGCCGCTATTTTTATAGAGGCAACGGTGTTGCCTCGCAGCCCCTGTCCGGCGTCGGCCTGCGACAGAAGCCCCCGTTCCTAACCGAAGTAAGGGTTACGGGTCCGAGTTATTTGGACAGGGTCGGAACCTCCTGTATCGAGGACCTCCACACCGGGAGAGAGTGAAGACCACCGAATTCAGTCTCTCAGGTCCCCGTTGTAACTTTTTATAGAGGTTTCCTCCCTCGCAGCGATCACTCGGCAGCCGGCCTGAGTGACGCCCCCACTCTCTACCATGTCGAGGTCCATGGTCGAGGCTACGGTTCCGAAATTTTATACAGGATCGGGATTTCCTGTCCCTCGTCATCGCATCCCCAGCCAGAGTCAGCCCTCGCTGCTAACTGCGGCCGAGTCTACGGGCAGCAGTGTTCCAATCCTTTGCCCCAGTCCCGATCATCGCGGCATTCCTCATTGGCCACCCTGCCATGAAGTCGGGTTTACGGGACAAAGGACTGGGCCGCTGTTTTATCCCTGTCCGGCGTCGGCCTGCAACAGGAGCCCCCGTTCCTAACCGAAGTCAGGGCTACGGGTCCGAAATTTTATACAGTGTCGGAATTTTCTGTCTAGCAGTGTTCCAATCCTCTGCCCCAATCCCGATCATCGCGGCATTCCTCATTGGCCACCCTGCCATTGAAGTCGGGTTAACGGGACAGAAGACTGGGCTGCTATTTTTATAGAGGCAACGGTGTTGCCTCGCAGCCCCTGTCCGGCGTCGGCCTGCGACAGGAGCCCCCATTCCTAACCGAAGTCAGGCTTACGGGTCCGAATTATTTAGACAGGGTCGGAACCTCCTGTATCGAGGACCTCCACACCGGGAGAGAGTGAAAACCACCGAATTCAGTCTCTCAGGTCCCCGTTGTAACTTTTTATAGAGGTTTCCTCCCTCGCAGCGATCACTCGGCACCGGCCTGACAGTGACGCCCCCGCTCCCAACCATGCCGAGGTCCATGGTCGAGGCTACGGGTCCGAAATTTTATACAGTATCGGAATTTCCTGTCCAGCAGTATTCCAATCCTCTGCACCCAGCCCCAATCATCGTGGCATTCCTCATTGGCCACCCTGCCATTGAAGTCGGGTTAACGGGAGACAGAAGACTGGGCCGCTGTTATTATAGAGGCAACTGGGTTGCCTCCCAGCCCCTGTCCGGCGTCGGCCAGCGACAGGGGCCCCCGTTCCCAACCAATGTGGCCCTCGTTGCCAAAGAGGTCAGGGTTACGGGTCCGTTGTTTTTATAGAGGCAACGGCGATTCCTCACAGCCCCTGTCCGGCGTCGGCCATTGACAGGGGCCCCCGTTCCTAACCAAAAGGCCCTCGTTGCCAGCGGTCAGGGTTACGGGTCCGTTCTTTTTATAGAGGCAACGGCAATTCCTCACAGCCCCTGGTCCCGCAGCAGGAACCCCCGTTCCCAACCAAGTCAGGATTACGGGTTGTAACTTTTTATAGAGGTTTCCTCCCTCGCAGCAATCACCCGGCGGCGGCCCGGTGACGCTCCCGCTCCAACCCATCTGGCCCTCGTCGCCAAAAGGTCAGGGTTACGGGGCCGTTGTTTTTATAGAGGCAACGGCGATTCCTCACAGCCTCTGTCCGGCGTCAGCCAGACAGGAGCCCCCGTTCCCGACGAGTCGGGGTTACGGGTCCGAATTTTATACAGGATTCGGAGACCTGTACCCTCACCGCCGCACCTGGGGAGTCCTGTAACCCTGGTGCGGAACCCCCCATCCCCCCCTGACAGGTTATTAGTAGCACCGGCAAGTGATCACTTAGGGTCCACTAAGAAATCACTTACCGTTGCTTCCAGGGCGCACCGGCCAAGACTCTTCCCGATTCCTGCGGATCCATAGGATCAAGAGGAATGAGAAGAACCCAGACACTCGAGGAGGTTACCTGTCCCACGCCCCAACCTAACCTAACCTAACCTAACCTAACCTAACCTAACCTAACCTAACCTAACCTAACCTAACCTAACCTAACCTAACCTAACCTAACCTAACCTAACCTAACCTAACCTAACCTAACCTAACCTAACCTAACCTAACCTAACCTAACCTAACCTAACCTAACCTAACCTAACCTAACCTAACCTAACCTAACCTAACCTAACCTAACCTAACCTAACCTAACCTAACCTAACCTAACCTAACCTAACCTAACCTAACCTAACCTAACCTAACCTAACCTAACCTAACCTAACCTAACCTAACCTAACCTAACCTAACCTAACCTAACCTAACCTAACCTAACCTAACCTAACCTAACCTAACCTAACCTAACCTAACCTAACCTAACCTAACCTAACCTAACCTAACCTAACCTAACCTAACCTAACCTAACCTAACCTAACCTAACCTAACCTAACCTAACCTAACCTAACCTAACCTAACCTAACCTAACCTAACCTAACCTAACCTAACCTAACCTAACCTAACCTAACCTAACCTAACCTAACCTAACCTAACCTAACCTAACCTAACCTAACCTAACCTAACCTAACCTAACCTAACCTAACCTAACCTAACCTAACCTAACCTAACCTAACCTAACCTAACCTAACCTAACCTAACCTAACCTAACCTAACCTAACCTAACCTAACCTAACCTAACCTAACCTAACCTAACCTAACCTAACCTAACCTAACCTAACCTAACCTAACCTAACCTAACCTAACCTAACCTAACCTAACCTAACCTAACCTAACCTAACCTAACCTAACCTAACCTAACCTAACCTAACCTAACCTAACCTAACCTAACCTAACCTAACCTAACCTAACCTAACCTAACCTAACCTAACCTAACCTAACCTAACCTAACCTAACCTAACCTAACCTAACCTAACCTAACCTAACCTAACCTAACCTAACCTAACCTAACCTAACCTAACCTAACCTAACCTAACCTAACCTAACCTAACCTAACCTAACCTAACCTAACCTAACCTAACCTAACCTAACCTAACCTAACCTAACCTAACCTAACCTAACCTAACCTAACCTAACCTAACCTAACCTAACCTAACCTAACCTAACCTTTTTTTTTTTTTTTTTTTTTTTTTTTTTTTTTTTTTTTTTTTTTTTTTTTTTTTTTTTTTTTTTTTTTTTTTTTTTTTTTTTTTTTTTTTTTTTTACGTGGGGAAATGCATTTACGCATCCCGCCTGCTGGGGCCGCAGGTAAAGTCATTGAATGACCGGAATCCCGGGCTCTGGGAAAGGTCCCAACTACCGACTAAAACCCCACGGCCTCAGCGGCACTATGGCGAGGCCACGGGACTAGGCTACCGCGAACCCCACCTGCCGCCCGGCCGAAGCCGTCCCTCAAAACGTGAGCCGGTAAATAGCTCACGTCGGATCCTCACCTGGAGACCTCCACACCGGGAGAGCAGTGAGTGCCCCATAGTTCACTCTCTCAGGTCCCCAATTGTAACTTTTTATCAGAGGTTTCCTCCCTCACGACATCACCCGGCGCCGGCCTGACAGTGACGTCCCCGCTCCCAACCATGCCGAGATCATGGTCGAGGCTACGGGTCCGAATTTTATACAGTATCGGAATTTCCTGTCCAGCAGTGTTCCAATCCTCTGCCCCAATCCCGATCATCGCGGCATTCCTCATTGGCCACCCTGCCATTGAAGTCGGGTTAACGGGACAGAGGACTGGGCCGCTATTTTTATAGAGGCAACGGTGTTGCCTCGCAGCCCCTGTCCGGCGTCGGCCTGCGACAGAAGCCCCCGTTCCTAACCGAGGTAAGGGTTACGGGTCCGAGTTATTTGGACAGGGTCGGAACCTCCTGTATCGAGGACCTCCACACCGGGAGAGAGTGAAGACCACCGAATTCAGTCTCTCAGGTCCCCGTTGTAACTTTTTATAGAGGTTTCCTCCCTCGCAGCAATCACTCGGCAGCCGGCCTGAGTGACGCCCCCACTCTCAACCATGTCGAGGTCCATGGTCGAGGCTACGGTTCCGAAATTTTATACAGGATCGGGATTTCCTGTCCCTCGTCATCGCATCCCCAGCCAGAGTCAGCCCTCACTGCTAACTGCGGCCGAGTCTACGGGCAGCAGTGTTCCAATCCTTTGCCCCAGTCCCGATCATCGCGGCATTCCTCATTGGCCACCCTGCCATGAAGTCGGGTTTACGGGACAAAGGACTGGGCCGCTGTTTTATAGAGGCAACAGTGTTGCCTCGCAGCCCCTGTCCGGCGTCGGCCTGCAACAGGAGCCCCCGTTCCTAACCGAAGTCAGGGCTACGGGTCCGAAATTTTATACAGTATCGGAATTTTCTGTCTAGCAGTGTTCCAATCCTCTGCCCCAATCCCGATCATCGCGGCATTCCTCATTGGCCACCCTGCCATTGAAGTCGGGTTAACGGGACAGAAGACTGGGCTGCTATTTTTATAGAGGCAACGGTGTTGCCTCGCAGCCCCTGTCCGGCGTCGGCCTGCGACAGGAGCCCCCATTCCTAACCGAAGTCAGGCTTACGGGTCCGAATTATTTAGACAGGGTCGGAACCTCCTGTATCGAGGACCTCCACACCGGGAGAGAGTGAAAACCACCGAATTCAGTCTCTCAGGTCCCCGTTGTAACTTTTTATAGAGGTTTCCTCCCTCGCAGCGATCACTCGGCACCGGCCTGACAGTGACGCCCCCGCTCTCAACCATGCCGAGGTCCATGGTCGAGGCTACGGGTCCGAAATTTTATACAGTATCGGAATTTCCTGTCCAGCAGTATTCCAATCCTCTGCACCCAGCCCCAATCATCGTGGCATTCCTCATTGGCCACCCTGCCATTGAAGTCGGGTTAACGGGAGACAGAAGACTGGGCCGCTGTTATTATAGAGGCAACTGGGTTGCCTCCCAGCCCCTGTCCGGCGTCGGCCAGCGACAGGGGCCCCCGTTCCCAACCAATGTGGCCCTCGTTGCCAAAGAGGTCAGGGTTACGGGTCCGTTGTTTTTATAGAGGCAACGGCGATTCCTCACAGCCCCTGTCCGGCGTCGGCCATTGACAGGGGCCCCCGTTCCTAACCAAAAGGCCCTCGTTGCCAGCGGTCAGGGTTACGGGTCCGTTGTTTTTATAGAGGCAACGGCAATTCCTCACAGCCCCTGGTCCCGCACCAGGAACCCCCGTTCCCAACCAAGTCAGGATTACGGGTTGTAACTTTTTATAGAGGTTTCCTCCCTCGCAGCAATCACCCGGCGGCGGCCCGGTGACGCTCCCGCTCCAACCCATCTGGCCCTCGTCGCCAAAAGGTCAGGGTTACGGGGCCGTTGTTTTTATAGAGGCAACGGCGATTCCTCACAGCCTCTGTCCGGCGTTAGCCAGACAGGAGCCCCCGTTCCCGACGAGTCGGGGTTACGGGTCCGAATTTTATACAGGATTCGGAGACCTGTACCCTCACCGCCGCACCTGGGGAGTCCTGTAACCCTGGTGCGGAACCCCCCATCCCCCCCTGACAGGTTATTAGTAGCACCGGCAAGTGATCACTTAGGGTCCACTAAGAAATCACTTACCGTTGCTTCCAGGGCGCACCGGCCAAGACTCTTCCCGATTCCTGCGGATCCATAGGATCAAGAGGAATGAGAAGAACCCAGACACTCGAGGAGGTTACCTGTCCCACGCCCCAACCTAACCTAACCTAACCTAACCTAACCTAACCTAACCTAACCTAACCTAACCTAACCTAACCTAACCTAACCTAACCTAACCTAACCTAACCTAACCTAACCTAACCTAACCTAACCTAACCTAACCTAACCTAACCTAACCTAACCTAACCTAACCTAACCTAACCTAACCTAACCTAACCTAACCTAACCTAACCTAACCTAACCTAACCTAACCTAACCTAACCTAACCTAACCTAACCTAACCTAACCTAACCTAACCTAACCTAACCTAACCTAACCTAACCTAACCTAACCTAACCTAACCTAACCTAACCTAACCTAACCTAACCTAACCTAACCTAACCTAACCTAACCTAACCTAACCTAACCTAACCTAACCTAACCTAACCTAACCTAACCTAACCTAACCTAACCTAACCTAACCTAACCTAACCTAACCTAACCTAACCTAACCTAACCTAACCTAACCTAACCTAACCTAACCTAACCTAACCTAACCTAACCTAACCTAACCTAACCTAACCTAACCTAACCTAACCTAACCTAACCTAACCTAACCTAACCTAACCTAACCTAACCTAACCTAACCTAACCTAACCTAACCTAACCTAACCTAACCTAACCTAACCTAACCTAACCTAACCTAACCTAACCTAACCTAACCTAACCTAACCTAACCTAACCTAACCTAACCTAACCTAACCTAACCTAACCTAACCTAACCTAACCTAACCTAACCTAACCTAACCTAACCTAACCTAACCTAACCTAACCTAACCTAACCTAACCTAACCTAACCTAACCTAACCTAACCTAACCTAACCTAACCTAACCTAACCTAACCTAACCTAACCTAACCTAACCTAACCTAACCTAACCTAACCTAACCTAACCTAACCTAACCTAACCTAACCTAACCTAACCTAACCTAACCTAACCTAACCTAACCTAACCTAACCTAACCTAACCTAACCTAACCTAACCTAACCTAACCTAACCTAACCTAACCTAACCTAACCTAACCTAACCTAACCTAACCTAACCTAACCTAACCTAACCTAACCTAACCTAACCTAACCTAACCTAACCTAACCTAACCTAACCTAACCTAACCTAACCTAACCTAACCTAACCTAACCTAACCTAACCTAACCTAACCTAACCTAACCTAACCTAACCTAACCTAACCTAACCTAACCTAACCTAACCTAACCTAACCTAACCTAACCTAACCTAACCTAACCTAACCTAACCTAACCTAACCTAACCTAACCTAACCTAACCTAACCTAACCTAACCTAACCTAACCTAACCTAACCTAACCTAACCTAACCTAACCTAACCTAACCTAACCTAACCTAACCTAACCTAACC
>CAMQQK010000003.1:0-23598 GCA_947034925.1 Eudemis profundana
TTCTTCTTAAGGTGATACGAGCCGGTGAGTCATGCGAAAAATTTCAACAGATGGCGCTAGTGTCGGATTGCCAGTTTCGAGCTGATTTTTTTTCGGAAAATCGAGTTTTTCCAGTAAATATCAAAGTTGTTTTCGGTCAATGTTCATTTTGCGCAAATGATAACTCATGCTTTATTAGTCCATATACAATTTATATCGTATTATTAAGCCGTTCCAAAGCTATGACCCTCCTTTGGTGAAAATCTGGGGACGTCGGAAAAAAATGTTGATGAATAATTGCAATTGTTTGCACTTTTGGACATTATAAAAATGTTAATAAATATTGTTGAGTTTTATAGGTAAATTTAAACAATTCTAAATAGAAATTTAGACAAAAAAAACATAATATTAAATTTAGTATGGAAATGCTAAATGCGTCACCAACTCACCCTTGCAGTCGGCAGCGGCGCTAGTATCAACGTGGTCTGCTGTATGTATTCATATTACAGAGTTAGTTCCCTATTTGTCCGCTTGTACGAATAACTTTGCAGCGACATTAAATCGTGTAGTAGACTGATGGAAAAATCATAACTATGTGCAATAATTACGAATCGTCAATGATGCTATACTTTGTTTTCTTCAGTGAAAAATGTCTTGTAAAGAAAAATATCTGTTTAAAGATGAATTCAAAATGGAAGCAAACATTTTTTTGTCATTCGTGGGAATTTGTGTTTTTATTTTGGCCATATTGCGATAAAATAGCGAAATGGATTTTACTTTTCATCAAACTTCGTCGATTTTTTAATTTCCGTTGATGAAAATAAATGCGTTTTTCTTAGTTCATAATACATAATTATACTAACTTCAATTTTGCTAGTATCATAAAAATAGTAAAAAAAGCCAGGTTTCCCGGGCGGTCACCCATCCAAGTATTGACCACACTCGACGTTGCTTAACTTCGGTACCTATTCGGTCGAGAATTCTGTAGGTATTCATTCAACGATAAATGGGTGTTGCCATATTATTTTAGGCTGTGTATAAGAAGTGGTGCCCGTTCCAAAACGTTACTATCAGATTTTATACTAGGTAATGTGCTTACACAAAATAGCGATCTACACGTTTGTAAAGTTTGTCAAGTTGTCATTTGGGGCAAACTTAATTATGGGCCTCGAACAGTTTTGTTACTGTAACAACGAATACGATATACGCATTATTATCCAAAAATTACTGTTTATCGGAATATAAAGTATCTTCTTATTATCATCCTGGATTGAAACAAGGACTTGATCTACTCGCACGCCAAATTTCATCTCAATTTAATTAATCAACGCTCATTCGCAAAATACCACATTCCTAAAATACCAGATTTTTAAAATACCTACCAAATTCTCGATATATCAGATTCTCCGTATACTTACCAGATTTCCAAAATAATACATCCACCACCATCATTTAATCCTTGAGTAACTTACGATTTTATAATCTAGTGTAACTGGAATGTGGTAAGTAAGGAATCTGATAAATCGAGAATCTAGTATTTTGAAAAATCTTTTATTTCGGGAATGCTGTATTTTGGGCATGAGCGATAATCAATTACTATCGCGTTATTTAATAACGTCTTTAAAAACTTTGGTATTATCTTATTATAAGGTAGGACTTTTCCCATTGCAGTTATAATTTAAAATAATAACTATGTATAACGCCCTTCTTTCCCACCGTCCACCTCCCAAGGCCAGCTGGGTATACCGTTGAAATTTTATTTTTACTACCGTTCACCTTTCTATTACTTATATTATATATATTGTAATTCATATTAGTGACGGTCTACCTCTCAAATTTAAAACTGGTTGTTATAATAATATATATTCCTGTTTTGTGTTTGCGCGAAGAATTTGTCTGAGAAGTATGTAAAATCAGAATTTTGTCAAATGTTTTTGCACCAGTTGCAAATGCTTTGCACGTTGAAAATGTATGAATGAACAAAATTACCACCATTTCTAGATGGTCTCGGGAGGTGGGCAATGCTAAAGAAGGGATTTTGGGGCTGGCGCCCGGACCACCTTGAGAGGGTTAGATTAGGTGGGGGCCGAAGCTCTTGGGATCGAACCAGGACGCTAAGCCAAGGCCACTTTGAAGTCTCGCTGATTGCTCAAACTGAGAAGCGGACCAGCGGGAACGTTGAAGCGGATCAACCTGTCCTTATGGATATCCCAATATTGCGGATGCATCTATGCAAGAACACGTTTGGACTAGGCGAGTGCTTTCGTTCAGCAGGAATAAGTACGGTCAAGGTCAAAATATATTGTTTTTTAGAAACTAGGTATTTTGCGGTGCACTACTTTTGATAGGTTTATTATAAGTACAAGGGTAATCTTGACTGTACAATTTCCATGGCTTGCTATGCATTATGCATTTGCAATTTGCATAGCACATAGTACCTAGACATCCCATAAATCTTTTTAGCTATATTATTACCTAATACTTACGCACCTAACACTTGCTTACTTAGGACTTGCTCATGACGTGACGAGAGGTCTCCGCTCCGCAGTATACGTCACGCCGATCTTTCTACGCTTCAGTACGGAGCATCAAATCGCTGCTTATCATGAACAACGGCGCAATCCCAAATGAAAAGTAGATTTATTTTGAATCTTACTACTCAATGTTAGAATTTAAAGTTCAACTCAGAATTATTTTGGATTGCACCGTTGTTCATGATAAGCAGCGAAATATTATTGTGATTGATTATGGTAACGCAGAACCGCTTATTGCGGTTTTGAAATTTGATGCCATTTATTAAGAGGCCAGAGGAAAGAGTTCTACCTAGGTACCTAATACATGTTGTTCTTCCACTCCGATCAACTAGTTGTGCAGAATGGAACTTGATGAAGTCATTTGGTCATAAAATATTATGACTGAAATTAATTATTTCAATATTGGATAGGTATGCTACAAAATCAAAAGTATTGAACATACTTTTGATGATCTTCAGAATGCAACTTTATTTGCTTGGCATAGGTGTCATAATTGAATAACGCCGTTTGACGTTTCATGGGAAGAGTACCACATACGTCACTGCATATGTCTGTCTCATGTTTCGATGTACTGCGTCATCATGAGTAGGAATTTGGAGTATCGGCAATGAATAAGACAGATTTCGCATAAATATGTTCAATCTTCAGAATGCAACTTTATTCACTTGGCATAGGTGTCATAATTGAATAACGCCGTTTGACGTTTCATGGGAAGAGTACCATAAACGTCACTGCATATGTCTGTCTCATGTTTCGATGTACTACGTCATCAAGTGTAGAAATTTGAAGTAATGGCAATGAATGAGCCAGATTTCGTATAAATGAAATTGCATACTGAAGTGATGTGCGCCTTATAGGTGCTTATAGGCCAGGATCCTGCCCTGCCAAATAAATGGAACATGTAATAGGTACATACCTAAATGTTCGTGATGTTTAGGCTAAACGTAACGAATGCCTCGCTGACGTACAATAAATACTATGCCTAGACTTAAATTATAGTACATTTACCTATAGTACATTACACAACTAGGGTGGTACTGGCTGCGCGTACGGAAAAATCCACTTTCTGGCCAAGTGTACACATAAAATGATGTACACAACACGGGAGGTAATAAAGAAAGCCCTCGATCGCATATTTACGTCCCTCGCTTGCAGCTCGGGCCGGAAACATCGGCAATCTCGGCCTTTCTTTGTATTACCACCCTAAGTTGTGTAATGACTATTAAAAACTCCGACTCTTGTCTTAATTTTTATTTTACCTACTAACTTCCGTCGTTCCGGGTGTTCCATCATCGGTACTTTTCCAATTGATGTTCATATCGCATAAATAAACAAGTAGACTATTATGGCACTGGTTCAATGCTTGCGTGGATCCACAAAATTAAAGCAATGTGGATTCATAATATCATATATTTTTTCTTGCCCGTGTTTGCGTTGTCACTAAGCAAGCAGGACTATGGTCTGTGTATTAATAATACGTAATGAAGGTTACGAACATGTTTCATCAAATGGATCAGACCACTTTTAACTCCTGCCTGGGTCAAAAATATTTTTAGTATGAGTTAAAGTTATACGTGTTTCCTGTGGACATTATAAAATTGTTAGGCTTTGAAGCCTAATTTTCTTACTGGATTCTCATAGTCTTATACAAATCGTCTTTTTCTTAAAATCTGTATGATAAAAAGGATAAGTAGGTAAGATATACCCAAGTCGTTAACTTTTGTATTGACCACAGAAAAGACGCCCGTTTTCCTGAACGTGTATGACCCGCCTATCATACTTGAACCAATGATTTCTTTTTAGTTACCTACTTACGTAAAAAAAGTGTAATTACGGTCACATGAAGCATTACATTTTATTAGTCCTCAAAGTGACAACCATTGCAACGTGTTACTATAAAAGGTTCAGTTGTCATTTGATTGGATTCTAACTTCTATCAGATGAAGACTTGTTTGTCACTTAGTAATGGGTATAACAGTTATTTATAAAATAACCAGCTTCCAACATTGAATCATTACGACAACGAAATTAACAAATGCACGAGTTACTTTCAAAAAATACTGAAATGACTACATACCAATACTTACAATACCAATGCACCTTATTGGGGTAATTTTAAGAATTTTTTCTACTAAACTATGCAAGATTTTTAAGGTGTGAAATTACCTAGTTGAAGCACTATTGGCGTGTCTAGACACTAGTACCTACCTATTAGCATGTTGCGTGGATTACGAGAAATTCTTAGTCCTGAATTAGCCCACGATCGAATTTACGCCAATGCACCTTATTATACGTATTTTAGGGATGTAACGATACATAATTTTGCCGATACGATAGGTACCGATATATTGTACCTAGTTAATAATCGGCGATACCGATATCTTAGCTAAATAATGAAGTATGAACTTCAGATATTTGTATGTCCTTATTATAACTAAAACTTGGCTATATTTAACAGAGAGTAATCCTTGAAAGTGTAAAGTAAAAATAAATAAATTGTCAACTCAATTTTTTTTTATTAAGAAAAGAGCCAAAGATTTAATTAACATATTAATTATCATTGCACAAGGTAATAGACCAATACATACATTAAGTCTGAATTTGAAATTACTTTTTGCAGATTTTTTTTCATACAGCAAATTCTTTTCGCGCTCTTCAAATATCGGTTGTATATAATCGGCGATACCGGTATATCGGCCGATATATCGGTATCGGTATCATTACATACCTAAAGTATTTGTATGCTTGAGATCATAATCACAATTATTTTATTGTCATATTGTGAGTAGAGTAGGTACATAGGTACGTACAGTGGGTCTTAACACATTCCATGTACCCAACTGTGCAATCAGTATGAGGAAGTGACCCCATAGTGGAAGCACGGAGTCCTGAAAAAAACCTTCGTGACCCCACATTGGAGGCACCGGGACAGAACGTGTTAACTTATAGGTACCTGAATAGTTCGCCACAATCTGCGTACATTATGTACTGTAACCAATACAAGTTAAATATTATACATAAAAGAAAAAAAACAATAATGTTGTAATATATTTTCAAAATCTGATAGCTGTAGTTTTTTATGTCTTCGACGCGTGTAGACAATTTCAGGATAGCTGAAGTAGAGATACCATGCAGCTTCGAAGTTCTTCTAGAGTTTGATGTTCTGATTTTATATAGGTGCATGTTTGTTTTCACAAAGAGACACATATTACATACATATATGTATAAAGAATAAATGGTCAGTATTTGGAGTCTTTTGAATAAGGGTTTACAAAAGTTCATAGTTTGACCACCACATATAGAACGTAGCTAAACATTTTTTTTAAAGCCTAAAACCTATCAGAGTATTTTTAGTTCCCTCAGAACTGGATTCAGAAACAAATGCACAAGTTACCTACTATGAAAAATACTGAAATAGCTATACATGCGCTTATAATATACAATGTGTGGACTGTAACCGGGGCGAATAATTAAAACGAAGATTCAACTCATCAAACAATAAAACTTTTGTTCAACAACTGTTAAAAAATATTTAATCTTAAGATTTTATCTTTTTCATACAAATTAAATAGTATTTTCAATGTATGTTAACATCAGTCTAATTGACGTCGCTTGTCACGCTACAAACATAAAAAACATCGCAATACATTGCGGCTTCAAATAAACTTTAAAGTGTACTAAAAATTAAAACATAAGTTATTTTTAAATGTGGCTGAACAAATGTTGTTCAGTTTGAGGAGTACAATCTTCGTTTTAATTATTCGCCCCGGTTACAGGCCACACATTGTAGAGTTCCTTTAATTCCTCATCGATCCCATAATCAAAACTTAATTTTGAATAAATATAAAAAAGAAATAACCGACAACAAACATCAAATCTGTGACAATAGCAAATCTCGACATATTATGAAAGTACTGAAATTACGATATATGTGCCTATAACATTTGAGTTGCTGCCTCGACTCCACGGATCTCACCATCAGACCTGGATTTAACATGAAACAAATGCACAAGTTAGTTACTACAAAACATGTTTGTGTAGAATATTACATTGAGACAAGCTTTTATTGCTAACTGTAGTTACCTACTTTTTGTATAATCACTTACTGCACGTCGTAACTAATCAAATGAGCCCAAACACGGTGAATTTAGGTATCTTATGTAATTTAGATGATCTATGGCTTTATCATTAAATCAACTTCATGTCATAATAATATTGCGTTATCGTATGATTAACATAATTATCCTTTGAAAAGTTCTGCTCAATCGCAGACCGGGGAGTGGATCAAATTTAACTTGCAAGATTTGATTGAAAGGCACTGGGTGAGGTGAAACTAAATAATAAAAGCTTGTAAAATACTGAAATTGCTATGCACGAGCCTATATTTGAGAAGTTCTCTCAATACCATTCTCAGAAATGGATTTTGGAAAAAAAGGAAATCTAGAAGCACTGTTTTAGTCATAATATGTTTAGGGTTCCGTACCAAAATAGCAAAAAAAGGATCCCTTATGATCCGACTCTGTCTGTCCGTCTGTCACAGCCAGTTATCTCGGGAACTACTGCTGCCTGTCGATATGAAATTCGGAATACTTAGTTTAGAAACTCGTTCACTTGAGCACTGGACTTAATAAAATCTCCCTTTAAACCTTTATTACTTTTTAGGGTTCCGTACCTCAAAAGAAAAAAAAACTGAACCCTTATAGGATCACTCGTGTGTCTGTCACAGCCAATGTGCTCCGAAAGTACCTACTAGACCGATTGAGTTGAAATTTGGTACATATATTAAGGTTAATAATCCAAACACGGACGTATCACAGAAATATATGAATTTTAATCACAGGGGCCACTTTGAGGGGTCCACTAGAAAATAAAAATAAAGTTAGCAATCTATATCGTGTGACATATTAAATGAAAGGGCTCACTGCAAAAATCTCAAATACTTTTTTTATAATTTTTGTATTAATAGTTTTGAAGTTACTTAGGCAAAAATTTACCATTCACCCCCCTTATCTCCGAAACTATTGGACCTAGAATTACTATAAGAAGTCTGTACAATAAAGTATAATTGTTTTGAACGTACGGAACCCTCTCCACGCGAGTTTAACTCTCACTTGTCCGGTTTTTTTAAAGGGGGCCGAAATTGAAGGTCAAAAATTTGAAGCTGGGCTATAATATCAAGTGGGTTATGAAATGAAAGGTCTTACTTTGTAGATTCCAAAACCAATCTTTTTTCGAAGAACCTTTCTTCGAAGTTATTACTGAACAGAAAAATCTGTAATACTTAATTATTAATATCATCCTCAATATTACAGAAAAATCCCTACCTTCCTTATTTGTATCGTTTTTTAGAAATTCGTAACACACACTTACCATTTTGCTGCCACTAAAACCGCGATCTATGTCGATGTATGGGTAGGGGTCCACAGTTTTCCAACGGCAAAGTTAAATTTTCAACTCAGTAAAGTTAAACTATTCACGTATATCTACTTACGAATGTGTACGGATGGATCCCTCGGTGCACAAGTCCGACTCGCACTTGACTGGTTTTTTTAATCGCTTCATTAGCGACGGAGTTCCGAGGTTCCCAATATAGAAAAGGCAAGGAGGTAATAAATAAAATGAAACAAAAAATACAATCTACTGGAGAATCCTTTTTCTGAAATCTGTCACGCATATCGTTACTGTATTTCGATAGGTTAGAGTATACCTACCAATACAGCTCTGTGAAAGTCCATAGGCCAGTTGTTTCAAAGGTAGGTACAGTCAGCGTCAAATAGTCTGTAGCATCCAAAGCGCCATCCATAGGTAACGTCTTTATTGCTATAGGCACAAAGATGTATTACGATATATATGGCGCTTTAGATGCTATAGAATAGACCAGGGGTCTCCAAACTACGGCCCGCGGGCGGAATCCGGCCCGCGGGAAGAAAGCGGGAGGGCCTATAATCCGGCCCGTGGCAAAGAATAAGAATAGTACTGCGTACAGAAAAGCCTCTCTCCCTAACGAAACTGCCGTTCACGTCGGATGGCCTGACGGAGCTGACCCGCGGTGGTGAGATTTAATAATAATTACCGCGAAACAGAATCATGGAGTAAGTCAGTCCTGCCCGCACAGTAAAGTACCTACAGATGATGCGTGATGTATTGTAAGGACTCCCAGGACGAAAAAAGTTATACGTAACTAGAGTTGTGCCGTTCTCGAGAATTCTCGGAAACGTTCTCAGTTTTGTATGGGAACTGTTCTCGAGAACGTTCTCTCTCCATACAAAACGGAGAACGTTTCCGAGAATGGCACATCTCTATACGTAACTCCTAGGTCCATGTCATGTGGAAGCGCGACATTTTCAAAGGTGCTGTAGGCCCTCTGGGCAAAAGGTTTGGAGACCCCTGGAGTAGACCATCTGACGCTGACGGTACCTACCAGATGAATTATTTATTTATCACTGTGTCCCGCCTGACAGACATGGTGGGTACAGATATTTTCTCCTGAAGTGTCCTGTTTATTTGTATTATTTGTGTACCTTGCGACTTAGGAACTTGCAAGGTAACCAACACATTTCTTGATGTTTGCTTGCATCATCGGTTCATCGGGTAATCCAGTACCTAGTATGCATAACGAGAACGGGTGGACCGGTCTTTATATTTGATATTTTTAGGTTCGTCTCCACCCCGAATAACATAATTACTATTAAAACATCGAAAAATTAAAAATTCTGAGGCGGAACGAAGTCGCCGGGACAGCTAGTTCATAAACACCAACATACCAATACATTCATACCAATTTTCAACATTTGAAATATGACACTAATTTAATAGAGAAGTGATCACAGAGATCACCCGATAAATTTGTCACTTTCATATTTTCCCGACGTCATTATAGGTAGGCCCTCATTTGTTTATCGAAATCGCTTTTTACACATTTTATATAATTTAGAATTAGATTACTTCTTAGCAATTATAGAATAAGCTGTGACAGATAATTCAATGTAGAAATTAGGTGTCGCGCAATATCGGCGTTCGAGTAGCTACATATTCAAGTAAATGTTTGCACAAGGTACGAGTGTACAAAAATATGTCTACGCTATGGCCTACGGAAATTTGACCATCCATGTGTCTCAGTTTCGATCACAACTCCGTTGGCTTCCTGTCCGCCGTCGTAGGGATGTGCATGTGCTGTCATTGCTTTTCACCGTGTTATTCAATCCTGCATCCCCTCCTACCTCTGCGAAAGATTTACCTATATGGCTGTCGGCAGAGGCCACCGTCTGCGATCGAGGACCAATCTTTCTCTTGCCATATCACCCAATAAGTCCTGTACGTATACGTACGTAGTCTTTCACAGAATTCACGCTGTAAAATTATGGAACTAGTTACCGGTGTCCGTGAGGCAAAAACAGAAGGAACAAATAAAAATTTAAAAAGCTGTGGCTGAACACTTAGAATATAAATTGATTGGTGGTCTGCCTTTTCGCCGAACTTTGTTTGGCCGAATTTCATTTGCCAACCAACATTTCGCCGACGTTTCACTTTGATAACTAACGATTACCTAATTTTTGTATGACGTTTTATTTGGCAGAATTATTGTAAAGCAGAAATGTTTCACCATGCCAAACAACTATTAAAGGAATAACGTTTCGTCAGTGCATCAGTTCCCTTTTCATACATTAGCTAAGTAACCATATTTATGACCTCGACTGTACAAGATACAATACTTTTTACAGTTGGCAATATTAAATTTATAAACATGTTTATATGCTAATAATGACTTTCGACTCTAGTCACCAATGATAGTGGTACATTTTTCCCTGAAAAACGCAACTAGGAAAAATTATAAAAAATTAACTAATTTTTACATGCAATTATTATTGAAGCATATATAAACTTAAACTTTTAAATTGGCAGCAATGCACATCAATATTTTTTTAATATGTGTAGCAACAGAAATCTCATATGTGACAGAGTCCAGTTAGAACTTAGAACCAGAATCGACGTTTTATTTAATAAAAAAAAAATAACATTTGGTAAACAATAAACAACAAAATGGATATTACCCTAACTAAAACAACCTGCTACATGAAAAGTGGCATTTTGAAAATTGACATTGTAAAAAACAGACCAAATGTACAGTTGGTAACGGTGAGGTTGGGACATAAAACAAAATCATTTGATAAGTTGGAAAATGATCATTCGGCGAAATAAAATTCTACGAAACGTTAGTTGGGAAGTGATAATCGGCCATACAATTTTCGGCAATAAATAAGAGAACCGTGTATACGTGTCGGACGAGCGGTGGCGCCGAGCAGCCAGCGCGGTGGCGCCGATGGCGGTGCGTACCGTCGCGTCGATAATTTAATCGTCGAGGCAAACGGCGCGCTCTATCCTCCTGCGGCCCACGGTTACTATACTACCTATAGGACTAATTCGAAATTAATATTGAACTTTTATATTATGAATTTAGGTTTCAACATGCTCACACAACCATGCTCAGTGTAGGTAGGGTTCCATAGCCGTAACTATAAGGTAAAAAATACGATGTAAAAAAAGTACAACAGCAAAAGAGCGTATCTTCATAGCAATTACGTCCTTTTGTTGAGAAGCGCAGTTTATCGGCAATAACTCAAAAACGGTTAATCCGATCTTGTTGAAAATAATTTTCGTTGGAAGTATTATTTGAGCGTTATTTTTATAATTTTTTTTATATTTTTCGGACACACGGTTTAGAAGATAGAGGGGGGGGGACACAATTTTCACAACTTTCGGAGCGATTATTTCCAAAGGTATTCACTTAATCACAAACATTACTTAAGAACCTTAAAATGTTTTCAAAAGAGCTGTCGAACTATGTACCACACGTTGACATTTTGTGAAAAAAAATTTTTTAGCTTCTGTTACATATATGGAGTGCCCCCCCTAGATTTTTTTATTTTTATTAATATTTAACTACCAAACTTAGTTGCGGCATCTACAAGACATCTATATTCCAAATTTCATCAGTATAGTCTTGTAGTTTTTGAGTAAAATGCCTGTGACATACGGACGGACGGACGGACGGACGGACGGACGGACATGACGAAACTATAAGGGTTCCTTTTTAGCCATTTTGGCAACGGAACCCCAAAAAAGCACTTTTGGTCTTTGGGGCTTTAAGAGTATTGGTCTAAGCATTGCTATTGTAAACACTACAACAATGTTATTGCATTTTTATATTATATTATGCATTATTATAATTATATTATGAATTTTTAATGATAAATGTTAATATATTTATTTATTTATGTCATAATTTATTCTGATTTTTAATGTGCATTGTTGTATAATGATTTTATTGTGTTTAATTACTATTTATTATTATTAAAAATTGAAATAAGGAATACTGTTACTAACATAGCTCAAAGACAATTATAAATAACCAAATCTTATATGGGTCTAAAGGACCTGAAATAAATGTTTTCAATTCAATTGCTGTACGTAATCAGAGTAATCCGTAATGATTACATTGTTGGCTCACTGATGCACTATCCAAGAGCGCACCGTGTTGCGCTAACGATACCGTACATCTATCTATTGCCATCTTTCCGAGCAGTAGCGTGAAAAAATGTAGCAGAACTAACAACACCTGATGAGTCTCCTAAAAAAGTTGATGTGTACCGTACCTATCAGATGGACGCGCGGCGGCGGGATGTTGTCAGTGAAGGTGCGCGCCGCCGACATAAAATCACTGAAGGACACGGCGTGCTATAACTGGTCAATTGCTATTGTAAACACAACACAACAATATTGTCGTGTTTAATAGGCTATTTTACTGAACCTGAAATTTGTTAAAATCCTGTTAATGTAAGCAAAATAAGGAAATATGTTGAAGCTTTAAGTTTGATACCTCAAGTTTAGGTAGGTATAGAGCCTTCAAAGTTGACTGCGGAAGGTCATTTTAAAAAAGGGCTCCACGCGAATTTAACTCGCACTTGTCCAGTTTTTTTTCTGAAGCCTGACTAACTTGCAATCCTTACTGGATGTAGCAAAAATCGGACCCGGTGGGGGCCGTGGCGTTCGCTGCGGTAGAACCAGGTCGCTGGCCGCACCACTAAGAGTGGATCGGACTAGGAGGGGGCCGAGGGCGCCTGGGGTCGAACCAGGTAGCTAGTCCCGGTCCATCTTGAGAGGGTCGGACTAGGTGGGGGCCAAAGCGCCTGGGGTCGAACAAGGACGCTAGGCCAGGGCCACCTTGAAGTTACTCTGATTGTTCAAAGTGAGCATCGGACCAGCGGGAAGGTTGAAGCGGATTAACCTGTCCTTATGTGAGTGTGGTGAATCGCACGAATGGGAGTTTTAGTTGCTGGTTCGCTAAACCTACCCCAGCTATATAGCCTACTCATTGTCGGCTCACTGGTTCTCTGTCCAAAAACTCGTCGCTTTGCGCTCCCAATATCGACTATCTATTGCCACCTTTCCGAGCGGTGTAAAAAATAATGTATGCTTAGTCGGATAAAAAAGTATATCCTACAACCCATCCTTGTTATGTGTGTCGAATTATCTATGTACCTACTAATAACGGATGATATCCGTTCAGCAGCTTCGGCGTAATGTAGTTACATGCACATATACATACACTTTACACACATAATTATAAAAAAGAAACCATTCGAGTATTCTCAAATAGCCTAAGTTTTTTTTAATAAACTCGCGGTTTCGCCTGCGTTGTTAGTGTTTCAAGGGAACTCTTTACCGGGATATAAAGTATCCTATGTTTCAACTCAAGACTCGGTCTACTTGCATGCTGAATTTGAGCGCAATCCATTCAGTTGTTACCCGTTATTTAGTAACAAACATCTAAACATCCAAATATCTGAATATCCAAACATCTTTAGAAACTTTCACGCTTATAATTTATTAGTGTGATGTGATGTAAGTATTGAAATTTTATTTTAATAATATTATAAAGTAAATATGTTATAGCCCACGAATTCGTCAGCAAAGGTGGAAAACTCCCTTTTTAGTCACCATCATCCCTGCGTCGATCCAACAGTTTTCACTTTTCAGACACACACACAAACACATTGTACGAATGAATCGAACTCAGCAAAAAGCCAGTAGCTAGTAGTAATAAATAAATATACACAATAAATTATTGCTTTGTTTTAGAAGTCATATTAACTGCACATACCTGGTAGTTATAGTCATCGTTCTTATTCATAACTAAAATATCAGTCCAATGGAAAGTTTGTTTCTTTTTCAGCATCAGTTTTGAAGGTGTGGAAAGCTCAAGCGAGACGTGTTCATATTTTATGACACCTGAGAATAAAATATAATTATTTGTAAGGGTATTATAATATTAGGAGTACCATAACTATGTTCGATTTTGCACTCATACCTACTTTTTTAACAATAGTGATGTATGTATTGAATGAAAACAGTAACGCAAGTAAAAACAGATGGATGCTACGGTTGCTGGCTCGAAATAATCGCGATAGCGGTCCTATGGTATGGTCCCATATATGAAATTTTCACATGCGTGTTTATTTTATTACTAATAGTGGTTTGTCCGCGGAGGTTAAATAAATTGAATCTCTTTTTTGCTTCGGCTTAGGCGAATAAAAAGTATCCTATGCATTATCCGGGGTCATAATCTACCTGTGTTGTGTTGTGTACCAAATTTCAAAAGAGTCGACTGGGTATTTTTTACGTGATGCGCGAACAAACAAAGAGACTGATAAACAGACAAACAGATAGTTATTTATAACCTACGCAGTTACTTTTGTGAAAGAAACTTTAATGTATAAACAGTTTAAACAGTCTTCCTATGGTTCAATTATATGTATAGATATGGCTCTGGCTCCGAGTCGAGAAACGACCGGAACTTCCAGTACACACGCACAGCAGCTACAGCCCGTAGGCTGTGCTCATACTTGAGTTTAAAAAACAAAATTGACCTCAAGTGGGTACCTCTCTACCAATTTTCAGAAGAATTATAAGCAGTACTTGAGTTATTGTGGATGGAACAAAACTGATTGTGTCCCATGTCGACTGAGGTATATGAGTGTCGTAACGTGGCGTCAGGGATATCATTGGGCAAGCTGAAACAAGTTTACATTTTACATATAAGCAGTAGAGACAAGGTTACTTTATTTATTACTATATCGCACGAACCATAAATCGCGTTTCGTATGTGGAGCCGCGCCGCTGGATTGGTCTCAGTGTCAAAGTACATATAAAGACAAACAAGTAGTCCGACTTCGGCCGTTTAGGTGCGCGCGACAAGTATCTACGTAGTCGCGCGTCTGTGTGAGTGCACTCCATACTGGAGCATTGGTGCGCATTGGTAAATGTTTGCTTATGGTCCGTCTGCACACATGCGCGCGCCCGATGTACCTTTTGTCGGAAGAAAAAATATTAAAACAAAAAATAAAAACCGACTTCCAAAAACTTAAACTAAAAAAAAAAAAATAATATGTTAATCACCCCAAAGAAATGGATAATCAACGATTCATATATACATATACAGATATTTATAGTTTTTAACCTGTTGTTTGTGAAGTTTGATTTTTTCACAGCTTCAAGGAACCGTAGACCTGAGTAGTACCTCCACGCGTTCCCGAGATAAAGGGTCTTAACGGACAGACGAACGGACGGTCGGACGGATGGACAGACAGACGGACAGCAAAGTGATCCTATAAGGGTTCCTTTTTTGCTTTTGATAGATCAAACACTAAAAATGAAAAGCATCCATAAACGAAAATTTCCAGAAACTGAAATGGCAAAAAAGAAATCTATATTGTAATTATCGGACCTGCTTGCTTACAAATTTTTACGAAAATCGGTTGAGAACTGCGACCTACCGAGGAGAATAGGTATATATACATCCGGCCGATCATGCGAAAGCACTTTTACCTAAGCTGAAGCAGAGACACTTCGTTCGCACCGATCAATCAAAGGTACACTGACAAGTTGCTCAAAGGTTACTAGAAGAGGGCTCTTAAAACTTAAAAGGATAAGTTCGTCTTTGTACATATGTATTTTTCAAGCTTGTACTCTACCTTGTCTTATTTTGTGCAATAAAGTGTATACTTCATTCTTAATTTCCGTAATACCTAACAATTATATGTTTAAGTATAAGTACTTTCTTGTTTTTCTTTTCAATTTTATGTATAATACCTATATACACACCTTTTACTATATACGTATATATAGCTTATGATATGCACCGTCACTGACACTTCTTACACAGTACTTTTTTTTCTTACACTTTTGGATTTTATTCTAAATATAAGTGCCGTATGACTAATACATGTATGACCGCTCTGCTCTGGCTCCACAGAAAACCAGCGCCGTTGGCAGAGCTATGTAGGCATAGCCAACTGCATTGCTGAGTGGAGACAATTTCGGTTGCACATCTCTGTTTGTGTTTCGTTTCATTTATGTAACTGTAATGATGTGTTATCCGAATAAATACGTTTCATTCTTTCATTCAAAATTAAAAAAAAAACAAAATTAGTTATTTTTAACAATGTGTTTACAAATGGTGAGGAATCCTCCTTTTAAGTATTGCACTTGTATTAGGAGGAATTCGCTCTTTCATACAAGGTCATAGCTATGCTAAAAATAAATTTTTAACTAATTATATAAATAAAATTTAAAATTTCATTCATTCATTCACTTACGTACATAGGTACATCATATATGTTACATGTTAGTGAAAACTGCATCAAAGCTGGTCTAGTAGGTACTTTCCGTGTTTTTCTTGAACAAACGGACGGTGGTTATTTACAGATTTTCTTAGTGTAAACTTGCTATGTGTTACGGCACGGCAATGACGGTGAATAGTTTTCCAGAAACATACTAACTTACTTACAAACATTGCAAGTACCTAAATAAAAAAAAAACTAAAAATATACCTAGTAGCTCTGAGAGCTTCGCGAATCGGCCAACAACCATTTCGGCTCCGCCATTTCGGAAAATCTGAATCGACAAAAAAATCTTCAATATAATAATTATTCAACTTGCTCACAAAATTTCACCAGAATCCGTTGAGAAATACGACCCGTAAAAAAGAACAGTGACGACAACAAAGGATTTTTTCCAAGCTGAAACGGAAATGCTTAGGTCGCGCTTAGCGCTCGTGCTAAATAAAATAATCACACCAATAACAAGAAATAATAAAGGGCCAAACGTTATTCCGGCCCATATGGCCATAAAAAGAAATCCTGAAATTAACAAAGTCAAACAGCCCAGAATGTAATATAAAATATAAGTATAATAATAATACTAATCGTAGCTGGATGTATGTAATGATTTAAACTTTGATAGGTTTTCCTGTAATCTCTAGGTGAAGAACTTTTTTTTATTTTCGGCAGGACTGACTCACTCCGCGATTCCGTTGCGCGGCTTATCGCCACCCATGGATCGTAATAGCCAGCGACCTGAAAGAGCACGCGTTAGGTACACGTTATGCGATAGAGAGGTGGTCGGATTCGAGTCAGCTCCGCCCGGTCGTCGGACACCAACGACAGTTTTGTTAGGGAGCGAGGCTTCTGTACGTAAATAGTACTAATACTTATTCTGTGTTTTCGGTAATAACGGGGAATGGTAAATTTTCGCGTACGTTCTTAAATTATTTACCGATTTCCAAATGTGTACCAAATTTCAACTCTGTCACCGGTAGTTTCGGAGCAAATTGTCTGTAGCCGCAGATTCGTTCGTTGAGTTGAAGTTAGATGTTTCTTTTTGCGTCGGCTTAGTCGGGCAAAAAGTATCCACATTTTTACTTAATAAAACCCGACCGCGGAGCACTTTAAAAGTGCCGCCATTTTGTTTATTTTAACGACCCAGTGACACTCTACGAGCAGACATAGGAATGGACACACATACATACATACATACAAGTCAAACACATAACCCTCCTTTTTGGCTTCGCCGCAGTCGGGTAAAAACACAGTCTTTGTACGATTTTATTACGTGTAGACTACCTAGTCAAGTGTACTGAGACTTTATCTGCTGTATACTTATATTATTTTTAGGCAATTCGTTTTCATAAGTTTCCGACTTTTGTTGACAAAATACAACAACCTATGTAAACCAAACACTTTAAATATTTAAAAAAAAGTGTTTTTTTAAAAACCGACACTCAATGAACCTATTTTGATAAAAAGTGCACGAGTGACTACGACTAAAGTAAGAGATAAACAGCACGTATTCACACAGACGCGCGATAGTGGGTCCACAACTGGACTGGATTAGCCCGCTGGATCACTGGACTGGAATAATGTGAACTGGCCATAGTCCATTTAATACATACATACAGACAGACTCACAGACGGATAGACAAGATATATCGCGCCTATCCGTATCGCCTCAGTCGGACGCGCACTTGCCGCAGCGCCCCACGTCCTACACGAGCCCTCCATGAGATTTCAATGTCTCCGTGTGACATACGTAAATAACCACAATTTAGCACGAGATTTTCAAGTGACTGCATGAATTTTTTTTTTTAGATACTGACAAACTCGCAACCCTAATAGGGCATAGCGATTGTCGGAGCGGGTGGTCAGCCGTGGCGTTCCCTGGGGTCGAACCAGGTCGCTAGCCGGACCACCCCGAGTGGATCGGGCTGGGTGGGTGCCAGGGGCGCCTGGGGTCGAACCAGGTCACTCTGTCCCGGTCCACCTCGATAGGGTCGGACTAGGTGGCGGCCTGAACGCCCGGAGTCGAACCAGGTCGTTTGGCCAACGACGTGGCAGCTCCTCCGCCGCGGCGTCTCTGCCACGAGTTGTGAGCGACCGCAGTGTTTATTAGTATTGTATAATTATTGGCCAATAGACGTCAAATACTTGTGGGTCACACTCGACACCAAGTTCTTATTAAAATATAGAACTATGTGGCAAATAGTAAACAGAGAGTCGGGTAAGAAATCCAAGGTAGCAGCTGAGTTCACGGATTTGATCAAACAAAGTGATGGATCTAATTTCACCTCAAAAAAACAGTTAGTTGACTACTTGAATAGGCAATTTGTATCAGCGGCTGTGCAGTGCGGGGCCCCCCGCGCTAACGTGACGGGTGCACTCGCCGCTCTGACCTGGGCAAGACCGCCCAATGACCGCTCTCTGTTACTAACTCGGTTCACCCCAGACGAAATTTTTAATATAATTACTAAAAGAGTTGCAATAAAAAATACAAAAGATCTTTATGGCATATCCACAGAAATTTTAAATCTAGCAGCAGGAAACCTATCAATACCTCTTGCGAGTCTCTTTAACGAATTATTGCGCAATGGTGAATACCCCCAAACCTTTAAAGAGATCAAAATTTGTCCAATTTACAAAGGGAAAGGTGAAAAAAGTGACCCCAACTATTATAGACCTATAAGTATAATACCGGCAGTAGCAAAAGTTTTCGAAAATGGAATAACGACACGCATTACCAAGTTCCTAAACGCATCTGACGAACTATCGGAAAGGCAGTACGCGTACAGGGCGGGGCGATCCACCACGATGCTGGCCCGCGAAGTAGTGAGTCGCGTTTTGGCCGCACGAGAATCAAAAAGAGAGGTCGCAGTACTTTTCTGTGACCTCTCCAAAGCTTTTGACGTAGTGGACCATACAGTGTTAGCCGGAAAGCTTCATCACTACGGGATACGCGGACCAGCTCTTATGCTAATGACAGAGTTCCTTCGCGGCAGATCGCAATATGTTGTAGGACAGGGAGGAAATTTAAAGTCAGACGGACTTTCTACAGTTATGGGCGTGCCGCAAGGCTCATCTTTATCCAATCTTGCCTTCTCTCTCTTACTTAACGATCTGCCGAAGATCATAGGCACAGGTGATGTCCTTATGTACGCGGACGATGTTGCAGCCGTTGTCACCGCAGGAGATCTGAACGAACTAGAGTCCAAATTAAATAACACCGCAGAACATCTTTTCAAATGGTGTCATGTGAACGGACTCCTACTAAATCTAACAAAAACACAATTCATGCAGTTCGATTTATCAGGCAGACAGCGGCGCATGCTGCATGTACACCACCAAGGTACAACCATCGAGCAGGTGACGTCAACGACATTTCTAGGCTTCCGTCTAGACCAGGCTCTCACTTGGGAAACACAAATCGATGCTGTATGTGCCAAGATAAGTAAAGCGTGCTTCGCACTATCGAGACTATCCCAAACGCTACAACACGAGGCAGTCCGCTCCTGTTATTTCGCTACCGTACAAGCGCTGGTACAGTACGGGTTAGAGCTGTGGGGCCGCGCCGCTGAATGGCAGCGCGTGTTCCGAATGCAAAAACGCGCTGTGCGAACTCTAGCTCGCGCCAAGTACGATGATAGCGCCAAGCCACACTTTAAGACCCATGGCATCCTCACTCTCCCGTCGCTACTTATCTTCCAAGTTGCTGTATATGTGAGAGAGAATATAGCGCTGTACATAACACGAGGCCACGGCTCCACCCGGGTCACTCGAAACAGTCATAAGCTCGCTGCAATTGCACATAGGTTGACCAAAACTGCTAAAACAATCCATGTGATGGGTCCCACAGTATATAATCGGCTGCCCAAGTCGATAACAGACGCCAGCAGTCTACCAACTTTTAAAGTAAAGTTAAAAAAGTGGCTCGTCGAACAGTGTTTTTATTCATTTAAGGAATTTATAGATTGTAAATTGTAATGTATATTAATTTGAATTTTATTATGTTATGAATTTAATTGTATTGAATAATTAATTAATGTATTAAGTCCAATAAGAATAATGTTAAAATGAAAACACGACTTGTAATATGATCTATTACCAATAAATGATGTCTATGTCTATGTCTATGTCTAAATAACTGGCCAAGAGCATGTCGGACCATGCTCAGTGTAGGGTTCCATAGCCGTAACGTAACTATAAGGTAAAAAATACGATGTAAAAAAAGTACAACAACAAAAGAGCGTATCTTCATAGCAATTACGTCCTTTTGTTGAGAAGCGCAGTTTATCGGCAATAACTCAAAAACGGTACATTCGATCTTGTTGAAAATAATTTTCGTTGAAAGTATTAATTAAGCGTTACCTTCGTGATTTTTTTCATATTTTTCGGACGCACGGTTTAGAAAATAGAGGGGGGGGGACAGAATTTACACAACTTTCGGAGCGATTATTTCCAAATACATTCACTTAATCAAAAACATTACTTAGAAACCTTATAGTGTTTTTTTAAAGAGCTGTCGAACTATGTACCACACGTTGATATTTGCTGAAAAATTTTTTTTTTACTGTCTTTAACATGTATGGAGTGCCCCCCCTAAAAACATTTATTTTAATTATTTATATATCAAACTAAGTAGCGGCTCATAAAAGACACCTATATTCCAAATTTCATCAATATCCATCATGTAGTTTCTGAGTAAAATGCCTGTGACATACGGACGGACAGACAGACAGACAGACAGACAGACAGACAGACAGACAGACAGACAGACGGACGGACATGACGAAACTATAAGGGTTCCGTTTTTGCCATTTTGGCTACGGAACCCTAAAAAGCATACTTTCAACCCCTCATAAGCTTCTTCTTCACAAAACCTTCGCGCTGTCTCTTTCGCCCACAGCCCTTCAGCTCTTAAATTGCTCCAAATATTCCAAAACAAACTCCTCCAGTGCATAACTTACACACCATGGTTCCAGTCTAACCTGTCTATCCCCTATGACAGGGGTCGCCAAACTACGGCCAGATCCGGCCCGGGAGCCGTACCAATACGGCCCGCGGGAGAGCCTATGATCCGGCCTACGAGGAATTCTAATACGGCCCTCGGCACAGAATAACAATAGTACTACGTGCAGTCGTCTGTCTCCCTCTATCGTATAACGCGTGCTCTTTTTTCCACTCGAGTGGCGAGATTTAATAATAATAAAAACGGAAAAAGATTACGTGAATCCAGGGTCGACCATTCATGTGGCCCGCGCCATTTTCAAAAGTGCTGTATGGCCCTCTGAGGCAAGAGTTTGGAGATCCCCACTATTAAAACTTTCTTTGCCTCCTGCACGAGGTACATTCTACTCTGTAACACAGAACACAGTTAAGACACAGCGATCAAGTTTACTGAACAAGTGAACCAGTGGCGGTGTAAGCCAGTCGAGTACCCGGGGCGGTGTGTTGGTGGCTGTGTCAGCCTTTAGTGCTTGGCACCCGGGGCGGCCCGCCCCTACTTTATTTTGTATTTATGTTTTGTTGTTATAGCGGCATTAGAAATACTCATCCTGTGATAATTTCAAGTCTATCTATTACAGTTCAAAAGACAGAGCCCTGTGACAGATGGACATACGGACAGTGGAGGCTTAATAGTAGGGTTTCATTGTAGTACTGCAGCCTAAAAAGAATGTCATTGGTAGCTTACATTTAGATACTAAACCAAAGATCATCATTTCAACCTGGAGAATTGGAGATATTCATAGTTCAACACACATTTTAGCAATGACTGTATGAAAAATGAATGTATTGTTGCTTGTTATGATTTGTAGTAATGTAACATACTGGATATTATTAATCACAAACCACATAGCTGCCAGCGAAATGAAGTTCCGCTGCAACATAAGGTAGTTATATCTCTGCGGACAGTTTCCTGTATCATGTTAGATATTATCTCCTGTGGAACTAGAGACAAAACCAGGCAATCCATGTTAATTTTATTACATGCATATTGTGCAAACTTAAAAAAACCCACATATTGTGTTAAAGTCATTAAGTATTCATTTTAAATTATTCTGAAGTAGTGAACTTCAGAATAATTTCTCAACACCATCTTACACTATCTTTGTAAAGTATTAAAATATGTAAATAGAATATACTCTAGACTAGAATCATGTGAATAGATTCTAGTGGAAAAATTCCACTCGTGCAATATTTGTTAACAACATTTGTTTATGCATGAATAGAACCCTAGTCTAAGTATGTTAAACTCGCATTCTAAGAAATCAAACTCGGATTCTATGGATTAAATCAACATAGAAATACATACCAAATTAGTTAGGTTGGCAGAGTATGTATGGTATCAGTATTTTTTGTTCTTGGTCGATCTCGTACGTAAATCGATTTTATAGGCGTGAATAACACTAAATTATCACTCCACGGAATTATAGAGCAAAATAGTCGACAAATTAGATAGACATTTCATCACAAACATGTGAAAATAAAACATTTCTATGATTGCATAATTTGAACAAAATTTACAACAGTGAACAGTGTGACGTGAACATGACAGCACGCCGTACCGTGTTGCCAGTTTCGCGGTAACGTTCAGAAATGGTAAAATTGAATGTGACTGGAAATTATACTGCTTGCACCTTACCTAATTGATTTAGTAGGTACTCATTTACTCGCCCTAGATAACATTACAATACAGTAATAAAACTAAAATTTTAGACAAGCACGGCAAAATTAACTGACGTGTAAATACTTATATCGCTTTATTTCCACGACAAAAGTATGAAAAACTCCGTCCATCACTATTTTATTTTCGCAAAATCAGCATTTTTACGTGTTAATACTTAGTTGTTAATATTAATAGTATACCAAATCGAGTCTTTTATTTTGATGCATACCTAAAAATATTTTATAAATTATTATACACTGCCAAAGCCAAATACTTTGATTGGATATTATAATTAGCCCAATGGCAGTATGTATTGCCTTTGAAGCTAGAGTTTGATTCCCGCCAACAGTGAAACTATTTAATACCCTAATATTAATTTATTTACATAATGAAAGGATAATAGATATTTTTCTACGTATTTTCAAAGTAAAACAATAACAAATAATCCACTCTAAATGAATTCGAGAAGGAGCGCCATCTTGTGAGCAAATATATACCAAGTGTGACAGCTAGTTTAGTTACAAGGACCTTCAACAGGTGGCGTCTATAACAATGAGCAATAATTAATTTTAAAAAACATATTATTTTAGGATTTCGAGTATTTTCGAGACTTCTTGTGTCATTTTGCGCAGACAAAATATGTCAAGCTTTATAATAAAACACATCTCAAATGCCAGCAATACCCTGGAAAAAAAACATGACCCTCTTTAGGTTTGTATGGAGAATTCGACCGACTCGGTTCACCTTAATG
>CAMQQK010000004.1:0-19542 GCA_947034925.1 Eudemis profundana
AAAAACGAGATATAGTGACAACCCTGAAAAATCGGCCGTTTCATAAGAACTCGCTAGAGGAGTCGGATGACATTGCCTTTGGCCATCTATAATTGTATAGTACGAACTCCCCTCGGGAGTCGGGTGACATGTGAGCAAAGTTACTGAGAACTCCCTAGGGGCGTTCTTGACAGTGAAAGTGTTAAGGGCATCACACACGGGGAAGATACTATAATATTTTATCTTAAGATACCTGGATATCAAATATTATAGTATCTTAAGGTATCACACACGGTTAAGATACGATAATATATCTGCTCGAATCATTCTATCGAAGGCTTGGTTAGGGGTCACATCTACATTGCGCCACGGAATCCAAATATACAGGATGACTATGAACAATACGGTACTACTAGTAGATTTAATAGACAGTCAGGCAGGGCTCTGTTTCACGAAGCTAGGTACAAGTTACAATTTCATAAGTAACAAGCGCAAAAAGTTACAAGTAGAGTCTGTGCGGAAAGAGAATAGGATTTAGATTGGATGGCGCTGTAATGCTTTTCTACCGTATGTGCCGTATTTTCTGTTCTGTGGCCATACTGGTTAGGTTAGTTCCGTTTTTCGCTACGGCTATTCTGTTTCCGCACAGACTCTCTACGAGTGCTTCTCGAACGCACCTGGGCCTCGAAAGGGTCTGACCTTTGAAGTTTGAACCCCAATATCTCGGTAAATATTGATCGGAGAAAAAAGTTGACGAAACAAAATATCCTTTTAGCGTACCTAATCTACACGATTCAATCTAATTTAAGCCTAAAAAGAGCAAAAAATGTTTGATGAAAAAATCCTAAAACCGGGCCCCCTTTCCAATAGGTACCTTATCCTTTCAACAAAAAATACAACGAGTAAACACGAAAACTCGTGAGAAAAGGTTGTTGAATAAATAAAATATAATTAATTCCATTTTGATTCCGATATTCACTGCACACTCTGTATAAAGATATTGTAATATATATTTTGTATGTTAAGATATATTACGGTATCTTAAGATAATATTTCCATATCGCTCGGTATCTTAAGATACTGTAATATGAAAATATATATTATCTTAACCGTGTGTGATAGCTCATACAAATTGTAAAGTGAGCGATATTTTATCTTAAGATAAAATATTATAGTAGGTATCATCTAAACTTTTTTTATCTTTACCCAGGAAGATAGGTATTCTTTCCCATATTTTCTTTATGTTTTTATTACATTCAATTATGCATTTTTTATCGTATGTATTTGTGGCTTTCCCTAAGAAAAGGGACCTTATGGCAGTTTCTAGTTACGGAGATATGGACGTTTTTGTGAAATCCTTCAAAATCATCATTTTTTTCTTCTATGCAAAATTGTAAAAATAGGAATAGGCGTGTATTTGTAGCTTGGTTTCACTGCTGTACCTACGTTTAAACAAAACGTAGGTAGCTGTATTTCCTTTGAATTATGCCGCCGCTATCACCGTCTCTCTCCTACACGCGACAACTCGCACGCCGCCGCTCTCGTCACTCGGTCAGCACAGACCGCACGCGGCGACGAAGTGAGTGGCGCAGCCTGGCACTCCTGGCAGTCAGTTGTACAGAGAGAGCGTAACGGAGTGTTTGTCGTATTTACGTGCAGAAGAAATTCAACGATTTGCTTTTGATACGGGAAAAAAGGTATGTAGTAATCTTATATTTAATACTTATGAGTTAATTATTTTGGTGCTAACAGCTAAACAGGTCTTTTGTTTCTACTGTCGTTTGTACCTTGCGGACACTTTTCTTTTGTTTTGGCCGCAAACTTCTGCGATCTCGGCCTTTCATTGTAGGTATTACCACCCTAGTTGTATAATGTACTATTATTTATGGCTTTAGTACATTTATTTCTATATCTAGTATACGTAGATTTATAGTACATTACACAACTAGGGTAGTAATACAAAGAAGGGTCGAGATCGCAGAAGTTTGCGGCCCGAGCTGTAAGCGAGGGACGTAAATATGCGATCGAGGGCTTTCTTTATTACCTCCCGTGTTGTGTACATCATTTTATGTCTACACTTTATGGCCATGTGTGGCATAAAATATATAGCAGTGACCTTGCGGTTTAGTTCCGGTTTGTGCCACTAGTGTTGCCCGGTGGCGCCACCGCCGCGCGCCGGCCGGCGGTGGCCGCGCGGTCTCGGCGCTGCGCTCGTGTGCGTCTCGCTCAGGCTAATATTATTTAATACGAGTGAGCGGGACGGTACGATACGAACTTCGATTTTAATATTTCGTATTAGCCCCTGAGCGCGTCGCTTCGCTCGGCTCGCCCAAGGTCCGCCGCCATCTTGCCTTTGTCACTCATTAAGCAAGCGCGCGCGCACCGCACATATATTGTATTGCACGATTTGCACGGAAATATAAAACTCTACACATAAGTAAGTTATTATCTTCATTGTAGTATTCTAAGTGCTTCAAACATTTTGGTTACCCCCTACGTGATCAAGATTCGCTCGGATTATTGACATCTAAGGTGACGCGGCGCCATTTCGTCGGGGATAGTGCAATGCCGCGTAAGTAGCATATGTAGATAAGGTTCAGTTTCAAGCAAATTTGTTAGAAATTAAAACCTTATCTACATGTGCTACATACGCGGTATTGCACTATCCCCGACGATTTGTGCCATTTTTAGGGTTTTTCCTTTGAACTGTGAAATCAAATCAATGCGGGCGGGCGGGACAGAAGTGTGTGTGTGTGAAGTGTTTTAGACATGTGTAAGTAATATCACAAATGAGATATCACTCGAACGCGTGATGTTGCATTACGCATCACTCCAAACATCACTTCTAAATAACATTGCCCGAGCGCGAGTGAGAGCGAGGACCGAGTGAAGCGCGCGTAATAGTTTCAAAACAAAAGACGTCCTAGACTCCAGAGAACAAGCGCTGCGTAATGTAGGTTATATTATACATATATAGCTGTGATGTTGGTATTTCGCGCGCGCGTATCTCAACCGGTTAGAAAAATCTATGGGCCATGAAGGGGAACTACCTTAAATCCTTTAGTTAGCTCATTCTATATGTCCTTTTCAGATATGCAAGACCCAAATACAGTACATACCAGCGTAGAAGATTTACTGAGAAGCTGGATTATGCCTGATGAATTAATAGACAAATTTAAAGGTAGGAATTTTTCTTTAAACTAAAAATTAAGTGGTGTAGTGGTGTGGTGTAGTATTTATGCTGGCTGGTTAACTGCATAATTGTGTGTGCTTTGTTACTACCTATATAGCTAGCGTTTCCATCCGTCCGGATAAAGCCGGGCAGTATTAGGCTTTTTGGGCGATTGTGCACTACAAGGAATTTTACCGTCCGGCAGTCGGATTTCTCAGTCTCTCTCTATGTGTGTGAGTGAGAAATCCGACGCCCTTTGACCTCTTGTCCGGCTTTTGTTAGGCTTTCACAACCTACAAAATATCGACGGTAAAAATCAATAAGGGTAGATCATTTAAACTTTGAGACTCAAAAGTCAGGCTTTTAAATATGTGTTTTATTTGGTAATTTTTGTAAAAAATCCTGTTTTTCTTAGCGTGCGGCCTTGTCCGGTTTTTTGATTTTTAGTGATGGCAACGCTAACTATGGCTCTGTTTTTGTAATGTGTTTCTGTATGTCTACCGGGTAGGGATGTAACGATACCGATACCGATATATCGGCCGATATATCGGTATCGCCGATATTATACCTACAACCGATATTTGAAGAATTTGCTGTATGAAAAAATCTGTAAAAAGTAATTTCAATTTCTGACTTAATTTATATATTGGTCTATTACCTTGTGCAATGATAATTACTATGTTAATTAAATCTTTGGTTCTTAATAAAAAAAAAATTTGAATTTTGAGTTGACAATTTACCTATTTATTTTTACTTTACACTTTCAAGGTTGTCTCTCTGGTAAATATAGCCAGTAGTCATTGCTATTAGTCATAATAAGGACATACAAAAAGAAAGTTCATACTTCAAAGTTCATACTTCATTATTTAGCTAAGATATCGGTATCGGTATCGGTATCGCCGATATTAACTACAATATATCGGTATCGGTATCGTATCGGCAAAACTGTGTATCGTTACATCCCTACTACCGGGTGTATGCGACATGAAGGGAAAGTACCTCAAATATTGGAGATAGGATGTTTTGCTGAAAGGAAACTTCATTTTATTTTTAAAAGTAAGTAATACTGCATTCAAAGATTTTTTAAAAATTACTTTTTTTGTATGGGAAATATTTTTTTTAACATGAAAATCAAATATTTTACGGAATTCCTTTCGTTTGAGATACTATGTTACTTAAAACAAATTATTTGTTTTTGTCCACTCTTTCGATTGTCATCATAAAAATACAGGGTGTGATTTTTTTACATTTGAGCCGGTTCGATTCCCAGCCGAAGCAAGTAATTCTTAGAAAATCTTTAAATGCAGAATTACTAACTTTTAAAAATAACATAAAGTCTTCTTTAAGCAAAATATCCTATCTACGATATTTAAGGTACTTTCCCTTGATGTCCCATAGTCTTGGGACGCCCTGCATAAATGACTTAAATTGTTTTGTGTGATTGTTGGAAAGTCCACCAGCCGGGTCAAACTGAGACAGTATGGAACTGCAGAGAGCTTTTATCATCATCTCCAACTTATTTACGTCCCACTGCTGGACACAGGTCTCCTCTTAGTTTGAAAGGGCTTGGGCATAAACAGGTGTTACAAATCCTAAAAGCATTAATTTTCTTTCCTTATTTTATCATAATACCTAGAGCGTACAGTTAACTACAAAGAGATGTATCCATGTTAATCTTACAAAATGAAGTATCATCGACTCGTTTAAAATGTAATAATTTCCTTTGAATATGCACTTACAAGCCTCTTTTATTATCTATCGATATATTGTGACAAATATAAGCAAACTTCCAATGTTCCAAAGAAATGTAACCAACACACTAACCTATTTAAATAGCATGCCAGACGAGAAAAAAGAAGTATTATATCTCCAATTACCTGAGACAGATGTATGCAATGATAGATGTTGTACTGTTTTCGTGAAACGTCAGTTTTTGTTTTAACAAGTTTGCTTGAGCGTTACAGTGTGACGACAATTTTAGCCACACGTGGGTTATTTTGTATCGACGATCTGGGGGCACGGTAGTGCCCCCAGATCGTCGAGCAAAATAAAGCCACGGCCGTAGCATCCTTTTGCTCGAAACAATTTTCAACGTCCTGTAATTTCGATAGCTCGCGACGCGTGATAGCTCATCTGTGTGAGTGCGATCCATACTGGAGCATTCTTAGTTCTTTGCTTGTAGTGCGTTCGTACACGGCGCGCACACATTCAAGCGCGCGATGTACCTTTTGTAGGAAGAAAAATTAATGCTATTATACCTGCTGTACAAACTTGGCTTATTATAATTCTGCAAAAAATCAGAACTACCGGATTTGTCCCAAGCTCATGTATAAAGTTACTGGATTATAAGTAATTAAATCATCATTAATGGCTTTGAAAACAAATTAGTACACCGCAAAAAACTAAGTAGACGTGCGGCGGCGAAACATATATTGGCCCGGGGCGCCAAATTTCAAAATACGCCCCTGCCCGTTACTGTCCCAAGGGAACTCTTTACCGGGATATAAAGTATCCTATGTTTCAATCCAGGACTTGGTCTGCTTGCATGCTAAATTTCAGCTCAATCCATTCAGTTGTTACCTCGTTATTTAGCAACAAACATCCCAACCTCCAAACATTGAAATATCTTCACAAACTTTTACATTTATAATATTAGCAGTATAGTGTCGGTGTCAATGGAAAATTATGCGTTTTTGAATTTCGAATTATTTTGCTTCGATTTTGTTCTGAATTTTTGTATTGGTAACATTTTTTTGGAACGTTAGCAGTTTGCTTTTATTTGTCATACATAATATCGTCGCCACCATGCCAAACTCACGAATCTGTAATTTTTGTGAACTTGGATTTTAGACCTTAACCTGTATAAGTTTAGGTCTAAAATCCAAGTTCAGATTCGTAAGTTTGGCATGGTGGCGACGATATATCGGTAGGTAATAAAAAAGGCTTGTAAGTGTACATCCGGAGGAAACATGGTAGAATACATAATTAGGTACTGCATTTTAAACGAGTCGATGATAATGTAAGGTTTGGTTGCTACTGGAAATGTCATAAACCAGGGGTAATTAATTATGGCATACAAAAAGTTACTTCATTTTGTAAGATTAACATGAATACATCTCTTTGTACTTAGTTGATTGTACACATATTTCATTCACTTATTACATGCAAAATTACAAACAAATCTATGTCCTAGGCTAGGGTGTCCCAAATTTTGCGAAAATCCGAACTGAGTAACGCATACTCTCTAATTATGTTTGTTACGTGCTAAAATGGTCCTAAACCAAAAATCAGCTAATTCTGTGTATGGGAACCCGTGCCGACTGCCGACTTCATCCTAAATGTTTTATATTATCCGGTTGAGCTAAGTTTGCACCTGGTTTCCACTCAGTTTGGATTTTCGCAAAATCTGGGACACCCTATCCGAAGCAATATGATACAATTCATAACAAATAATTCAAAATAATCAAAAGAAAAAAAAAGATATTCTATATATTTTAATAGGCTACTTGCCACACCTGTCAACTGACACATACTTTTTACATAGCCGTGTTGACATTTATGCCCTTATGATAAACAAAACCTGATGCTGCAGTCAGGGTCGTCTCCTCATGAGAGAACTCCTCAATGGTTGATAGAATAGATACGAAACTTCGCATGAACGTTACGTTTTGACGACAACACATTTATATGATACAAATGACCTGATGCTGCAGCCAGGGTCGTCTCCTCATGAGAGAACTCCTCAATGGTTGATAGCATAGATACGAAACTTCACATAAACGTTTAGTTTTGACGACAACATACCTATGGTATCAACCCAGTCAAATATTTCAGATGAGGAAGTGGATTTAGAGGCGCTGCCAAATCTATTGCTCGATGACTTGAAGGTTCTTATACCTTCAGTGGGCCTTCGTACCAAGTTTCGTGTCTGCTGGTTATCATGGAAAGAAAAACTAGTGCATGGGGTAAATTTATTTCTATACTAACATTCTCTTTAGGGATGTAACGAACGATACATAGTTTTGCCGATACGATACCGATATATTGTAGTTAATATCGGCGATACCGATACTTATATATTAGCTAAATAATGAAGTATGAACTTCAGATATTTGTATGTCCTTATTATGACTAATGGCAATGACTACTGGTTATATTTACCAGAGAGTCAACCTTGATAGTGTAAAGTAAAAATAAATAAATTGCCAACTCAAAATTCATTTTTTTTTATTAAGAACCAAAGATTTAATTAACATAGTAATCATCATTGCACAAGGTAATAGACCATATAAATTAAGTCAGAAATTGAAATTACTTTTTTCAGATTTTTTTTTCATACAGCAAATTCTTCAAATATCGGTTGTATAATATCGGCGATACCGATATATCGGTATCGTTACATCCTTATTTAAAATCATCATTGTTTCAGGCAGAGGAGGCTTTTGCAACAAGTTCCGCTACTAGTACAAGATCGTTTGTACCTTCGGAGATTAGCGCAGAAGATACGCACGAGCGCAGCAATCCATTAAAGAAACTATTAAAGGAACAAATCCGCCTTACACCACTGCTATCCAGCACACGTCTTACTAAAACGGAAAGATGCTCCTTAGCTAGATGCGTCGTATCACATCTCATAGATATAACTCCAGGGGCGATATTGAAGCCAGCGCAACTTGAACAGTGGGCTCAATATGTCATAGAACTGTTTCCCGAGGAAGACAAGAAATTCTACTTTTTTTCAGTAGGAACAGGCTTAACCACAAACAGGCAATCATTTGGCAGTCGCCAGCTACCTTCAAAAGGTAGACGATACTACGGTTGCCTTTGGGATAATTGGAATAACGAACGAAAAAAGTTGCGTTCTAAAAGCATAATTTCTTTTACAAAAAAGGGAGGCAATAGCTCTAATTCATCAGAAATAACTGCAACAGAGATTACAGATGCAGACCGCGAAAGTTGCCTAAAAATTGTTGAAGACTTTCAGGGTAACGATATCACAGACTATCTTCGAGACGCCTGGAAGAAAAGTAGACAAGAGCGTTTCGCTGTCTTGGCAAATCGACACTCTACAGGAGAATATCTTAAAAAATTCCCTGTATTGAAAAATCAAGCAATCGCAACACATCTAATTGATTTAGACTTCGAAGAAAGTTCGTCATTGGTCCGCGATGACACTGTCCTGGCTGGAGAGCTACAAAAACATGAACAAGCTATTATTATGAAGGCTAAAGAGAAATACTCGAAACTCAGAGACAAAACTCAGAAGCACATACTTGATAATATATTTAAAAGTATAGAGTCAGGTAGGTTTTGATATCATCATTATTATAATATGATATTATTATTCAGGTCATTGATATGGATTTTGTTTAACATTTCATTATTGTTTTAGGACGTGAGACTGAAACTGCACTGTTGCTGCTACCATTTATATTTTCGTCGGGTGGAAAAGTAAATGCGAAAGGCCAAAGAGCGTCGAGAGCGGAAGCAGCTAGAACATTCATCTCGCTTTTTAACTCTCTCGCCGATGGAGAAGAAACTATTCTGCAACAACGAAAACACTCCAAGGGAACTTCTATTCAACCCCTAGTTATTGCTGTTGGCAGCAGTTGGGCTGCTGTGACAAGCGCGTACGTTTACGTCGATGCACCTTTATACAGGTACAATAATATTTTAGATGCTGTTCAAATGTGCTTCAAGATCTTTTTTGCATTTGACTTAAAGTATCCGTTGGAGTGCGAACACGTATGGCTTCTCATTCAACGAGGGTTTTTCAAAATTGATTTGCCGAATGATAAGACCATTGTAGGGGTGAATCAAGTGTTGACCGAACTTAATATTTCCACTGTTAACTAAGACTGTTAATAATATAAAATGTTGACTTGCTACTACTGTGTCACTAAATTTACTTCTTTACGTGAGCTTATAACTCATTTGAGGTTACCATGTGGAAAGATTCCACATAACAGTGTAGGAATTCGTTGCGGACAACCTGGTTGCTACAGAGTTTTTGACTGTTCAAATTCCTTACGTAAACACATTGATAGATGTCACGCTGTCGACCCTATTGATTCGGAAATAATATTAAATAGCCTTGACCAACAGCAACCACCATGCGAAAGGTATCCATTTCTTGAATTACCAATTCCTACATCTTCTCAAGATGTCGACCCTATTGATTCGGAAATAATATTAAATAGCCTTGACCAACAGCAACCACCATGCGAAAGTTATCCATTTCTTGAATTACCAATTCCTACATCTTCTCAAGATAGTATTACTACTGTAAATGAGAATATCGATTCAGAGCTAGTCCTGTCAAACCAATTAGCATCTTTATTTAGC
Source organism: Eudemis profundana (assembly GCA_947034925.1). Taxonomy (NCBI): domain Eukaryota; kingdom Metazoa; phylum Arthropoda; class Insecta; order Lepidoptera; family Tortricidae; genus Eudemis; species Eudemis profundana. The sequence continues at coordinate 9,497 of CAMQQK010000004.1, forward strand.
TCTCTGAACTGCAATCCCGCCTTAAATTTGAAAACTGCTCAATATTTTTATAGACAACTAGATGTATTTATTAATGACGGTTTGAATTGTGCTTTGCAACAAGAATTAAAAACATTAAGTAGCAGGGGTGTGGAATGCAGTCATCTAAAAGATTTTGTTGAAAATTTCACTTCCACGATACGCTTAACAACTAGCAAGTTTAGTTCAATTTACAAAAGACAAAAAATTTTTACTGAGTTAGGTACATACATACCTCCTAAGCCGGTAGTAGTGGGTGAAAGGATGGAAGTATCTAAAACGTCAGGTGATCCTGTTTTGGTCCCTTCTACTGCTCAATTCATTCCCTTGAGGTCTGTTCTCCAGAAAATATTATCAATACCTGGACTTATCAAGGAAATGGATCAATATATAAAAGAATGTTCTAACTTTCCTCATGTCATAAACTTCACCCAATCTAAAGTTTGGCAAAAAATACACGAGAAAGTGTCTGTTAATGAAAATGATAAAATATATCCACTGTTTCTTTTCTTTGATGATTACGAGACTGGAAACCCGCTGGGTAGTCATGCTTCTATACATAAACTTGGTGCTGCTTATATTACGCTCCCTTGTTTTCCTCCTCGTTTTGCTTCTCAGCTTAAGTTCATATTTTTAGCTCTTCTTTTCCATTCATCCGATCGGTGCACACACGGCAATTTGAGTGTTTTTAGAGCTTTGATAGATGAATTAAATTTTTTATCCAGGGAGGGTGTTCGCATCGTTACAGCTGATGGATTTGACGGTGTTGTTAAATTCCAATTAGGGGCTATACTTGGAGACAACTTGGGCTTGCATTCCATGTTGGGGTTTGTAGAGAGTTTTAGAGCGAATCATGCTTGTAGAATATGCAGATCTCCTAAGGAATTGTCATCAACTCAAACCATGGAAGACAACAGTTTGCTTCGAAATGTCGACAACTACGAATGTGATTTAAGAACTAATAATCATTCACTAACCGGAGTTAAAGAAAGAAGTGTCTGGATGTTAGTAGACAATTTTAACATTTTTGATCAAGTTGTTGTTGATTGCATGCATGACATGTTAGAAGGGGTCTGCGGATATTCCATGACTGTAATCATTAATGGATTATTGGATAAAGGTTATTTTACTTTGACCTTTTTAAACAAGCGTATAGCAGAATTTAACTACGGTTGTGATTCAAACTCGAAACCCCCTGCTTTGTCATGGCAATCAAACTCGATTAATTGGAAGTTGTCTTCAAGTGAATGTCTGGTTTTAGTGACCTATTTCTCTTTGTTGGTTGGTGATAAGATACCTTTAGGTGACACATTTTACACTCTTTACATACTTTTAAGACAAATACTGGACATCATTTTGACAGACGCTGTATATCCTGAACTTTGTTTTTTACTTAAACATTTAATAAACGATTTCAATACTTTGTATATGAAGCTTAGCAAAAGAGGTTTGCAACCTAAGTTTCATCACTTGATTCATTACCCTAGAATGATGGCAAAATTCGGGCCTATTGTTCACCTTTGGTCGATGCGGTATGAGTCTAAGCATCGTGTTGGAAAAAATATCGCACGGGCGAATGCTGGACGAATAAATATTTGCAAAACTATAAGTATTAAGTTGCAACTTCAGTTGAGTCACTTTTTATTTCAAAACAGTTTGCCTATTCAATTTGAGCATGGTAAATTGAGAGAGCTGACTAGGGATAAATTTGTAAATTTAAAATCCAATTTTGATCTGCCGAATATTGCCACCCTCCATTCCGTGACTCATGCTACGGCAATGAGTATTACGTATCGCCCTAGAGACATTCTTTGCATTGGATTGGATGAAAATAATTTTAATTACCCCAGTTTTGTTAAAGTTATTGCTGTTTACGTTAAGCAAGATACATGTGAGATAATGTTTGAATGTCATAAGTTCCACACAATTTTCTTTGATACACATTTCCATGCTTATGAAGTTGAAGAAAGTACTGATGTAAAATACTTTGCGCTCACTCAGCTGTATTTTCCACTTCCGAACAGTCTTTCGCATTCGCTTAACAATAGAATTTATATCACTATGAAAAATTCAGTTGCTTAAGATGGAACGCTCTAGGCGCGAAATTCAATTTTTTTACAGGTTTTAATTTAGTGTGGGTAATCGGTGTAACTGTTTAACTTCATATGGTACTTGTGGTTGTGAAACGTGTAAAACTTTTTAAGAATAAAACTGTTAGCTTGATATAAAAGTTGTCAAACATAGATGATATTCGGACTTGCAACGTTTTGACAACTTTCATTTCAAGCTAACAGTTTTATTCTTAAAAAGCTTTACACAACAATATAAAGAACACTGCTTTACAACCGCAAGTGCCATTATGAAGTTAAAAAGTTACACCGTTTACCCACAATAATAAAATAAAAACTGTAAAAAGTATGAATTTCGCGCCTAAAGTGTGCGCTTCCACCTTAATACTGCCTACGTAGTGTAGGTATTTGACGATTTCAAAAAATGGTTCTTACTGTCGTATTATTTGTAGCGGATAGTGTAGCTCAATTTCACTTCATTTGATCTAGGAGTTAACGGCATATTACTTGTACGACGAGTATTATGCTTTTTAAGACTCGCGTCTTTCTCTCGGCGTTGCTGCACGATCATGCTGTTTGGTGAAATTATTTAAGAGAATATCCTATCTGGCGTGCGGCCGATACAAAAAACTTGAATTCGAACCGCTGTAGTCCCCTTTTAATGGCCTTTAAATCTATATAAATAAATTTTCTAATATACATTACTAAAGAGTTTTTCTATGCCTCTGTTTTTTTTTTAATTTTTGTTTACTTAACTCTTACAGACGATGGTAAAGTTAGTGTATTTTTAGCGTTATACACCGTGGGCCTGAATAACCCGACCAACTTTAACTATAGATTCTAACAACTATTAGGAGTAAAAAAAATTATGTGATTTATAGTCGAAAAACGCTTACTTTCCGACATATTCATTATTTTGTAAATGAAAACTCCCAAGTGTGTAACAAGCCCTAATAAATGTGACTAAGATGCTTTTACTATTTTTTTAAAGTCCTTTAACTAAACAGGAATTAACCTTCGCAGTATTTGTTGGTAAGCGACTACGAGGCCAAAAAATTTACCTTTTGTTTCCATTGTAGTTTTTTTTCCTTTTGACGTGACAACGTCTTATAATTCGATGGAGCCGGCTGCACGCACGAAAAAACATGACGTATGCGGCGTTACCTGACGTATGCGGCGTTACCTGACGTATTCGGCGTTACCTGACCGGCGTTCCATTGTCAATTGTTTATTTTCTTATGACGTTGTCACGTTCAACTATCGTCAGTAAACCGACTTTACAGACAACCGATTTTTTGATAACTTTTCCTCCAGTAAAGACATATTTATAACGAGGGGCTGACTTTACTGATTTATTTTGTTCCATAAGACTATTAATGTAAAATGACAAAATTCCACCTATGTTGATTTAACGTTATTTACTTGTTGTACCATCAGGAATACGTGGTTAAAATTGGTCGGGTTATTCGGGCCCACGGTGTATAGGCGTCTCTAGTTAATTAACAAAACCAGTAATCAATTAAAACAAAACATAGAGGCATAGTAACACTTCTTCATTAATGTATATTAGAAAAAATATTTATATAGGTTTATATTTGGTGGAGAAGATAGGAGACTACGGCGGCTCGAATTTAAGTTTTTTTGTATGGGCCGCGCGACAGGCAGGATATCCTCTTAATTCAATTTTAATTATGTTATAGCAGAGCAGGGATCCTGCAGTGACTACCCTTAACGATGTATATATTATAAATTATTTATTTGACTTATGTACAAATGTACGCAACTGAAATGTTGCGGTGCGCTTTGTCTCCCAATAGCGAAGGCAATTTTATGAGTTGTACTGTCGCGGAATGAAAAGGTTGGTTTTTGCTTGCTCAGTACAAGTTATCAGTATTTGCTTTATCGACCGAGTATGACACATTCCGTCATAATGAATGTCATTTCACTACATGGCCCACAGATAAAAAGGGAACATGTACTTCCAACGCATAAATGAATTTATTTCAAAGCTGGTCAACCTTTTCATTCCGCGACTGTACCTTAAACATATAGTCGCCAAGCATATAGTCTGGCACTTTCTTTCAAGTTCACTTCATTTGATCTAGGAGGTAACGACATATTACTTGTACGACGAGTATTATGCTTTTTGGACGTTTACATGCTGCGGATATCAAAGTCTGGAAGCCTTAGTCCGTTGTACGAATTCGTTCGGAAAAATAACGCATAAGCAATTTTGCCCGATGCAAACTGGGTCAGTGTTACGTACAAAAAGAATTCAAAATAAATTTATTTTTAAACGGCGTCTTAAACGCAACCCCTCCCAGCTGCCAGGCTTTGACATTCGTAGTCTAGAAACGCCCAAAGACTCGCGTTTTTCTCTCGGCGTTGCTGCAGTATCATGCTGTTTGGTGGAATTATTTAAGAGAATACCCTACCTTGGCGTGCGGCCCATACAAAAAACTTGAATTCGAACCGCTCTAGTCCCCTTTTAATGACCTTTAAATCTATATAAATAAATTTTCTAATATACATTACTAAAGAGTTTTTCCATGCCTCTGTTTTTTTTTATTTTTGTTTACTTAACTCTTTACAGACGATGGTAAAGTTACTGAATTTTTAGCGTTATATAGGTGTCTCTAGTTAATTAACGAAACCAGTAATCAATTAAAACAAAACATAGAGGCATAGTAACACTTCTTCATTAATGTATATTAGAAAAAATATTTATATAGGTTTATATTTGGTGGAGAAGATAGGAGACTACGGCGGCTCGAATTTAAGTTTTTTGTATGGGCCGCGCGACAGGCAGGATATCCTCTTAATTCAATTTTAATTATGTTATAGCAGAGCAGGGATCCTGCAGCGACTACCCTTAACGATGTATATATTATAAATTATTTATTTGACTTATGTACAAATGTACGCAACTGAGTCACTTTAAAAAAAATGTACACAATTAAGGGATTTAATTAAAACAAAACTTAATTTATTCCTTTGTGTAACGAAAGTTACCCATATAGTTTGTATGCCTAACTTTCGTTACACACAAAGGAAGCGATCGTGATTTTGTTTTTATTAGGCCCTGAACTATGTACAATTTTTTTGAAAACGACCCAACTGGAATGTAGCGGTGCGGTCTGTCTCCCAATAGCGAAGGCAATTTCACGAGTTGTACTGTCGCGGAATGAAAAGGTTGGTTTTTGCTTGCTCAGTATAACTTATCAGTATTTGCTTTATCTACCGAGTATGACACATTCCGTCATAATGAATGTCATTTCCAGAGCCCGTAAGTTTCGTGCCGATGACAGGCAAATGACGTCAACCTACATACAGGCTGATTTAGTTAAGCTTGTACATTGATTTACCGTTACCGTAAATTACCGGTATCGTTTAAGTTATGAATTAATTATAATCTACTTTTTTTATTGATTGGCTTCAATGGTAGAAGACATTTTGTAAGTAAAAATGGGTACGTCGTTGTTTTTTTATTTTAACGGAACATTGGAAATATAAATCGAATATGCGATTTGACATACTTATCAGAATGTATTATATTCATGCGGTCCCTTCTATATCAAAATGCGTTTCTGATTTCTTTTCAATTTTCCCGTTTCTATAAATAACATACATATCTCGATTTATAAAATGGCTTCTACCATTGACACCAACTAATTAAGGTAGTGATAAAATTAATTCATAGCTTTTACGATACCGGTAATTTCCGGTAACGATAAATCAATCTAAAATCTAAAGTGAATCATGCTGTATGTACCTTGACGTCATTTTTACGTCATCGGCATGAAACTTACGGGCTCTGGTCATTTCACTACATGGCCCACAGATAAAAAGGGAACATGTACTTCCAACGCATAAATGAATTTATTTCAAAGCTGGTCAACCTTTTCATTCCGCGACTGTACCTTAAACATATAGTCGCCAAGCATATAGTCTGGCACTTTCTTTCAAGTTCACTTCATTTGATCTACTTAAGATGTAGCAACATGAAAATTATCTATACATGTATTATGATTTTTAGACGTTCCCAGATTGCGGATATCAAAGTCTGGTCGCCTAAGTCCGTTGCACGAATTTGTTTAAAAAAACGCAAACATAACGTGGTGTTAGTGCTACGTACAAAAAAACACCAGTTTTAAACTCCGTTTTAAACGCACCTGCCATGCCAGGCTTTGATATTCGTGGTATAGAAATGTCCAAAGGCACAAGTATCATTTTTTTGATTTAAGTACAATGTACAGTCGAGGAAACCGAATTGCGTACCAGGGTGGAACTTTTTCATAAGCAATTTCACTATGATTTCATTGGCAGATGTATTAGCACAGATTAGTAGCACAAAGGTTCCACTCTGGTACGCAATTCCCTTCAGTCGCTGAGTACCTAAAACGCAGTCTGCCAATTTCGCGTTATGCCTAGACCTAACAAGATATTGGCATATTGCTCTTTAGACCGATTGCGTATTAAGTCATGAGCGAAGTAGGCGAATTGAGATTTAGGTTTAGTGCAAATTACCTCCAGGACGAGACAGGTATACTGAGCTTGCATAATAATTAAAATTCGTAGGTAGGTACGTTGTGAATATTTATTTTGTTGTTGTTGAATTGAATTTTAATTATTATGCGAGTAACGCCAGGTGTCAACACATGTATGTTTTTTGCCTGCCTCGCTTATAGACTAAAGCTCAGTATACCTATCTCGTCCTCGAACTAATTTCGCACTAAACCTAAATCTCAATTCGCCTACTTCGCTCATGAACTAATACGCAATCGGTCTAAATAGCAATATGCCAATATCTTGTTAGGTCTAGGCATAACGCGAAATTGGCAGACTGCGTTTTAGGTACTCAGCGACTAAAGGCGCAATTCAGTTTCCTCGACTGTATACCACTGGAATGTAGCGGTGCGCTCTGTCGCGAACTCTGTAATGAAGGCGATAATACATCGTGATATGTAGCCAATATTAGTTAAAAGTTATTACTTGTAGTAACTGTTACATTAAAGTCATTGTTATAGATTGTAATTTAAGTTATAGTGAATTACTTTAATACATAGATTATGTAGCCAAGTACATAATTATAAGGTAGAACTTTTAAGTTACTGTTTTAAAATAATTACTGTTATATGATTCTAAATAAATTATAACATAAATAGTTGTTTGTTTTCAGCATCGTTTCAGCCTGGTGAATGGGTTATAGGTGCCTACTTAGTACGTTAAGAGCTATGTGTAAGGTAGGTTGCTAAGATCTATTCCTAGCTAGTAGGTGTATATTACTTATCAAGTAGGTTAATAATACATTTATAGTAGGGTGGATGTACCCAGTGAGCAGGTTAAAGATATCTATTTAGTAGGTTGCTAGTAACTGTTCAGTTGGTTTAAACTACATAGAGAGTAGGTTGATGGTACCTATTGAGTTGGTAAGAAGTACCCAATCTCTAAGTAGTCCTAACCATCTTAATTGGTACTATTAACTGACTAAATTAGGTAATATCAAACATATCGCTAGGTAGCACAAACTATCTCGATTTTTAATGGGTCAGTTCTCACCGAAATGGCAGCTACCGCCAGTAGTTGTGAGCAGTTTTAGTGCTAGAATTTACGTTGTATTTTGCAAAGTTTAGCACTGAAACTGCTCACAACTACTGCCATTTCGGTGACAACTGACCCATTAAAAATCGAGATAGTTTGTATTACCTAACGATAAGGTTGATATTACCTAATTTCGTCAGTTAATAGTACCAATTAAGATGGTTAGGACTACCTAATGATTGGGTACTTCTTACCAACTAAATAGGTACCGTCAACCTACTCTCTAGGTAGTTTAAACCAACTGAACAGTTACTAGCAACCTACTAAATAGGTATCTTTAACCTACTCACTGGGTACATCCACCCTACTATAAAGGTATTATTAACCTACTTGATAGGTAATATACACCTACTCGCTGGGTAGTTCTAACCTACTCACTAGGTACTATTACCCTACTCCCTAGTTAGTTCTGACCTACTTATTAGGTACCATTAACCTACTTGCTGGGTACATCCACCCTACTATAAAGGTATTATTAACCTACTTGATAGGTAATATACACCTACTAGCTAGGTAGTTCTTGCCTACTTAATAGGTACCATTAACCTACTTCGTAGGTAACATAACCTACTCGCTGGGTAGTTCTAACCTACTCACTAGTTAGTTCTGACCTACTTATTAGGTACCATTAACCTACTCACTGGGTATATCCACCCAACTATGAAGGTATTATTAACCTACTTAAACGGTAATATACACCTACTCGCTAGGTAGTTTTAACGTACTTACTAAGTACCATTAACCTACTCATTGGGTATACCCACCCTACTATGAAGGTATTATTAACCTACTTAATAGGTAATATACACCTACTCACTGGGTAGTTTTAACGTACTTACTAGGTACCATTAACCTACTCATTGGGTATACCCACCCTACTATAAAGGTATTACTAACCAACTTATTAGGTATCATTAACCTACTCACTGGGTATATCCACCCTACTATGAAGGTATTATTCACCTACTTAATAGGTAATATACACCTACTCGCTGGGTAGTTTTAACGTACTTACTAGGTACTATTAACCTACTCACTGGGTATATCCACCCAACTACGAAGGTATTATTCACCTACTTAATAGGTAATATACACCTACTCGCTGGGTAGTTTTAACATACTTACTAGGTACCATTAACCTACTCATTGGGTATTCCCACCCTACTATAAAGGTATTACTAACCAACTTATTAGGTATCATTAACCTACTCACTGGGTATATCCACCCTACTATGAAGGTATTATTCACCTACTTAATAGGTAATATACACCTACTCGCTGGGTAGTTTTAACGTACTTACTAGGTACTATTAACCTACTCACTGGGTATATCCACCCAACTACGAAGGTATTATTCACCTACTTAATAGGTAATATACACCTACTCGCTGGGTAGTTTTAACATACTTACTAGGTACCATTAACCTACTCATTGGGTATTCCCACCCTACTATAAAGGTATTACTAACCAACTTATTAGGTATCATTAACCTACTCACTGGGTATATCCACCCTACTATGAAGGTATTATTCACCTACTTAATAGGTAATATACACCTACTCGCTGGGTAGTTTTAACGTACTTACTAGGTACCATTAACCTACTGACTCGGTATACCCACCCTACTATAAAGGTGTTACTAGCCTACTTATTAGGCACCATTAACCTACTCACTGGGTATATCCACCCTACTATGAAGGTATTATTAACCTACTTGATAGGTAAAATACACCTACTCGCTGGGCAGTTCTAACCTACTTACGCGGTACTGTTACCCTACTTTCTAGGTAGTTCTAACCTACTCACTGGGTATATCCACCCTACTATAAAGGTATTACTAATCTACTTAATAGGTATCATTAACCCACTTACTGGGTATATCCACCCTACTATAAAGGTATTTTCTACCTACTTATTAGGTACTATTATCGGACTTGCTGGGTGTTTCTAACCGACTGAAGAGGTACTATTAACCTACTGCTAGGTAGTTCAAACCTAACCAATAGGTACCATTACCCAACTAAATTGGTAATATTAACCAACTCGCTAGGTAATTCCAACCTAGAAGTTAGGTGTTACTTACCAAGTGAGTAGGTTGATTTTACCATATTATGAGTATGAGTATGAGTATTCCATTACCTAATAAGTAGGTTAATACCAAAACCTAATAAGTTGGTTAAAGGTGGACTAGGTAAATTTTACCGACTTTTGCTTTACCTAGTGCGCTAGGTAGAATTAGCCTACTTAGTCGAATGTCTGCGTTTGGCCAAATAAGTAGGCAAAATTAACCTAAAAATCGCCTACTTTTTTTCCCAGTGTATGAATACATATAAAAGCAAAATTGGCGACCTGCCGCG
>CAMQQK010000005.1:0-23663 GCA_947034925.1 Eudemis profundana
TTTCGCCCACACACACACACACACACACCATATTTATACCCACATACGTATGCATTCTTTGAGATTTTCTTCAGTCAATGCTAGGGAATGCAATGTAACCGAAATCAAAATTATTTGGTATGGAATTTCCAACACAAAATTTCATTTCGGTTAAGTGGCATTCCCAAGCATTGACTGAACAAAATCTGCCCAGGGTAAAAACATAAGAGGAGGAATAAAATCAAGTTTTCTCTGACGTTATCATGATTTATTTATGTCTGGGTACGTGCTTATTTCGAAGTTGGGAATAAGTGCTATCTTCAATTCACTGAACACGTCAGGCGTAATGTTGTTAAACAGAAGGTCTTTTTTCACATCGTCAGCTTCCTCCATGCCGACGATTGTGCACTTTGCTTCGAAGAGGTCTATTGTAGTCGCTCATTCGAAAATGGTTAGGATTGTAGGTACTTATCCATGTTGAAGGCTTTGTGTAGCTGTTCTATCACGAGATCATTCCTGTGATGTGGTGGCGCTCGTCACGTTGCCGTCCGTTATTGTGTAATGTAAATCACTGCCGCTGGTGTCGCGGTGTGCGCGCGTGCTACCCTGACAAGTTTTTATTTTTGTTCTTGTTGCGTTTGTTGAACACTGAGGAATTGTGCAAATGGTACGGCATGCAGTTCGTCGCCAATTAAATAAAGTCACTTAATTAATTTTCATTTTATTTTGACACAAGCAAAATATTGACAGTAAAATTGAAAAAAACAAAATTACTCAGAAACCAAAGAGTTCACTAAGAAGTTTCGTTTATAACCGCTGCAACGTTTCATTCCACGTACATATCACATTTGTAGTAATGTGTAATTAATAAATCTGTTATTAATTTTAACTAATTATCATTATAATAGATATTTTTTAATGAAACTATTAAAACATGTCATCAGTGTCAAAGAAAGCATTATGTAAAACGTGCTCTGCTTATAACGGAAAAACACAAAAGTCGATAGTAACGCCATCCAGGGTCTTTGTTAGACAACGTTTGACGCAACAAAAACCGAGTTGTTCTAAGTTTCATAGCCCTGGCCATAACATTCCCAAAAAAAAGAAATCGGTGCTGCTTGACATCAATCAAATAAAAAATGTCGGGAATTTTATCTAGTGCAGTATTTTCCATTATTTATTTCATTTCAACGTCGAGTTGAGCATTAATTCCCCCGTTGTATGTGCTGTTACCCTTTTGCTGTGTTAAGTTTTGTTTTAAACAAAATGTCGGTCAGAATTTTCTGACTACCCGGTCGCAAAGTTCGTGACGGAGAAGGTAATTATAATGTTATGGGTTTTTATCAAAGCTGTAAGCTTATGATGCTAAGTTTTGTCACGCGATAAATAAGTGATAGTTTATCACTGATAAAACATCCGTCACTCTCGCACACTATTAGGTAGAACGTGACGGATGCTTTATCATTTATTTATCGCGTGACAAAACGTAGAATCATAAGCTTACTGGTCTACTATAATTTAGACACGGTAATCACGGAATTGAAATCGCCTATGAATATCCAACAAAGTGAACCTTTTACCAATTCTATAATAAATGTTTCGTGGTACTAGGTAAATAGGTTTGCGTATTTCGGCGTTGATATCATCTTTAATACTTTTTCTTTTTCAGGGATCCAATTGCATAGGTAGATTTCCGAATCCTGCTAACAATCCAGAAAAATTTAAAATATCGAAGCACAGTTGTGGATCTGACTTTTAAGGGAAAGATGATAAGTACATTTTCTTGTCAATTTAAAAACGAATGCGAAGATAAATTCACCTTTGAAATAAGTAGGTATAAGTAAAACTAAAAAACGGAAACTGGTGTTTTTATTTACACTGCTCTTTAGTAATCCTCTTTCAAACTATGCAGTGTGGCACGTTTTAGAAGTTACGTAGAAATAAGTTTTTAGTTGAGGTCACTAAATTTAAATTAATTTGCTTTATTGGGCGCATTTTATTTAAACTTGGTGATTGTAATTACAAACTTATTTCAACGTAACTTCTAAGATGTGTCATACCATGCCAAACTATAATTACCTATATATACGTAGCTATATATATGTGTGTATGCGTGTATGTGTGGGTGTGGGTGTATATGTGTGTGTAGATTTGTTGACGTGTAATGAAGGATAGATGGCAGCACAAGTACGATGATTAGAAATTTGGCCGAGTTGCCTGTCTATAACCTAGTATAATATTGTAGTCTTTGCAGTACCTTAAGGCTATCTATATGTATGGGATCGAGGTTATGTCATTTCATAGGATGTCTACTTAAACAAAACCGAAGAAAGCAAAGCACATCTCAAGGTAACGTCCAAACCTTTATTTGTATTTTTTAATTGTATGTAGTAAATCCGAATAAGCAGTAAACAATACACACCGCAATTATGTGTTATTCAGTCACTATATGTCCGTCAGCCAATGTCATAATTAAACAGGATGTAGGAATTTATTCAGTTAGATATTATACAAAAATTAGACTTTATCTCGTAGAATTCGAACGTGGGGTGGGAAGCCATCATTGTGTCGTGTCTGTCATCTGTCAAAATGTGTCACATTTAGTCATTCATTGTTATGTTATGTTATTTATTATTATTAGTTGTTGTTGGTGCTTAGAGATTTGATTCGGTTAGATATTAAATTTTACAAAAATCTATAACGCCCACTTATCATGTAGAATCCGAACGTGCAACGCCGCCATCCCATAATAATAAAATCAAAATCATCGTCCGTGTCTGTCAGACCAGACCGTCACTCAAGTCAAGTGTTAAGTTAAATAGTCTGATATTCTTGTCATTTTAGGTTAAATTCGTTGCAGAAATCAGATTTCATGCTGATTTAAGAGTTAACAGTGGTATTGTTGGTTAATTTTGTGCATAATCGCCGTAATGATTGATGAAGTAGCTATTGACGCTTTGGAGGCGCTGTCGTTATGTCCTTGCTGTCTGATTCGGCCTCCGGACAGAAAACTGAAGACGCCGTACACCCACCTGGACAAAACTGAGATATATCCAGATATGCTGAAAGAATGTTTCAATATACGAGTAAATATGATTTCTTTGTTCATACAATACCTACTGTGGTTCAACTTTGAACAGAATTAATATTTTTTAATTTATCTAAGTGGTTAATTTACCTTTACTTACTCTATTATCTGCTTAATTTTTTCTGTCATTTAATTAATTTCCAATTCCTTCAAATTATGTAGACATGCCTACTGACATGTAGATAACAATTATTCTAACTTTTTTGTAACTTGCAGCTAGATGTAGATGTAGTCAGTGATCAGAGCGGGATCTGTGAGGTGTGCGTGGGCCGCCTGCGAGACGCGAGCGACTTCAAGCTGCAAGTGCAGCGCAGCCAGGCGGAGCTGCAGGCGCGGGTGCACAGAGCCCTACAAGTCATAAGTAAGATGTGTCTTGGTTTAAGAGAGTAAAATGGGGTTACATTAGTTAGTAGACCTCTTGCAACTATTGATTTGATATTAGTTGATATTTATGTGACATAGAGAAGCATGACTGTTATATCTTAATTATAATGTCTAACTTTTGTTTTGTTATTTATTGGTATAGATGAAGTACCAGTTCCAGGAGTCAAGTCAGAGATAGATGATGACGGGATGGACAACTTGTCAGGTTAGTACTAATGTCAACATCTACAGGCCGTTAGCAAATGGGTAACTTATGGAGTGGTGAAAGTGCTTAGATCTATCAAATAAAGCTCAATTAGGTGTAGTTAAGTAAATAATATGACTTTTTAATTTTTCTGTCACAGGGCTCTAGCTTTAGAACCATAATAGGTGGAGAGTTGTAATTCTTACAGAATGTGTATTTCTATTGCGGCTTTGACAACAAATAATTAAAACAATAGAAAACGGATTCCATACAAGAAATGTGTTGTGTCAGTCAGTAATAGAACTGTATCTTTTGAACTATAATACATAGCAACTTGAAATTTTCACTGAATGTGTGTTTCTATTGTTGCTAAAAGATCAAATAATAAAGAGAAAATTAATCAAGCATGAAAGGGGCTTCCCAAAAGTAATATTTATAGGTAAATTTAGGTGCGAGACAATAGTAAAACGCTAGTTCACAGCACAACTGACTTTATTTTCGGGTTTACCCTCAATATACAATTATTATAGTACCCCCCATAATGTACGGACACCACACCTCCCCCTCTTACAGACAACAAAAAAAAGCTTTATAATATGATTTATCCTAGATATGTAAGTACTTATATTATACAAGGATATGGTTAATTAGCTAAGGTAACTATCCCAGTGCTTGACATTCGATGGCACTTATTATTTTGATGCTTGTCAACAAAAAGAAAGTAGCTGGATGTCAAACATTGGTACGTATACCTTACCCATTTTAAGTAATTTACACAATTTTAAGATTAACCAGGGCGTTCAGATATTTAGTAAAGGAGAAATACATCCTAATTGTTGTATGTACCTACTTATTAATTTCTGCCCGTAATCTACTTAAAACAGTAGGGATATAATATAACAAAAATCTATTACGAGTTAACTTAAAAACTATGATGTTAAATGATAAGTGCGTAAATCACTTACATCGACTGATAAATATTTCGTAACATCTGTTCCATATCTATAAGCAAAAATACCTTACGTTGTAAGCAATAAGGTTCAAAGTCAATTAACTCCTTTTAGCTTTATTTATACGTACATTCTTATTTTTCTGGCGTGAATATATACTACCAACACAATATAGCAACAAACAAATAACAATGAAGTTAAACGTTGTGTAACGTTATGTACTTAACCTAATAAAATTATTAATTGCTAATAGTGTATTATAGGTCCTATGATATACGATCGTGCATTTACCCTTGGTACCTACTTAACTAAATAGTATGATCAAAAATCAAACTTTATATTTTCCTTTCGCAACCACACAACTACGTACGGGGCGCTTTCTAATTAACGCGGGATCGGGTCCGGGTTCCGGTTCCGACGCGGTGATGGATGCAACCTCAGTGCTGTTTTTCGGCGTATCTCCACGATCTTTGTTAGGTTTTGGAGTGGACGTCGGAGACTCGTCAGACAGGTCGTGGTAATCGTCCGATTCGTCACTCACACCCGGATCAGAGCCAGGACGCTCACTGTTGGATTCGCATGGCTCCACTTGTGAAAGTGAAAACCGGTTCGCCGGTGTTTGAATCGGCAACAGCTGATCGATGTGACGCTTCCATTCATGTCCGTCCGCAAGCTGCACTTTATAGGTAAGTGGCGCGTCGCGTTCGGTGACGGTAGCCTCCGCCCACTTGCCCGTGCCGCGGCGGTAGTCCCGCGCCAGCACTGCGTCCCCGGGCTGCGCGTGGCGTGCGACACCCGGTCGCTGCTGCCCGGCGCGCTCCTGGGCCGCGCTCACCCGCTCATCACGCTCGAAGGAGGGCAATATGACGTCTAACCTCCCCCGCAGTCGTCTGCCCATCATTGCCTCTGCCGGAGTCCGGCCCGTAGTACAATGTTCCGTATTGCGGTATTGAAACAGAAATCTGCAAATTGCGACATCGACGTCGACCCCCTCGTGTACCGCTTTCTTCATTGCCCGTTTAACCGTCTTGACGGCATTCTCGGCGGCGCCATTGCCGGCCGGTCGGTACGGACTCGTTACTGTATGAGTAATATAGTTTTTTTTAATATATTCTGCAAACTCCGCCGACGCGAAAGGCGGGCCCCCGTCACTCACGATTTGACTGGGTAGGCCAAAACGGGCAAACTGTTCACGCAATTTAAGCACCGTCGCCCCGGCGGTCGTGCTAGACATTTTTTGGACTTCGATCCATTTACTGTGCGCATCGACAGTCACCAAATAATGTTTGCCTTGGAACTCACCAAAATCGACGTGCAGACGCTGCCAGGGGCGCGACGGGAAGGCCCAGGGGTGCAGCGGCGCGCGCGCCGGCGCGTCGCGCTGCTGGCGGCACGCCGAGCACGCGCGACACAGCGCCTCGATCTCGGCGTCCAACTGCGGCCAATACACGTACCCGCGCGCTAAATTTTTCATTTTGACGACGCCGAGGTGACCTTCGTGCAGTTCGATTAACACTCGTCTCCTCAGCCCGTCCGGTATGACAACCCGGTGGTTGTACAAAATGCAACCCCTGTCGATCGTTAATTTATCTCTTCTATGCAAATAAGGTTTCTCTTGTTCGGCTACCGCTGACATCGGCCAACCATCCTTGACATAATTATAAATATTTTTCAACACCGCATCTTTTAGTGTCTCCGACGCCACCTCCCTTGCGCTGATCGGAAAAGACTCCTCGACATAATTTAAATAGGAGATTGCATCCATTCCTACGTCTTTACGTACGCACGGCAAAGGTAATCGCGACAGGGCGTCCGCATTGCTATTATCGTTCGACTTAACAAATTCTATAGCAAAGTCATAAGCTGCCAGCCGCGTCGCGTATCTTTGCAACCTACTGACGGCCGCTTGCGACAAACCATGCTTAGGACCGAAAATGAACGTGAGGGGCTTGTGGTCAGTTTTAATGATAAAATGACGGCCATATAAATACTGATGATGTTTAATGACCGCCGCAATGATCGCAAGCGCCTCCTTGTCCAGCTGGCTGTACGCGCGCTCCGCCGCGCTCAGCGTGCGCGACGCGAAGCAGATCGGCCGCTCTGAGCCGTCCGGGAAGCGGTGCGACAGCACGCTGCCGATGCCGTACGAACTGCTGTCAGCCGCTAACACCAGAGGCAGCTCAGGCTCATAGTGTACTAATACTCGATTACTAGCCACAATATTTTTAACCTTTGTGAATGCCCTGTCACAATCAACCGACCAGACCCAAGGAGTGTCTTTACGTAACAAGCGGTGTAACGGGTACAGCAGTGAACTTAAGTTAGGTATAAATTTCGCGTAGTAGTTAATGAGTCCAAGGAACGACCGCAGCTGGGTGACGTCACCGGGCGCCGGCGCCTCTACAATGGCTTTGATTTTATTCGGATCTGGATGCAAGCCGTGCTTGTCAATAATGAACCCTACATACGTTATACTATCTTGCATAAAAGAGCATTTTTCTAGTTTGATTCTGAGACCGACGTCGCATAATCTTTCAAGTAACGCCGTCAGGTTGGCGACATGTTCGCCCCGGTTCCGCCCGGTTACCGCGATGTCGTCGAGGAACACCGCGACACCCCGCAGACCCCTTAACGTCTCCTCCATGAATTTTTGAAATTTTTCTGGGATACAGTTTATCCCGAACGGTGTGCGTCTATATACAAATGTACCTACGTGAGTGGTTATAGCAGTGTACGGTTGTGACTCATCTTCTAACAATAACTGTTGATAAGCGTTTGTAAGGTCTATTTTGCTGTACTGCTCACCCCCACTCAATGCAGCGAACAACTCTTCGATCCGTGGCAGCGGGTACGGCTCCTGAACTAATTTAGGGTTTATCGTAACCTTGTAGTCACCGCATATGCGGATTTCTCCCGTCTTTTTAATGACCGGAACTATAGGCGTACCAAAATCCGAATAATCAACCTTATAAATCGTACCTTCTGCCACCAGACGTTCGAGTTCCCGCTCCACCGGCTTACGTAACGCGAGAGGCAATGACCTCGCTTTAATAAACACAGGATCTGTATTCGATAACTTAAGCGATATTTTTTTACTACAAGTGCCTAATCCTGGGGTGAACACGGTCGGAAATTTCGAACGCAAATGTTCAATTAAATTTGATTCCGATAAGTGAAATAAATAATCCCGGATTTCCACCTTATCTATTTGCAAACTTCTCAACCACGAGCGGCCAAGCAAAGGCGGTCCGCCGTTTTCAATAACCAACAACTTTAAGTTTTGTGCGACGTGTTCCCCCAGCACGACATTCACAATAATACATCCAACGGGCTTAATTAAAGTCCCCGTGTAAGAGCGTAAAGAAATATCACTTACTTGCAAAGGTTCATTTTTGAAATACCTTTCATAACAATCATAATTAATCGTCGATAACTTACTTCCCGTGTCCAGTTCAAAGGTCAACTTCACGTCATTCACTAACACGTTCACTACATACGGTTTGTCATCCTTCCCGCAAACGTTCAGATTATAAAAATCACACTCCGAATCATCATCACCGTCGAGGTAATTATGCCCGCGGCCCGGGCCCTTCGCGCTCTGGGTTTGTGGGCCCTTCTTGCACATAGTCTTGAGATGTCCCTTCTGGCCACAGCAATCACACGAGTAGTTTCTGAACCGACAGCCATCCGCCCGATGCGGCCTGCCGCACCGCCAGCACGCGCGGTGGGCGCCGGCGCCGGCGGCCGGCGTGCGCGCGCCGCGCGCCTCGGCGCGGTGCAGCGGCTCGGCCGCGCCGAGCCCCGCGGCGGCCGCGCCCGCTCCGCAGCCCGAGCCGCTCGCCTGCGCGTGCCGCTCCGCCGCCTCGAGCGCCAGGGCTAATTCCACTGCTCGTTTGTATGTCAGAGTTGGCTCCGCGAACAAGCGCGACCTCATGTCGTCACTGACCAGGCCGGATACGAATTGGTCTCGCAAATTTTCTTCTAGATTACTTTTGAAATCACAGGTGCTAGCTAAGTGTTTGAGGGCCTGCAAGTACTCGCTCAAAGTTTCTCCCGCTCTCTGTCGTCGTTGACGGAACACGTGTCGCTCCGCGATTTCGGAGCGTTTAGGTTCAAGATGGTCGCTGACTATTTTCACCAAAGCGTCGAACGTTTTTTCCTCGGGGTCACTTGGCGCACACAAATCGCACATCAAACTATAAGTAGCTTCACCGACTACAGTAACTAGAGTTGCCACTTCCAACTCGACCTTAATCTCATTTAAGGTTATGAACTGCTTGACCCGCCGTATATACGCCGACCACTTTTTACTCGCTAAGTCAAACGGTTCAATTTTTCCTATCGGCATGTTTCCGCAACCCAATACAACGATTATCAAGTCAATTCGGGTTCAAGACTCGTCGCCAGTAATATTTATAGGTAAATTTAGGTGCGAGACAATAGTAAAACGCTAGTTCACAGCACAACTGACTTTATTTTCGGGTTTACCCTCAATATACAATTATTATAGTACCCCCCATAATGTACGGACACCACACCAAACAAGAAGCATCATTGTTTTTGGCATTTTTTATTTGATTTTAATAATGTTAAACAGTAGATGCTTGTTGTATTGACAGAATGTGTATTTATTTTGCTGCTATAACAACAAATAATGAAATTTAAAAGCAAATAAAGAAACATCATGTTTCTTTCATATGTAATGAAAATAAAGTTTAAAAATAAAAGGGGGCCCCTATACAAGGAAAGTGTTTTTTTGCAACATTTTGCTTGATTTAATAGTGGTAGTTGGATGCTTGATTGATATGCTCACAGAATGTGTTATTGCCGCTATAACGACAAATAATGGAAACCAATTAAATTTAAAAAGTAACCCCTCCTATTCCCTGCCAAAAAAATTCTTAGTAATTTTTTCCTTGAAATTTAAATATTGAATTCCTAATGTTTTGCATGGACCCGGTCTAAGCATATGAGGGGTTAGCGAGCGCCTTCAATTTGCCATGTACTTATTATTATTATTTTCCTGTATCTATAAACAGGTTGTCCCAAAACTATGTGACATGAAGGGAAAGTACTTCAAATATTGTAAATAGCATATTTTGCTGAAAGGAAACCTTATTTTATTTTTAAAAGTAAGTCATACTGCGCTGCTCTGCTTTTTATGTTTCCTGTAAATGTGTGGTCTTGCTTCAGTTGAAGAGCCCGCAGAGGAGATGGACAATGGCGGGGCGAGCGAGGAGCGCGTGCCATGTGAGTAGCTCGCGGTTCCTTGTATGTCGTCGACCGTGGGCTGAATTATGGTAAGGGACAGGAAAAACAATGTCCCTTACGCTAATTGAGCCTAGGGTCGACGGTATATTGGAGTACCGAAGCAACAAACATATCCTTGGGATCTCAAGAGCTATTTTAATTCAGTTTCTTCTAGAGTGATGACAGATGTGAAGAACAGTGAAAGACGAGAGACCACCGGCTGGACTATTCCAAAACAATAAAGACGGAACTGTTACTTGTATAATCATTGCCATTCTAACCAAAAACTTATGTCATAATTACATCGAAAATAAGTTTCAGTTCAATAAAATAAAACTAAGTTTTAATTTTGCTGACCATACCTTTAATCTTCCCCGACCACGGGTTTATCTTATGTGATTAAGTCCTGGTTAAGGTCGCCGCAAGTCTGGAGGCATAAAATATGATGTGGATGTGTTTGGAGGAGGCCTGTGTTCAGCAGGCGATGTCTCTAGGTTGAAATGATGAATAATTAATAATGTTGTCTATTGCTTCAGATGAAGATCCTCCTATTCTGTCGGAGATGGCTGACGCTGGGGCGAGTGATGAGTCCATGTCACGTAAGTACTATTTGTACTAGCATTTGCTGGATTTGCATAATCACGGAATAGATTTGTCGGTGATATTTATTGTTCGTCATTACCGAGAAACTTCAATTGTTTATTGTGTAAATTACGTTAACCTTTCAGATGAAGATCCCCCAGCGAAGTCAGATATCGTCGCGGACGACGAGATCACCGGTGCCGTGTTACGTAAGTACGGCTTAGTCACCACAAACTAGACCGAAAAGAAACGATCGGTCAGAGCTAAATAGCATGATGCTATCCTCTCCTGGCTGTATAGCATAACTGGCCGCCACTTCGTTTCTCGCGCGATAGAGCATCACCTGTCACTGTCACACTATATTGAGTGGAAAGAGATAGGTAGCATTTGTCGCGCGGCAAAGAGTCGCGTGCCACAGTCGTGTTAGAGGTACTGCTGTTCATTAACTTGCCTCTGTGTTTCAGATGAAGAGCCGTCAGTGAAGGCGGAGGCGGTCGAGGAAGACGGGACAAGCGACGAGATGTTACGTAAGTACTTACTACAATAGAGTTGACTTGAAACATGCTTCGCGAAGTGTTCTAAAATGGCTTAGCTTGGCAATTTCGTTGGTGACACTCCCATGGTCCGCGGGCGACGGGGACGAAGTACAGCGGGGCGGTACTAACTGCGCGGGGGCCGGGGGACTAGAGCGTTCAGTCGGCCGCCAGTCGTGTTGGCGGGAACTTGTGCAAATAATCACGGCTGCACATAACAAAACGCACACGAGATAACTACGCAAAGATGAGTCTGCCGATCGGGAAAGTTATTGGGTGTGGAGCCAAACACATTGGAAATAATGTAGGTACATGCTTAATTTTAAAAATTGCTGTCTGCTAAAGTTCAGTTGGAAGGCAGTTATTTTCGAGATGAAATAACTGCATCAAAATTGTAAACCAACTGTGCAGTCAGCTTGCAGTTATTTTGACTGCAAAAAATCTGCCTTCAAACTGCATTTGCAGCTAGAAAGCATCGAAAGACTGCTTCGGCCTTTAGGGATATCGGCAGACATATCCGTACGTAATTCGCATCGTGTGTAGCGGTGTTCAATACGTCATTGTCCCCCGCCCCCCGCCCCCCGCGCGGACCGCGGGAGTGTCACCAACGAAAATGCCAAGCTATAGTCGATTAACTGCCTCCTAGTCGGGAAATAATATGTTATGGGACCGTCTGCCCCTTGCATCTGTTGGTCGGTGCTCGCACAATGTTGCCTTGCGTAGTGGTTCGCAGTATGTTGGACGCGCTAGAGGAAAGTTACAAGTCGCTGTGCTTATCTGCGACCTCTCAGAAGTGTTCAACGTGCTCGATCACCCCGCTCTCCCAGCTGAGATATCACACTATGGCATTCAAGGTCCAGTACTGACATTGCTATGCTAGCTGACTTCCCAGGGGCGGAACACGATACGTGAACGCCCAGATAGGTGAACTAACCAGAGATGCAGACAGCAACGACGATCGGAATGGCACAGGGTGAGATCTTGTTGTTCCTACTCGATGATGTGCCTGACGCTGTAAATATGCACTAAGACGATGATGTGGCCGCCGTAGTGACTACCGAATGATTGAATTAATTGAAAAATCGTTTATATGAGGCGGTCGTCAGCTGCATGAACGTGTCGACAGCGAAGGGATCCAACGAGTAAAGGACACTGCGTTCCTAGGTTAGAACCTAGAGCGGGCCCTAGCGTGGGAGGTCCGTGTGAGCGCCCTGTGCAGTAAACTAGGTAGTGCGTGCCTCGCCCAGGCAGGAGGCAGACTCGCATCGACACTTCCGCCAGCCACAGTCGTACTGCTCTTGTGTTTTACGGCTTGTTCTCTTGTTGTTGCAGCCCCCCCTTCGCCTTCGTTTGCTGGGTCGGGCGCTGTCCCGGGCGGGTCTGTGTCCGCCCGCGCCAGACAACAGCTCGCGATGACTTGTTCCGTGAGGCTCGAGCGCCTCCACCAGTGCCAGATATGTCACAACACATTTGACCATGAATCGAGTCTCACGACGCACATCAAGGAAATGCATCATGACAGCACAGGGGTTCAAGCCGAGGAGGAAGCCTACCAGTGCGGCAAGCGAAGCGGGGAACGCGAACAGAGGAAGCGCAGTTTGATCAAACACCTACAGAAACACGAGGCATCTTATTGCTGCAACGTCTGTTCGAAGGGATTCTCTAGTAAAGTTGCCTTCACTAAACATAAACTAACACACATAACAAATAAACCGTACTCCTGCGAGATATGTAATAAAGAATACACAACGAAATCATCTTTAACCCAGCATATTGCAGTTATACATAGCAAGTCGGCACCTCATAGTTGTAGAACATGTAACAAGCTGTTTAAGTACAAAAGTGAATTGAAAAGACATGAACGTGTTCATACCAGACAAAAACCATACACCTGCGATGTATGTGAAAAGCAGTTCACGGAAAAAAGCAGTCTACGAGTACACATTCGAACGCATACAGGTGAAAAACCGTACAGTTGTAAAATATGTAACAAGTCATTCACACAACCAATCAGCCTAAAGAGGCACATCATGATGCATACAGGACAGAGACCTTTTAGTTGTGAGATATGTAACAAGTCATTCACACGACAAGATTACCTAAAGAGCCATATCTTGATGCATACAGGACAGAGGCCTTTTAGTTGTGAGATATGTAACAAGTCATTCAAACTACAAGGTCACCTAAAGAGCCATATATTGATGCATACAGGACAGAAGCCGTTTAGTTGTGAAATATGTAACAAGTCATTCACACTACAACACAACCTAAAGAAGCACATCTTGATACATACAGGACAGAAGCCGTTTAGCTGCGAAATATGTAACAAGTCATTCATTGAAAAAATTGACCTAAAGAGGCACATGAGAATACATACCGGGCAGAAACCTTATTCTCACTCAGATTTAACGTTACATGAAATAAATAACTCAGGCGCCAATTCCTACACCTGTGATGTGTGCAGAAAGCAGTTTACACGAAAAGATATTCTGATCCGTCACATCGCAAGACATGATTAACAGATATTGCACTTGTAATGTGTAACCTGTGGGCACGCCTGGCGGGGTCGGCCACGCCGCCGCGATAACCCTACACCACCCCTACACTAAAATGGTGTCCGTCAAGATATTCAGAATCTGATGTAGCCAATAAATAGTACCCATATAGTACCGACGAAATACCTAGGTGAAAAAAATAGTACCCTTAAACTTTCCGAAATATAAGGCCGGTTCATGGTGTACACTACCGGGCGTCAAGCTGGCGTACACCGTTTGTATCTCGGGAACGGCTTTATTTAAGTTTTTTATATTGTACCTACTATGTTCGTGTATTCGGTTTAGAGTATTGGGTAGGCTTAAACCAATAATAAAAGTCCATAATTTTTGTATTAACATGTAATTTTGCTCTCCAATTTTACGTCGGCTATGGCCGACGTGGCGTCCATGCCACAACTTTTTGATGTCGGCCATAGCCGACACTGGCGATGAAAGGGTTAATTGATTAAATTGTATATAGATTAACATTATTTTCACTTCACTGATGTATCTTAATTTGAACAGCTTAAGCCAGCGGTCAGCAACCTGCGGCCCGTGAACCGCTCACTTGCGGCCCTATATTCCGGTCTGTATTGCAGTCACTATATTCCGAATAGTATAAATCACAAATTATTAACAAAATGCGGCCCGCGTCAATTTCCTTAGCTACTATGTGGTCCTTGGCTGCTATGCGTTGGCCGACCGCTGGCTTAACCTAAAGGTAGGCACACAGGAATATATAGAGATAGAAAAAGAAATAGTGTATGTACCAGTGGCGTGGCGTCCTAACAACTCGATTCCCACCGGCTTACCCAATTTTTAAAGCATATGACCGGAGTATCTATCACTCCCAAAGAAAAAGTAATCCAAATCTGCTCCGGCTTTACTAAGAATATATTTGACGCCACGCCACTAGTATGTTCCTCGCGTGCTAAAAAGAAGGGCCTGGGACCTTCTTTGCTTGCAGTCAATATCAGTCGCCGTCAAGAATATGTATAATCAGATTTCTCAGAAAAACTGATGATAATGGTATAATTAATTGTTCAAATACCACCAAATGAAATGGAAAATTTGTTTTCCATTGCTGAATGAAACTCTTGATGTCAAACGCAAAATGCTTGGTTCCCATAAAAATCTTATTTCCTTTTGACGATGAGCTAATTTGAATCAATGTTTTAAGGTACAAAAAGTAATTTCAATTATTGACTTAATTTATGTATTGGTCTATTACCTTGTGTAATGATAATTACTATGTTAATTAAATCTTTGGTTCATAATAAAAAAAAAAATTTTGAGTTGACAATTTATTTTTACTTTACACTTTCAACGTTGACTCTCTGTTAAATATAGCCAAGTTTTAGGTATAATAAGGACATACAAATATCTGAAGTTTCTTCATTATTTAGCTAAGATATCGGTATCGCCGATTATTTACTACAATATATTGGTATCGGTTTTGTATCGGCAAAACTATTGTATCGTTACATCCCTAGTCCAAATTATTCTTGATGGAATTATTCATTTTAAATATAGTTTAATAAAAGATGATATGATTTATTCTCGCCATGTTTTAATCAAATGGATGATTTTAATCCTAGTGCCGAACTCTGGTTAAAATGATGATACAGACCATGGTCAGTCTGCAAGCGCTGCAAAAACTCCCGCTCTGTAAAGAACAACACGTAAGCGTACTCACGTCTTAAGGTGCGACCGAACCGCTGCTCAAACACGTTGACGAATCGTAAACGCAGTGACCTGGCATAGAGAGTACATCGACACCACGTATTTTATTTTAAGCATCGGTTTGAAAGGTACGCGAGTCGAGTCACGTCACTGCGTTCCCGGTGCGTCGACGTCTTTTGAGCGGACGTTCATACTGAGCAAGCATGTTACGTACGCATTTTTTCAAGTATACAGTTTTGTCTAACCACGCTTTAGTTATGTGCGAGAGGAATAACATTTCTGTATTGTAAACTGTCTCGCAATGTTTGTCTCGCCTTCTTCTCCTATACCTACCTTTTTTATTTAGTTTTAAATATCATTTGGTTTGAGGCTTAGTACAATAGCGTCAACTGTTGGATCAATTGG
Organism: Eudemis profundana; assembly: GCA_947034925.1. NCBI lineage: Eukaryota > Metazoa > Arthropoda > Insecta > Lepidoptera > Tortricidae > Eudemis > Eudemis profundana. The sequence goes on from CAMQQK010000005.1 coordinate 15,573, forward strand.
CGTAAGTGAGAAGAAAATCACTGCTATTAGCACACGACAGTATAAGGTCGCCAATATAAATTTCTAAAGAAGTTGTTTTAGTGTTGGCTTGTAATGTAATATTGTGATTCGGAGGTAGTTTATATACCTTTTGTTTAAGTTATTGTATAGAAATAATTCTAAGTGGAGTTTCTTTTCTTCGTCTGTTCAGTGGCCGACTAGGGGGGCCGCACGCTAACGCTCTTTAACGCCTCAATAAAGACGTTGCTCCGGATTGTTGTGTTTGAGTCTATCCTCTCCGTCACCAAAACTCGTGATAAGTATTTGTCAAAGAATGTAATTTGGAGACAAGCTTATTATTGCCGAATAAACATTTTTTGTATAGTCACAAATTTCATTTAAAACCAATCAAATGAGGCAAAACAATAGATTTATCTTTTGCAATTTAGATTATTCTAAGGCTGCCTTTTGGCTCCGTCATCAGCTAGACGTCGATAGTACCGTTATTAAAATATTAATTTATGCAATATTTTGCATCGTCATCCAAACCAAATGTGTAGTGTAAGCATAAGCAACAAAAATTCAGCTTAATCAGTTGTAAATAATGCTTTAAAAAATCTGTTACATGACTTCACCCGAATAAACATACTTGCATGCAAACATTACAATTAAAGACGTAATTTCTTTTAAATTCCAACTCTCAAACTGATCAATATATGTAATCCTTTCTTGACAGATAGCAGAAAATAATTCGTCCCTGCCGTGCTACCGACCATGTCCCATTTGCTAGAAAGAGGTAAGAGGTAAACTCTAGCGAGTTCACTGCCCGCGTACAGACTATAATATATGACTTGACCGTGTACAAAATGTCGCCCCGTGTAGATTGAAAAATCAAGGCAAACCCGGGTACGGCATCTTGACTGCAAAATTTTGTACACTGATAAGTCGTGGAATATCTCGCTCGGCTTCTACGATAGCTAATGAAAGTAATGAAATTAAATTTCAGGGCCCTTGAATATATAAAACGATGTATGCCAGCTTGACGGCCTGGTGGCGTACACCGTGACAGGCCTTATATTTGGAAAAGTTGAAGAGTACTATTTATTAGCAGCATCTGGTTTTTGGATATCTTTACGCTGTACGCCATCTTGATGGTCACCGCTGCAGTGACCAGTGGCGGCGCGAGCGCAGGGCTTGCTCCGCGGCGCCCGAGCGCGCGGCCCGCGGCCTCTGCCCAGCAAACTCGGTCTGGCCTGACGGGAGCTCTCGCACCTAACCAGTGGAGATGTGGCACCAGCAGCAGATCAAGCGAGTGCAAGGCCTTTTGCATTTTTTCAAAGTGGGCGTATGCAACCCCCGCATTTGCTACAACTGCCACGTGGTTAGTCCGCTACTGTGTACTTATATTATACTTTCACATTATAATATGAAATCAAAAAAATATGGATAGTAACTATTGGCCGCGCGACAAGAGTAGCGTCTCACAGGGGTGCTTGAAGGATAAAATCCCCGTCATGGGCCTCTAAAAATGTTGAAGTAAATTCCCCGCCTTGGGGTACTAAAATGAAGGAATAACTGTAAAGCTCCCGTCCTGGGATGAACCTACATTGTTGATGTATGAGAAGGCTACAGCAGCCGCCCCTACCTCACCGCAGTCTCTATGACCAGCGGCCATAGGCCACCCCACGTGGCTGCCATAACCACCGGCTCATACTTCTCTTTGTTGTCGGCCGACGAGGGCGGCCGCCAGCTCGCCCTGGGCCGCGACCAGCTCCTGCTCGCCTGCGCCGACTACCGCCTCCTGACCCCGCAGACGGCTTTCCATGGGCCACCAGCCCGCCACGTCTTCCCGGACCATGGCAGGCAATTGAAGGGATGAGCGTCCTCACCCATCCAGTTGTTAGAAGGAACCCACCCTAGGAACCCCCTCACCAATTAAACTGACTTTATACTACATGTCGTTTATTATATAAAACTATTACAGTACAGAAAAACACCACCGTCTCCCGTGAGAGCGGTTAGAAGAAGAATGAATGATAGAATGAATGACACATTTGAATGACCTTCGACCAATGGTAAGACATTGAGTGATTGACAGTTTTGAGAGCTCCCATTGGTCGATTATTGGCTTAGTTAACAGCTATCCTCCCTAGATGGCGTCATTAGTCCCAAATGAACTTTATACCTTACCAATAAAATATTAATGATAGAAACCCATGTTAATTTGCATTAAGGCACTGTTCGCAGATGAGGCACATCCAATTTTTTGCATAACATTGCACGTTGGACTCTATGTCCATGGTTTCATCATGGTACTCGACTAGGACTTGGGTGGTCTGGCCAAGCGAACTGGTTCGAGCCCAGTGACCGCAACGGCCAACCACCCGGCCCGACAATCACAATGCCCGAAAGTGGGTTGTGAGTTTGTCAGGTTTAAAAAAAAAAAAAAAAAAAAAAAAAAAAAAAAAAAAAAAAAAAAAAAAAAAAAACTCGACTAGGTACCTAGAGTTAGCCATTCGTAGCGCGTTGAAAGTGCCCAATCGCTGACAATGGTGCGTTGGCCTCATGGATTAATAAAATAGAAGGATACCGCGCGGTCTAAGACGCGAGTGAAGCCGAGTTATGGCCGCCGAGTGAGCATGTGTGCGTTGACGGCCCATTATGGCAGCCGACCGGCCCATTATGCTGGTTGATGTGTGCGTGCGTGCGTACAAAGCGCCGGCACATCAAGAGCGCTTCACTTATCTGTTCGCGACGCTACGTCCGGCTATTTATTTTAAGGTCCTTGGTTGGCTTGCATTCAAACTGCGCAACGAATAAATGCCTAAAATGAAAAATTAATAAATTTTGCTTAATATTGTTTAAAAAAAGGCCTTTTTAGAATCTGAGCGACAGAACTTTGCCCGGTTAAAGGTGATTAGACGTTTGCTTATTAGAAGCAAGAAAGCAAGCCACACGAACGTGCTACTTAGTGACTTGTGTCTCTGGTGATGGCCACTAATGAGCATGTTCAAAAAACAACCGCTATTTGATTTTTAAACATGCCACCTGAGGCGCGGGTGGAAGGGGGCGAGCTTAAGGCTGCTGACACATTTGCCTAGAAATAAACTTGCTTAAAAGCATCATGCTCTGCAGCTGTTCAAATTTGCTAGCAATAAAAGCTCAAAGTAAACGATCTGACACATTTGCTAATAAGAATCTTCAATTAAAATTCCGGCCAAAGAATCAGTGACACTAGCATGCTAATATGCAGCCGTTTCATACGAGCTTGAAGCATGCCACCTTCCACCCGCGCCTCAGGTAACTTGCTTATTGCTTACAAATCAAACAGCGGTTGATTTTTAAGCATGCTCGAATTAAGCATGCTTATAGTGGCAATGACTAGACACACATGCCACTATTGAGCACCTGCTCATTAGACGCTTGCTATTTTGCTACTATTACTAATAAGAAAATGTGTCAGTACCTTAAGGCTACATATGTATGGGATCGAGGTTATGTCATTTCATAGGATGTCTACTTAAACAAAACCGAAGAAAGCACATCTCAAGGTAACGTCCAAATACCGTTATTTGTATTTTTTAATTGTATGTAGTAAATCCGAATAACCGGTAAACAATACACACCGCAATTATGTGTTATTCAGTCACTATATGTCCGTCGGCCCATGTCATAATTAAACAGGATGTAGGAATTTATTCAGTTAGATATTATACAAAAATTTAGACCTTATCTCGTAGAATTCGAACGTGGGAAGCCATCATTGTGTCGTGTCTGTCACCTGTCAAAATGTGTCACATACCATACATTCACCATACATTTAGTTAGTCATTGTTATGTTATTAGTTGTTGTTGGTGCTTAGAGATTAGATTCGGTTAGATATTAAATTTTACAAAAATCTATAACGCCCACTTATCATGTAGAATCCGAACGTGCAACGCCGCCATCCTATAATAATAAAATCAAAATCATCGTCCGTCACACTCAGACCCAAACCGTCACTCAAGTCAAATTTTAAATAGTCTGATATTCTTGTCATTTTAGGTTAAATTCGTTGCAGAAATCAGAATTCTTGCCGATTTAAGAGTTAACAGTGGTATTGTTGGTTAATTTTTTGCATAATCGCCGTAATGATTGATGAAGTAGCTATTGACGCTTTGGAGGCGCTGTCGTTATGCCCTTGCTGTCTGGTTCGGCCTCCGGACAGAAAACTGAAGACGCCGTACACCCACCTGGACAAAACTGAGATATATCCAGATATGCTGAAAGAATGTTTCAATATACGAGTAAATATGATTTCTTTGTTCATACAGTACCTACTGTGGTTCATCTTTGAACAGAATTAATATTTTTTAATTTATCTAAGTGTTTAATTTACCTTTACTTACTCTATTATCTGCTTAATTTTTTCTGTCATTTAATTAATTTCCAATTCCTTCAAATTATGTAGACATGCGTAATGGCATGTAGATAACAGTTATTCTAACTTTTTTGTAACTTGCAGCTAGATGTAGATGTAGTCAGTGATCAGAGCGGGATCTGTGAGGTGTGCGTGGGCCGCCTGCGAGACGCGAGCGACTTCAAGCTGCAAGTGCAGCGCAGCCAGGCGGAGCTGCAGGCGCGGGTGCAGAGAGCCCTACAAGTCATAAGTAAGATGTGTCTCGATTTAAGAGTGTAAAATGGGGTTACAGTAGTTAGTAGACCTCTTGCAACTATTGATTTGATATTAGTTGATATTTATGTGACATAGAGAAGCATGACTGTTATATCTTAATTATAATGTCTAACTTTTGTTTTGTTATTTATTGGTATAGATGAAGTACCAGTTCCAGGAGTCAAGTCAGAGATAGATGATGACGGGATGGACAACTTGTCAGGTTAGTACTAATGTCAACATCTACAGGCTGTTAGCAAATGGGTAACTTATGGAGTGGTGAAAGTGCTTAGATCTATCAAATAAAGCTCAATTAGGTGTAGTTAAGTAAATAATTTGACTTTTTAATTTTTCTGTCACAGGGCTCTAGCTTTAGAACCATAATAGGTGGAGACTTGTCATTCTTACAGAATGTGTATTTCTATTGCGGCTTTGACAACAAATAATGAAAACAATAGAAAACGGATTCCATACAAGAAATGTGTTGTGTCAGTCAGTAATAGAACTGTATCTTTTGAACTATAATACATAGCAACTTGAAATTTTCACTGAATGTGTGTTTCTATTTTCTATTGTTGCTAAAATATCAAATAATAAAGAGAAAATTAATCAAGCATGAAAGGGGCTTCCCAAACAAGAAGCATAATTGTTTTTGGCATTTTTTATTTGATTTTAATAATGTTAAACAGTAGATGCTTGTTGTATTGACAGAATGTGTATTTATTTTACTGCTATATCAACAGATAATGAAATTTAAAAGCAAATAAAGAAACATAATGTTTCTTTCATATGTAATGAAAATAAAGTTTAAAAATAAAAGGGGGCCCCTATACAAGAAAAGTGTTTTTTTGCAACATTTTGCTTGATTTAATAGTGGTAGTTGGATGCTTGATATGCTCACAGAATGTGTGTTTTTATTGCCGCTATAACGACAAATAATGGAAAGCAATTAAATTTAAAAAGTAACTCCTCCTATTCCCTGCCTAAAATTTTCTTAGTAATTTTTTCCTTGAAATTTAAATATTGAATTCCTAATGTTTGGCATGGACCCGGTCTAAGCATATGAGGGGTTAAAAGGGCAGGGAGCAGTTAGCGAGCGCCTTCAATTTGCCATCTACTTATTATTATTATTTTCCTGTATCTATAAACAGGTTGTCCCAAAACTATGTGACATGAAGGGAAAGTACTTCAAATATTGTAAATAGCATATTTTGCTGAAAGGAAACATTATTTTATTTTTAAAAGTAAGTCATACTGCGCTGCTCTGCTTTTTATGTTTCCTGTAAATGTGTGGTCTTGCTTCAGTTGAAGAGCCCGCAGAGGAGATGGACAATGGCGGGGCGAGCGAGGAGCGCGTGCCATGTGAGTAGCTCGCGGTTCCTTGTATGTATATCGTCGACCGTGAGCTGAATTATGGTAAGGGACAGGCAAAACAACGTCCCTTACGCTAATTGAGCCTACGGTCGACGGTATATTGAATAGAATAGAATAATTTATTAAACAACGTATTATACAACAATGACATTTAAAGACTAAGATATACAATTAGAGAGTTGAACCTATATGCCTGAACTAGGATTCCCTGTATCTCAGGCAAAAGGGACTATCAAACATTTGTATCTACTACTAAATATTTACATACTAAATATGCAGTTTAATACAATTCAAATCTTATTAACTAGTATCACGTTTAATCAATGTGACATGCCAGCATCTGCGTCAGCAGAACTGTAAACTGGGCCAAAATCGATGTTGCATTCTTCAAGTTTGTTTTAATTTCATTTAGAGGTTATAGGCGTACGATTGGCATTTGCCTAGTTTTCGAAATTGTGTAAGTAGGACATCTCGGTAGTAGGTCACTTAGGCGTCTTCATAGTAAACTTTGGACTCGGATATGGAGAAGTCATCGAGTGCAGAATTCAAACTATTGTCCATAGAAACCTGACCTATAAAAAAGGCTTATAATAATAAACGGCGGCGCTCTTAGACGCCTTCATAGTTTATGGAGTTAAAATATCTTTTCTCGGCCAGTTTTCTTGCTGGACATTCTGCATTACCTGTTTCGTGGTTACTTGGCTTCTTGAAGTGCAGACATGTTGCACATTTTGGTGGATCGGTCTTCTTAGAGCAGTCCTTTACTGCGTGCCCTACCTCACCGCAATGCCCGCAGGTGTCAGCCTCCGATCTGCACGACTTTGCCGCATGACCATATTGCTGGCACTTAAAGCACCTCGTGACCAAGGTGAAATCCCTTACGGGACACGAGGACCAGTTGACAAAAACTCTATCACTGGTAATTAGAGCCTTTCGTATAAGTGCGGGGACTTCTATCACGTAGTTGCAGGTCTCGGCGTCCCTCTTGCCCGATTTATGGCTAAGCTTGGTTGTGGTCAAAAAATTTTCAAGTGACATGTCCTGTAGTTTATCGGCTAAATTTTGATTATATATGCATTTGAAGACTTCCGTTTCTTGCATGGCGGAGGGTACTCCGATGACAACTATCCTCGGATTTCGTTTTTTCTGTTCATCGACGGTAAAGCCAGAGGTCACCAACTGCGCCGACTGCTTCAGTTTCTGAACGTCGTCCTTGGAGTCAGTGCTTATTACTACGCCACCGTTCCTGATTTTTCTCAGCCCTCTCACGTGAAGTTTCATCTCCTCGGGCTTAATAATTTGTTGGACAAGGGATTTCGTCTCCTCGCTCGTCTTTAACTTATCCGTAGGGTAGATCACTACCGTGCTAATTTTTGAGGGCTGAATGTAATTATTAGGATGGCCTTTAAGCGCGTCCGCAAAAGAAACCGCTCCCGTAGCAGGTCTGGAAGACTCCTCGATGCATTGCTTGAGCTCGTGGAGACGGACCGAGAGGTCAAATTTTTCTTGCAGGGCTTGGAGAGAATAGTGGTTCTGGATGGCCTTCTGCTTGATCGACTGGTATTCGATGACCATCTGCGACGTGCAATAGCCCACTTTACGGCTTAATCCACTAATGCGCATTTTTTGCTCCGAGTTTAATTTACCCTCGGAAGCAATGGTGCATACTTCATTTAGTGCCTGTTCGATGTTCTTGATCCAGTTGTGCAGTTCTGCTGTACTGACAGGCTGCGGCGGGGCCTCGGGCTGCTGGACGGGCCCGGGGTCGCGCGGCGGCGGCCCGGGCCGCGTCGCGGGCGAGGGTTGCGGCGCGGGCGAGGGCTGCGGCGCGTGAGCCCACTCCGATTAAACGGGCTGTTCTCCGGCTTGACCGACATTTCTCTTTGGGTTAAACAATTACAACTAAAACATTATACGAAACTAGATCACTCGGCTTATATTGAAAAATTGCCTCCGTTTGATGTACAAATCAAGGTCGCGATTTAGTAATGAATATTTATTTTTATTAACAAGCACGTCCGATCTCATTGACGTCTCGTCATAATGATGTGAATATTAGAGTACCGAAGCAACAAACATATCC
>CAMQQK010000006.1:0-37786 GCA_947034925.1 Eudemis profundana
AGTAATATTTTTGATTAAGTGAACAACTTTGGAAATAATCGCTCCGAAAATTGTGCCCCCCCCCCCCCCCTCTATCTTCTAAACCGTGTGTCCGAAAAATATAAAAAAAAATACAAAGATAACGCTCAATTAATACTTTCAACGAAAATTATTTGCAACAAGACCGGATTAACCGTTTTTGAGTTATTGCCAATAAACTGCGCTTCTCAACAAAAGGACGTAATTTTGTTGTTGTTTTTTTTACATCGTATTTTTTACATTATAGTTACGGCTATGGAACCCTACACTAAGCATGGTCCGACATCCCAAGTAGCACAGATAGCTGTATAACTACCCACCTTTAGACCTATTTAAAGCTTTATGCTTATTAAGAGTGTTTTAAGAACTCACCGGTGAACCTGTAGCTGCATAACAGCGATCAGTCAATATTAAAACGGCTTAGACTGAATAAGAGCTGAATAACGCCCCACAAAACCACCATTAATACGCTTAGAGTGCTATAAAGGTATATTTTTAACGTCTTTATTCAGCTTTTAACATATTCCAATGCTTTAACTGTAATAAGAGCTGTTTAGTGGGTAATTTTACGCTTAGTGCTGTATAAGGAGGTATTTGTGAACTTATATTTCGCTGACTTATTAAGGGAGCACATGTGAGCTGTTATGCAGCCAATAGTCGTATAATGGTTCATTTGTAGCGCATAACACAGCTTATTGTTGAACATATCTACCGTTAATCAGCTTTTATACTGCTATTGATACTATCTGCATAGTAGCTGTTTAAACATTCACTATAGGCCTCGTAGTTATTTAGGGACTCACTTGTGTACAGAATTAACGGCTTAGACTTAGTAGTGGTTCACATAAGGTATCTTTAAACAGCCTTTTGCTGAATATTAGACTACAAACGGTTCACATCGGTATTTACATCAAACCACCATTTTATTGTATAACCTATAAATATTTTGATTCATTTTCCAACTTTTATGATATTAATATGCCTGAATTATGAATGTAATGCTTTCGTTTTTACTTCCTAATATACTAATAATAACTTATAATCTTTAAAACTCTGTTCAAAGCTCTGAAAATTGTTCACCAAGTTTTTATGAAGGTTTATTTACATCACATAATTAATTAAAAACTGAATATTTTCATGGCCCACTAAAATTTTCTTAGACAATATGTATCGATAATGTCAGTAAATTTGCATCCCTAAACAGTTTCTTCGAATTATGACTGTATTCACCATCATCATATGAGATTGTATACACCATCCGCCATTAAGACAATTAACTCGCACGTCAAAGATAAAATGTTTGCTTCATTCCACGTTAATTTCATTGATGTACACTTTTATACAGACCTACGTCAGCTAGAGCCGGTTTAAAAGAAATAAAAGAGTGTACATGTGACACAATTTCTGAATAAAGGGTAACATGTTACCTCTTATTCAGTCGATATACAGCTCATATGACTGGTGTTACCCTTTATACCGCTGTTATGTTGCTGTTATACCGCTCTTAAGCAGCAGTGTGAACTTAAAGCTGAATAATTTGTGCCCAAATAGGAGGTATAAGAGCTGTATAACCGGTTATACAGCTCTTATACAGCTTCCTTATACAGCTTTAAACGTAATTTAAACCAATTATTCAGCTGTTATACAGCTTTGTGTGCTACTTGGGATGCTCTTGGCCAGTTTTTTTGGATTTTATGACAGCGTATCTCTCTTGTCTGTACATAGTCTAAATTTTTCCGATTCTGACACGCATCAAGACTTTCATTATTAGAAGTTACGCAGACCAATCAGTCTCCCATTGTAATAAAACAACTCAAGCCGGGTCCAGATGATTGTAATGTAACGTGAACTCTGCGTGTGGACGGCAATATTCCCCAAGAGTGTGGAAAATTACACGTAATCTTACATTACATTACACATTACACTCGTGTCTGGACCCGGCTTTAAAAGGAACGGGAGCAGTTTCGTGCATATTCAAGTCAAGGAAACTGATTTCAGAATATAGGTAAATTTTGGATTAAAGACTAATTTTTTAGGAACAAATCGTAATGCAAGCTGTTTTCCAGTGTTACCCACGATGCATAATGTTAAAAATGTGGTCGCGTGTAAACCGCATAATATACCTCTAAATTCCCATGCCCGAGTATACGAGGATAAACAATAGGTCCATTTTGATATCTAAACTAGAAATATTACTTCAAACATGTTATCCTACTGACATTTTCGGCACGTGATTCAGAAAAAAGACAAAATTAGCATACTTTATATGCGAAGCACGTGCACCTCCCTCATCCGTGTCAGATTTGACAATTATAGGTCTTATTGCAAGTGTTTCGGCTTACACGAGCGTCCGCGCAAGCTACAAGGACGCACAATATTGCCGCAACAAACCTCAAGGCGTTTTTACGTGAATGGCACCACCATGACACTTTATTTATTCATTCGCTTTTATACTACTGTCATGTACTGATGTACAGTAAACTTTTATTCAAATTTTTGGGTTTTATTTAATAAAGTAAAGCCACGTTATGTACGCCAATACATAAATTGGCGGCCCATGAGGGAAAAATAAATAAAGAAGAACCAAATCAACGAAAGCGCAAGTTTCATACGGCATAAATACGGATGGCGCGTATGCAGTTTGAAGATCGCCGAGGAAGTGGAAAGAATTGAACTGGCACCAGGGCTTCGTGTCTGAGGACGGGCAGTGGCATGTTTAAAGTACTACACCGTGCAGCGCAGGCCTACTAAATTACAAGATAAGTGCCCTTCCTTTGTCTTCCCGTCTCCCTAACAGATTCCGTCAATCCTGTTTAAATAGTCAAAATAGCAAACTATTTTCTATTTAAATAGCCTAATAATCGCCTAAACTTGTGTAAATTCGTTGATATAACTAGCATAATTACGATACATTCTTTAAAATTACAACATTTCTTTGTTAACTTACATTTCTTAGTCTACCTACTTAGTTAAATATTACAGATCGAAATATATTTTAACTTAATTTCTTATTAAATTACGGTGGCCCATGGTTAATTACATTAGTTTAAACCTTGTTTGTTGCGAATCGACTTGGTTTTATCTCCATTAAGTTTGGAATCTTATATTTGTAAACGAATATAATTAAGTAATAAGTACGTACATATACTCGTCATTGTACTAATTTAGATAAATAAAGTTGACGTATTGGTTACTAAGAAGCCCGTGCCTCCTTAAATATCGTGTATTTAGCAGTTTTACTCCCATATATTTTGCCGACGATTCCAGGATCTGATCGCGCGCGGTGGATCGCCGCCCTAGCGGCTGATAAGCTGATACTCGCCGCTGGTTTTCGCGGTCAAGGTCAACTGCACATCTGCACACCGTTTGAGGAGCGTGAGCGTATTTTTTTCTTTCTTTCTTATAATTTGTATGCAAATAACGTTAAATTAAGTTTGCGTTCAATATGTCTCATTCTACCGATAATCCTTCTGGTGCGGCCGCTTCGGCAAAGGACCTTAAAAATTTATTTACAATGCGTAGCTCAATTAAAGGACAGATTACTAAGTTTCAAAATTATGTAAACATTGCTAATGAGTTAGAGGAACTCACACAAGTCCAGCTTGCGGAATTAAACCTCAGGCTTAGCAGATTTGAGGCATTGTCGGTAAGATTTGACACGTTGCAAAGTCAGATTGAGGTGTTAAGTCCGGAAAATTTATCTAATGAAATTAATGAACGTGAAAGCATTGAAACAAAGTTTATCATGAATATTGCGTTGGCTAAGAGTATGATAGAAAACTACAATAAAAACGAATTAGAACAGCGACGTCTCTCGATCGCTGCGGATACTCAGTGCTGCCACGATAATCATGATCAAGGTTTTAAGTTACCTTTAATAGAAATTGCGAAGTTTGACGGGGCATACTTTCGCTGGCTAGAGTTTCGGGATACATTTGAGAGCTTGATTCATAATAATAATCGTATCAAACCGGTTCACAAGTTCCAATACCTCGTTTCTTATCTGGAGGGCGATGCCGCTCGAATTATATCAAAGGAGAACCGGCAAAAATGTATGGAGGCTGGTCCAAGAACCAATAGCGACGTGACATATATCATTAGAAAGGTGTTTCAATATGCTACAATAGTTACTATGGGAGCTCATTTCAAATCACTGTGTGAAAGAAGTTATGGCAATATAAAAAAACTTATTTATATAGACGATTTTAAGCAATAAAAATGAATTATTTCGTATTCCATGACGTTACAGTCCACCTGTCGGGCCTCCCCGGCCCCTCAGGCTCCTCCAGCCCCTCCGGCCCCCCAGGTTGCCGCTAGCATGACACCGAAGGCACCCCCCGCACCGTTGACGGGACTTGAGCTAGAGGCCAGCAAGGCGAAAGCCTTAAAGGCCCGAAGCAAACACGCCACTAAGGCTATAAGCGGAACCAGTTCGACGATGAGAAGTCTCTGCGCCTTATGATCCGGGGAATTCCGAAGGAGTTCGCCGAATCGGTCAAGGAGGACCTGGTTGGTTAGACAGGGGATAGCAGTTCGCGAAGTTCACCGCTGCTATCGCAAAAACGATGGCAAAAAGTTCGATATTGTCCTCGCTAAAATCGACTCGAATCACCCGTCAGCCCACACGATTTGGAAGTTGAAGGAGATCTGCTTGCTGACGGGTGTCCTGGTCGAAAAACCGCGTCGCCTAGAATACACTAGGCAGTGTCACAACTGCCAGTATTACGGTCAAACCCAAACGGGCTGTTTCCTGCGCCCTCGTTACGAGAAATGCACGGGCGACCACTTGACCCGCGATTGCAAAAAGTCGAAAGATGTGCCGCCATCTTGCGTGGTTTGCGGTCTTACTGGCCACACTGCCAACTGGCAGGGTTGCCTTAAGGCCCCAAAGCAGATTGCTAAGACTAAGGAGGCACAGCCTGGAACTCTTGACAACCGCAACAAAGGCCGAGTGGTCTTCGAGCGCAATTCGCGCAACTTCCCGGCAATTGCATCAGCCCCGCAAAAGGGAAAATACCTGCCACCGTCTGCGGCGGGCGCTTCCCCTGCTCCCGTGTCTTCCACGCCCTCTGCGCAATCTGCGCGCCCGGCGTCCTCAACGCCCTCAAGGCAAGTGCGTTCGTATAGTGAACGCCTTGTTGCTCTTAACGGAGCTCTTGCTACCATGCCACGCTCATCATGCGTGAAGTAGGACAGTTAGTCGCTTCTCAGAGCGGTTTGATCTCTAACTAATATGGATAGTACTAGTCTCAAGATCAAACCACGCTCGCTTATCTTAGGCTTTTGGAACGACAATGGCCTACGAGGCAAAAAGGAAGAGTTAGTCGAGTTCATTAGGGAACACGCGGTCGATATTCTATTGGTCCAAGAGACCTTTTACAAACCGTTACACAGAATTTTCCGAATCCCGGGCTACGAAATGGTTAGTAACGATAGGGTAGATAGGCCCGCGGAAGGAACTGCGATTTTCTTCCGCCGTAGCTTCCACCGTGATCGGGTCACCACCCGGTAACGATCGCGTCAGTATATTTGCCCCCAGCTAACACACTCTTACGCAGATGGCTGCAGGAGGCGATCGCAAGGTGGGCACCGGCGTTTTTACCCGTACCGGGGACCGACTCCTTTTCCTGTCCCCGTCAGCGTCGCTGCACGCAGAGCGTGGGCGAGACTTACGGGGACCCGAACGGCAGCGAGAGCGGGCCTCAGTAGAGGCCGGGGTGGCTTAGACGGACGCGGCCGCCTTTACGGGGACTGGCGGCTTCTTAAATGAATCCGCGGCCGGAGGGGCGGGGTGGGCGGGGGTTGCCTTAGTGGCGTGTTTGCTTCGGGCCTTTCGGGCTTTCGCCTTGCTGGCCTGCAGCTCAAGTCCCGTCAACGGTGCGGGGGGTGCCTTAAGGGCCTTTGGTGCCCTGCTAACGGCAGCCTGGGGGCCGGAGGGGCCGGGGGAGCCTGAGCGGCCGGGGAGGCCTGACAGGTGGACTGTAACGTCAAGGAATACGAAATAATTCATTTTTATTGCTTAAAATCGTCTATGAAAATAAGTTTTTTATATCGCCATAACTTTTTTCACACAGTGATTTGAAATGAGCTCCCATAGTAACTATTGTAGTATATTGAATCACCTTTCTAATGATAAATGTCACGTCGCTATTGGTTCTTAGGACCGTTTTGTCCGGTCCTCATTTAGAAGTGTCTTCGGCTAATTACGCGGAGGCTTGGCGGATGATCGGCGAGCGTTATAACAATAAAAGGATGCTTCTAAATCATCACCTAAGCTCTTTACTTAATGTCAACGTGCACGCTCGTGAGTCGGAAAAATCATTGCGTTATTTGGTTGACCACGTAACAAAAAATTTACGGGCGTTAGCCAGCTTAGGCCAACCAACTGACCAATGGGATTTGTTGCTCATTTTTATGCTGTGCCCTAAATTAGATAGTCGCACACTTATGAAGTGGGAGGAGTATCGCAACACGCTCGAGGACATCCCAACGTTTGAACAATTTAAAAAATTCTTAACTGATCGCGCGGATGTCCTCGAAGCCTTAAACAGAAGTAAATATGAAAGCGATAGCTCCAAGCACACGCCCCCACCACCGCGAGCTGCTCCCCCAGCACCGCGCCCCTCTCATCCGGCACCTCAACATTCTCACAAGCAACCGGCATTTATAAAATCATTTCCTAGTACCACTCAAACGAAGTCGGTCTCTTTTAAATCTCAAAATAAACTTATAGTGCACGTCTGCATTATCTGCGACGGAAATCATAAAGTACATGAGTGTCCAAAGTTTAGATCTAAGACTATTCAAGAAAGATTAGCTGATGTAGCTTTGTACAAATTATGCGCCAATTGTTTAAGGCAGGGACATCGCGCTAACGACTGTCGTGGAGGTCCTTGTCAGGAATGTAATAAAAGGCACAACAGCCTGCTTCACGAGCCTGTGCCATGCGATGCAAACACCGCGGCAGTGCTCAGCCAGTCAGCAATGATGACATCACATGATTCACGTGGCTCGGTGCTACTATCCACTGTGCTCATACAAGCAGCCAACCCTGTGAGTAAAGAAACCCACACGGTCCGGGCTCTCTTGGATAGCGGTAGCGAGGCCTCATTTTTAACAAAGGCGTTAAAAGACAAATTGTCTCTTCAATCAAAGCCTATTGACCTTCTGAAGGTCATAGGTATTGGCAACAGTACTACAAAAAATGTAGTAGAAAAGGCTGACGTTGAAATAAATTCATTAAATAGTTCATTTAAGGTTACGTTATCGTGCCTTGTTTTAGAGGAATTAACTAGCAACATTCCTAAGGCGACAATTAGCGTCGAAGGCTTAAAACTGCCTGATAATATTAAATTAGCGGATCCGAATTTCAACCAATCTGCTCCGATAGACATGTTAATTGGCGCGGATCTTTTTTGGGATATTATAGGCAGTGAGCAACAGTCTCTTGGACCCAATAACCCAAGGTTGCGAAACTCTGTGCTTGGTTGGTTGATATCCGGTCCCATTAATGAAATAAACACGCGTAGATCAATAAATTGTAATCACGCAAGTATTATTGAGTCACACGAAGACGATGTGCATAAATTCTTACCTAAATTTTGGGAATTAGAGGACGTCCCTAATAAAAATAATAAAACACTTTTTATGACCGAAAAAGAGAAAGTTTGTGAAAAACATTTCTCCGCACATACATTTCAGCTCGAATCTGGAAGATATTGTGTGAAACTTCCATTGAAAAACGCTCCAGAAAAACTTGGAGATTCTTATCATTTAGCAAAAAGGAGGCTATTAAATTTAGAGAAAAAATTTAAGCGTAATCCCGCTCTTAAAGCGGAATATGTTAAATTCATAAATGAATATATCGCTTTAGGGCATATGTCAAAATCAATTGAAAGTAAGCCTAGCCCTGGCTATTTTTTATGTCACCACGCTGTATTTAAAGTCAACAGTGAGTCCACTGCGCTCCGAGTGGTATTTGATGGCTC
Organism: Eudemis profundana; assembly: GCA_947034925.1. Taxonomy (NCBI): domain Eukaryota; kingdom Metazoa; phylum Arthropoda; class Insecta; order Lepidoptera; family Tortricidae; genus Eudemis; species Eudemis profundana. The sequence goes on from CAMQQK010000006.1 coordinate 8,007, forward strand.
CGCGTCCTCCTCGTCAGGCCTATCGCTAAACGATATACTCTTGGTTGGTACAAATGTCCAGGACTCGCTTTTCTCAATTCTGATCAGAGCTCGGCAGTATAAATATATTTTAGCTGGAGATATCGAGAAAATGTATCGCCAAGTTCTGGTTAACGAAGACGACAGAAATTTACAATTAATTCTTTGGAGAGAAGACGAGTCCCAAATCATTCAAACTTATAAATTAAACACGTTAACGTATGGTACAGCCAGCGCGAGCTATCTCAGCACGCGCTGTCTGGCCCAAATCGCCGAGGAGCAGGACGATGAGCTCATAAAAGACATAATTAAAAGAGATTTTTATATAGACGATTTAATCACAGGATCAGACAATGAACATGAATTACGTTATATACAAAAAACTGTAGCAAATGAATTAAAATCGCGTTGTTTCAACTTACGTAAATATAAAAGTAATTTGTCTACTTTATTCGAAGATTCAGAGATAGATACACATGAAAACTTAACACTAAGCGAGTCGTCGAGCACGCTCGGACTGGGGTGGAGTCCATCTGACGATTTACTTACATTCCCCATAAAAGATCTACCAAATAATAATGACAATATAATAACAAAAAGATTTATTATGTCAACGGCTTTCAAAATTTTTGATCCCTTAGGAATTTTAAGTCCGTGTACAATACAGCCTAAAATGTTACTACAGAAACTATGGCTGGAAAAGGTTGACTGGGATCAGCCTGTTTCACAAAAACATAAACAAGAATGGCTTGAATTTTCTGAAAATTTACCGTACATTCAAGATTTTAAAATTAATAGGCATGTGCTTTGTGACTCGCCTAAGTATGTCGAATTGCATACTTTCAGCGATGCTTCACAGAGTGCCCTTGGAGCTTGTGTGTATGTAAGGTCTATCAGTAACAATAACGAAATTAAAGTAAGTTTGTTATGCGCCAAGTCCAAGGTTGCGCCGCTTAAGCCCACTACCATACCACGACTGGAGCTCTGCGCCGCTCTGCTCTCCGCCAGACTGTGTAAGGCAGTATTAGACTCCCTCAGATACAGACCGGACCGCATAGTGCGCTGGAGCGACTCAAGCGTGGTATTGGCTTGGATTAATAATAACGGCAGAAAATTAAAGTCATTCGTAGCGAATCGGATTAGCGAAATATTAGAGACTTCACAGTCGGCTGATTGGAGATACGTGCCCACTGCAGCCAATCCGGCGGACCTTATTTCACGCGGAGTCAACGCCAGTCGCTTGCGGAGCTTAGAGTTGTGGTGGTCTGGTCCTCACTTCCTGTCCGAGGACGAGTCTTGCTGGCCGGTATTGAGAATCACGTCGTCCGATGAGCTACCTGAAACAATAAAAACTTACACTACGTTAATAGCACAACCAATATTAAATTTTGAAAATTATTCTAATCTTACAAAGCTAGAAAGAATATTTGCATTTATAAGGCGATTTATCTTTAACTTAAAAGGCACTAATAACAAAAGAGTAGGCATACTTACCTGTGATGAGCTGGCTGAGGCATTCAATGAGCTTTGTTTACTCGCTCAGCGTCAATTATTTCCCGACGAGTACGACTTGCTAGCAAAGGGTAAAGATTTAAGTTCAAAGTCCAAGCTATTATCGCTTTCACCTTTTTTAGATGACCATAAATTAATTAGAGTTGGAGGTCGTCTCGAGGCATCCAATTATCCGTTTGAGAAAAAACATCCCATTTTATTGCACTCTAAACATCATTTGACGAGACTTATATTTGAGCGGGAACATGTTCAAAAAATGCACGCAGGCCCTCAGCTATTGTTAGCCTTGGTTAGGGAAACTGTTTGGCCTATCAATGGCAGATTATTAGCGAGGCGCACTGTAAATAGATGTGTATGCTGTAGGCGGCATCGAGGTTCAACTCTGTGCCCGAAAATGGGTAACTTGCCTCCCCAAAGAGTAATACCAGATTTTCCGTTTAAATCTGTCGGTCTAGATTTCGCGGGACCCTTTTATATTTTAAATAGAAAGGGGCGCGGAGCTCAGCTAATCAAATGCTACATGTGTCTGTTTGTTTGCTTGAGATTTAAATGCGTACATTTAGAATGTGTTAGCGATCTAACCAAAGACGCTTTTATTATGACGTTACGACGTTTTTTATCCCGTAGAGGTAAGCCGGTGGAGGTATTCTGCGACAATGGACGCAATTTCGTCGCAGCCGCGAAAGAGTTGGGCAGTTTCTTAAAACAAAATATCGAACCTATATCTGATTTTGCTAATCAAGAGCGCATCCGATTTTTTTATAGCCCAACTTACGCTCCTCATTTTGGTGGTATTTTCGAGGCCGGAATTAAATCGGCAAAATATCATCTAAAACGTGTTATAGGTACTAGCCATTTAACGTTTGAAGAATTGTCAACGTTATTTGCACAAGTTGAGGCGATTCTGAACAGTCGTCCCTTGTATCCCTTATCACCATCACCCAACGATTTCCTTTCCCTCTCCCCAGGGCACTTCCTCATTGGGAGAGCATTGACTGCGCTGCCTACGCCTGACCTGCAAGGCCGCAACGAGAGTTCACTAAAAAGATATGCCCGAGTTGAAAAAATTCGCCAACACTTCTGGCAGCGCTGGCAGAAAGAATATATAGCTGAACTGCAGCAGCGATCTAAGTGGAGGACTAACACCGCTCAGCTTAACATTGGCGACTTAGTTCTGCTGCAAGAGGACCACGTTCCGCCGCTATGCTGGCGCCTTGGACGAGTTGTAAGGTTGTTCCCTGGAGCGGACGGCGTATCCAGAGTAGCGGACATAAACACTGCGCGAGGCTGTGTGCGGCGACCCTTCGTTCGTCTATGCCCTCTACCAACCGCAGAAGATTTACAGGGTTGAAAGACGGCTCTTTCAACGGGGCTGGAAGATGTTTCGGCTTACACGAGCGTCCGCGCAAGCTACAAGGACGCACAATATTGCCGCAACAAACCTCAAGGCGTTTTTACGTGAATGGCACCACCATGACACTTTATTTATTCATTCGCTTTTATACTACTGTCATGTACTGATGTACAGTAAACTTTTATTCAAATTTTTGGGTTTTATTTAATAAAGTAAAGCCACGTTATGTACGCCAATACAGCAAGGTATTAAGACCTATAATCGCATTATTAATACTGATACCAATGAGTATATTATTATAATCACTAACAAATTAGTTACTTTGTTCACAATTACTACAAATAAGATTTAAGCGCAGTTTACAGTGGCAAAATGCCACCTGTCCGAACCATACATGCGCCCTTCGTATTTTTAACTCCCTAGTACAAATCTAGTTGTTTATGCCAATAACTGCTGATAGTTCTCAAATTAACACTCGATCAGTATACACGTTTATTGTTATTGTATGTTATGGTGTAGGAACCTGTTTACTAGTTGCATAACCTGACTTACGTGAATTTTAGCGCATCAACAGCTACATCATTACAACCTTGAGACACTGTGACGTCTACTGCCGAGTGCATAGGTACGACCTAAATATAAATGGTAGAAAAATTTGATGGGGCCTGGAGGGAAACTCCCTTCAATCCTTAAGATAGCTCATTTTACTTAAAGGAAACATTTCTTTCATTTTTAAAAAGAAACAACTGCAATCAATGATTTTCTAAAATTCGCTTGTCTTGTATGTATATTGATGATAATGATGATAAAATTAGGCCTCAAGGGCTCTTTCACATGTCTGATTGTTTAGAAAATAAAATGAATTAGAGATTTCACTATACTTTTTATTTCCAAGACCAAATTTTTATTAGAGAAACCTCTTGAACAATAATGGTATAGATTAGTGGAATAAAATAGGGAACGTGCACGACGAAGGTGCTGCCAACTGGTGCCGCCAATCTAAATCATATACCCTCTCACGCTGGGGCCACATTGACGAAAACGCCGTTAATAAGGTTAATTTATTGCGTTGAAGGACGATTAACGTCAGTGTAGCTACGACTATATTTGTGACACTTACATATCATTGACATTGACAGCTTGATTTGACAGGGGCGATAGTTTCCTTTATTGTCCGCCCGTGTCTCTTTTGTCGTTTAGTGCTGCCACCTATATTTTTTTAATTTTTAGCTGGTTCCCGGTGAAACAAGCGAATTTAAGAGAGAGTTTTTTTTTTTTAATAAAATAATGATTTACGGCAGCTTCCCTCCAGGACCCATAAAAAATGTCCACGCCGTATAAAACGTATCATAATTGAAAAGTGAGATTGGCAATTAGTTAATAATATTCGGGAACAATCTTACATAAATCGACCTAGTCCCAAACTAAGCTTGCTGCTTAATGCATGTATCATGGTAACTAGACGACGATACTACTTAAGTAGTAGATAAATAATCATAACCCTCCTTTTTGCTTCGCGTAGTCGGGTAAATACTGAAATAGGTACATACAAAGCATCTATGACACAGGAACAAATACTCGTGCTCATCACACAAATATTTACCCTTACCAGGATTTGAACCCGGCAGAATCAACACATTGCCAATCTCACAACCACGAAGATACATTTTCTTTGTCGATAAAGACTTAATAAGAACTAGTCCTGTTTTACTTTTGGCAGATGGCAACGTCTAGATAGGGCTACTCTCTATGTGTTTTTCAACGTATGAGTCGTGAAGCCTCCGACAAAAAGGAAAAAAAACACAAAAAGATAATAGAGGGGCTATTATATCTTGTTCCCTAATTACTGTGGATCGTGACCAACTGTAATGTTCCTCCACATAACGCGGTCAAGAGCCACATGGGCTGCCCTCTGCATGGTTTCTTATGATGTCAGACCACTTTGTCGGGATTCGTCCTCTGGCGAGTCGGCCTTCAACTTGGCCTAGAACAATGCTTCTCTCAAGGCAGTGCTGGTTAGAACGCATAATATGCTCAAAGAATTTGAGGACTACTTACAAATAGCTGACAGTCGCTTCGCAATTTTCAGCTCCTTTAATATGAACCCATTCGTTCTCATTGCGGTCCATGGGATCCTGTAGGCTTATGATGCTACGCTTTGACACACGATAAATAAGTGATAAAGCATACGTCACTCGCACACAGTATTTGTTAAAACGTGACGAATGCCTTATCATTTATTTTTATTTTTTTATTTCGAAAGCGTCGGTCGATCTTGCGAATACTCGTATTCGTCGAAATATTCGTATTCGTCTAGGTAAGAATGTTTTCACTAGCAAAGGCGGTTGTGCCATGAAAACCACCCAGTCCGATCCACTCAAGGTGGTCCGGCTAGGGACCTGGTTCGACCCCAGGCAACGCCACGGCCGACCACCGGGTCCGAATATCGCAACGCCCAATAAGGGCCGCGAGTTAGTCATGCTTTAAAAAAAGCCATGAAAGGGCATTTCTCCAGAAATATGTCTGCGGTCACCTCATTCATCTGGCCCTTTTTCATACTAAATGTATGGAGACAGATGAATGAGTCGCAGACATATTTCTGGAGAAATGCCCGAAAACGGTTGAAAAACACTGGTCTAAGGAGCTCACCTCGTCGGCGGCGCCGCGGCGCATCCACGCGGCGGCCCACTCGTAGCGCACGATCCACTTGCCCGCCGCCAGCGCGGTCATGAACTTCACTGTCCTACAACATTACTAGGGATGTAACGATGCATCATTTTGCCGATACGATACCGATTATTGAAATGAAAATAGTACATTACACAACTAGGGTGGTAATATAAAGAAAGGCCGAGGGCTTTCTTTATTACCTCCCGTGTTGTGTACATCATTTGATGTCTACACTTGGCCAGAAAGCGGCTTTTTCCGTACGCGCAGCGTGCGGAAAAAGTCACTTTATGGCCAGGTGTGGCATAATGAAACTAAAGTGTTTATTTCGGAAATTGATCCATATTGTGTTAGTAAAACTTATTCTAAGTTTGTCAGTGGAAAGTATAATTGTAATTAGACATGACGTGCACAGACATCCAATGAGCTAGGATAGGGCAGTTTACCCTCTCAGCTACCACCCTCAGAAGCGCGTTGGTGCTGCCCCGTACGCGCTCGCTCAGGTCAGGGACGCCTCCCGCTTGCGCATCACGGCTTGGAAACCGCCAGTAGTAAATAATCGGCGATACCGATATACTGGGACTATGTGAGGTGAGATGGGAGGGAAGTGGAGATTACTGGCATAACGATTACAGAATTATATACACCGGAGAGACGAAAGGCATAAATGGTACAGCTATTGTGCTAAATAAGGAATGGGGCTCAAAGATTGAAAATACCATTCATAGAAGCGACAGAATAACGGCAGTTAAGATTAAATCAAACCCAACAGATGTAGTTATTGTTCAAGTGTACATGCCTACAGGAAGTCATACTGATGAGGAAATAGAGGAGATATATAACCAATTGGACGAAATTTTAGAAGCAGTTAACCAAAATGATAGCTTAATTGTAATGGGAGATTTCAACGCAGTGGTAGGGGAGGGAAAAGAAGAGAACATAGTTGGTAATTTCGGACTCGGGAAAAGAAATAAAAGAGGCGATCGGTTGGTTCAATTTTGCATGGAGAATGATCTAATTATAACTAACACACTATTTAAACAACATAAAAGAAGACTGTACACTTGGAAAATGCCGGGCGATATTAACAGATACCAAATAGATTACATAATGGTTAAAAGTAAGTATCGCCATCAAATTACTATGTGCAAAGCTTTACCTGGAGCAGATTTAAATACAGATCATAATCTTTTACTGAGTTCACATAATTTCACAACAAAGAAAGTCAGGAGAAAACCAAAGCCAAAAAATATTGATCTCACTAAACTTAAGGACATAAAGAGCAATATTAGAGTGCAATATAGTAATAATATAGGTGATAAGTTTGTAGAGTTTAAGAATAATTTAAAGGAGGACATAAATGAGATTAGCATAGAAGAGAGATGGGTAAATGTCAGGAATATATTAAAAAAAGGAGCTGAAGAAACTTTACAAAAAGAGAAACTTGTACCAAGGAAAAAGTGGCTGAACAGAGAAATTATTGACTTAATGATAGAAAGAAGAAATTACAGAAACAAATCTGAGGACAACAGTATAAAAGCATACAAAAAACTGACTAATCAGATAACAATAAAATGTAGAGAAGAAAAAGAAAAGGATATAGTTGAAACATGCAATATGATAGAAAAATTTATGAGTAGAGGACAGACGGATAAAGCCTACAGTATTATAAGAGAAATTAACAAACAGTATAAAAGTAAAAGTACCACAATTTTAAACGAACAAGGGCAAATACTTTTAAATAATGTAGATATAGTCGATAGATGGATACGGTATTTAGAAAGCTTATATGAGGGAGAAGAGCTGACAAATACTGATATAGAAAAAGAAGAACAAGTAGAAGAAGATGAGCTAGGACCAGACATACTTCGAGAAGAGTTTGACAAGGCAGTAAAATCTATACAAAATGGTAAAGCAGCGGGCATAGATAATGTTTATATTGAAATGATTAAATTTGCTGTATGTGACCCACTCCTGGATGAAATTTTCTTGCTCATTAAACAAATTTATTCAACTGGACAAATTCCGAAAGATTTTAAAGTAAGCAAAATAGTAACCTTACCGAAAAAACCTAACACACTTATGTGCGAAGAGCATAGAACACTTAGTCTAATCTCACAAGCCAGTAAAATCCTTTTAAAAATACTCCAAAATCGGATCAGGTCTATATCAGAAAATTACTTGGGACCCGACCAATATGGGTTCAGGGAGAACAGAGGTACTCGAGAAGCAATACTCGCTCTAAGATTAATCATAGACAGACGCCTGGATCTGGGACTCGAAACTCATATTGCATTCATAGACCTAGAAAAGGCATTCGATAAAGTTAACTGGAGGCAAATGCTAAAAATTCTGAAAGAAGCAGGTTTAGACTACAGGGATAGAAGATTGATTTACCAACTTTACAAAGAACAGGAAGCACGGGTAGAAATGGGAGAGGAGAATGGAAGTGCAAGAATTAGACAAGGTGTCAGACAGGGGTGTCCACTTTCACCACTGATATTCAATATTTACATAGAATGCGCAATAAGAAAAGTACTTGAATTTGAAAAGGGGGGGATCAAAATTAATGGAGAAAAAATACATTTCATTCGTTTCGCAGATGACATTGCTGCTTTTGCAGAAACTTCATCGCAATTAGAGGAACTAATGGCAAATATGGATACAACGTTTCAGGAATTTAGCTTAAAGATAAATATTAACAAGACTAAAACGTTGACAGCATCAAAACATCGTTCTACCCATCCTCCAATAGTACTCAATAACCAGCTTATTCAAAAAGTAGATCGTTTTAAATATTTAGGCAGCTTAATTACTAGCGACTCCAGGTGTACACCAGATATTGTCGCAAGAATTGCTATGGCGAAACAAGCTTTTAATAAGAAAAGACAACTGTTAAAATCCAGTATGGCATGCAAGAGCAAGAAACAGCTTATAAAAGTGTACATTTGGAGCATTGCGCTTTATGGAAGTGAAACGTGGACAATGACGCAAAGAGATAGAGAAAGATTGGAAGCATTTGAAATGTGGTGCTGGAGGAGAATGGAAGGCATAAGCTGGACAGAGAAGAAAACCAATGAAGAAGTATTAATGATGGTGAAAGAGAAGAGGACAATCCTGAATGTTATTGCAAACAGACGAGGAAAAATGATAGGACATTTGATAAGACACGACAATTTCTTTAAAACCATACGGAAGGAAAGATAGAGGGAAAAAGAGGTAGAGGAAGACCTAGACGCAGTTACATGGACCAAGTGAAGGAAAAAGTTAATGTTGTGTCTTTCAAAATGTCAAGAAGCTGGCGTACGTCAGACAAGATTGGAAACAACTCCACCGACAAGAGTGTAACTCTTAAATTAATGATGATGATGACCGATATCGTAGAAAAATAATGAAGTATGCTCCTCAGACATTTGTATGTCCTTATTATACCTAAAACTTGGCTATATTTAAGACTCAACCTTGAAAGTGTAAAGTACAAATAAATAAATTGTCAATTCAAAATTCAAAGAAAATATTTATTATGAAACAAAGAGATAATGAACAAAATAATTGTCATTGCACAAGCTAATAAACCGATACATAAATTAAGTCAGTAATTGAAATTACTTTTTGCAGATTTTTTTCAGACAGCAAGTTTTTTTCGCGCTATCGAATATCGGTTGTATGTAATCGGCGATGCCGATATATCGGCCAATAAATCGGTATCGGAATCGTTACATCCCTAATTCAAACATTTACAGGTAGAACACCCTTAGAGAGCTCGTACATTGGGCCTCTAGTGGCGGCCACAAGCTGCGGGCGAGTTTTTTCATACATTTTGTATAGCACCGGCGCACACCGAGCGTGCTCGCGGCCGCGTGCGGGCCCACAAACTGCGGGAGCGGCGCGCCGAGCTATACCTTACCCAGTTTGAAGTGAGCTCTTCTACTTGAGACTACAATACCATTGAGTTGTTAACTACAAATTATAACAATGAGCTTGTAGTAAAAGAAGATAATAAACGCCTTGGAAGGTTAATATAGTTTTTAACCGACTTCCAAAAGAAGGCCCGTTCTCTATTCGTCTGAATGTTTTTTTTTTTTTTTTTTTGTATTTTTGTTACGCGATTACTCGAAGACGGCTGGACCGATTTGAAAAATTCTTTTTTTGTTTGAAAGGGTATACTTCCGAAATGGTCCCATTGCAACCAAATCAGGATCTGATGATGGGATCTTGGAGAAATCGAGGGAACTCTTCAAATATTAGAGGCACACATATAGCGATTTTGGTATTTTTCTTAGTTTCTCGTGCACTTCTTATTAGATATAAGTTTCCAGTCTTAACCGACTTCAAAACAAAGATCAATTTTTATGTAGGTTTGTTCCCCGATTACTTGAGGCTAGACCGATTTGGAAAAAAATTCTTTTAACTAAATAGACTTTAGTCTATTTGGTTAAAATAGTATTTTTACAGCGCCACTAAAAATTTAAAAATAAAGTAAATTTTTAAAACAAAAAATAAAAACCGACTTCCAAAAACTTAAACTGAAAAGCAGAAAATAATATGTTAATTACCCGAAAGATATGGATAATCAACGATTCATATATACATATACAGATATTTATAGTTTTTAACCTGCTTTTTTGAAGTCGGTGCCAGCTAAGGATAAAAGGAGCTCAGCATAGCCAGCTTTGCGTGGCAGGCACCGACTTCAAAAAAACAGGTTAAAAACTATAAATATCTGTATATGTATATATGAATCGTTGATTATCCATTTCTTTCGGGTAATTAACATATTATTTTCTGCTTTTTAGTTTAAGTTTTTGGAAGTCGGTTTTTATTTTTTGTTTTAAAAATTTACTTTATTCTACTTTATTTTTTTGGACAATAGACTACAAAATACACTAACAGAATAATGGCGATCATAACATTTGTTGCATTTCATTTCCATTTGAAACCTACCCGACAAGAAATAAGGTTGAAAATTCGATATACATACAGTGTAATTCTAACCTTTTTTTTGTAAGTATTTGGTTGGCGATTCGAGAACAAAAGTAGATAATAGCATTGTATAGATACAATGCTATTGTAAGTACAGGTAAGTGGATGAGGTCACTTCAAACAGGGTAAGGTATACTTGTGGCCGCGTTTAGTGGCCGCCCCTAGTGGCCCGATGTGCCACCGCTCTTAACGGTCTAGTTTCAGTAGTTCGGTGATTTTAGTCCGGTACAAACAAATATATATGAACCGGACTAAAATCACCGAACTACTGAAACTAGGCCCTCATAACGTACATGAATGTAACTACAGATGTTGTTATTAAAAATTAAAGGGTTTTGACTCGACATTAGGTAAGAGAACCTAATGTTGCGTCAAAACCCCTTAATTTTTCTCCATAACTAGGTAAAGTTTGATTATAAAGGAAGAGTACGCATAGTGCATGCATAACACAGTCACAGTCTAAGGATAATACAGCCGGCCGACGCACAGTGGGACTAAACGTTCTTATCCATCTCTAAAATGGTTTTAGCGAAAGTCGTAATTCTGATATAATTTTGATAGTTCTACATTCTATGATAAAAGGCCTATCTGATATTAGTGTGACAAATAATAATTATTAAGTTTTACTTACCTAAAATGGCACTGAAACATTGAACTTCGATAATTCCGTATTTAACAGACTAGACCTTCGTGAAGTTTGACTTAAGATATTTTTTAAGTTTCCCAAAGAAATATATTAGTATTATACATATTTAGATTCACTAGGATCTCTAGTTTGTAAATACGGTATTATTTTACAGAAAAATAGAATGTGTATTTTTTTAATTAATTTTGAAATGTCCCTATGAAAATTTCCGTATGTTTTAATTTCAATTGGAGGTTTCCTTGTTATCGAAAGCTGCCGATGTCGAGTTATTATCATTTATAGAATCCTTAATTAGTAAATAATCCAAGGAAAAAAAAAAACCTGCGTCATTATAGCGCCATTTCGAGATAGAACCTAATATGTCATCCGAGGTCTAAATTCATTATTTTTGCTTGCACCTATTTATGGAACTTTTTTTACTTAATATAACGTAACTGTTGGAGCATATTTCATATCGCGTCGTCAGACAGCGCCGTTATTGCACCCTTATATTTGTCAAAAGTGACATACGTAATTTTGTATGATTATCTGTGGTTGATGGTGAATTGGAATAAATGGTTTTGCATGTAAAAAGAGTTTAATTGAGATAACTGAGCTATCGAGTCTTACAAAGTGATCCAAACGAACCGGATTGAGTTGAAACAGTGTGAGAATCGAACAATTACAGTGGAAATACGCTTGAGTGCAGTGAAACAAACATTATTTTGTCATAGAAAAAGTGTCCGGCTATACGTAGACGTCGGGACAAAGGATTTACATTTTACGTTAAAAAGGACTAAAATACGTGAAATACATTGTGATCAGACATTGTGGACTTATAAAATATTAAATAACATATAAACAAACAGTGTGGAATCTACAAAGAACAATATTTTCGTAAAACACAACTATTTTCGAGCACGTGAAATAATGTAAACATTGAACTTTTATGGTTGAAATACGTTATAATTCTTCATAAAACGGACTAATCAGTGTTAAACAATATTAGTCAATGAACAATTAGTGGGTTTTAGCCGTGAACTATTGCAAATTCTTGTAAATAACCTACAAAATGGAGTTGGCAATGGCGGAACAAGAAGTAACCTTTGAACTCATCAAGAAAATTGGTGTTAACTTGAAAAAGCAACCTAAAGCACGCATGACGAAAGGCTACTTACAAACGAAAATTGAAACACTGAATGAGTATTGGCAGAAATTTCGTTCGGTACATTTCCAAATAGTCAAATTATCGATTACTTCAGAAAAAAAAGACTATAATTATTTTACAACAGACTTGTTCTGAAAGGGTGAAGAGGAGTATACCTCAAATAAAGCAGAGTTGTGTGATGCATTAGAAAAATTGAGTACCCCAGTGATGACTGCTCCGGCCCCGGAGTATGAGGTCAATCGCACAAACTTAGCCGAAGATGTGAAATTACCAAAAGTGAACCTGCCACATTTTTCTGGAAGCTATCATGAGTGGACATCATTTAGAGATCTATATAAATCACTTGTGCATAATAAAGAAAATCTGAGCAAGGTACAAAAACTTCATTATTTGAAAAGTAGTTTGAGCGGTGAACCTGAGCAACTACTTAAACATCTACAAATCACTGAGAATAATTATGATATCGCTTGGGACACGCTAGACAAGAGATATAACAACAAGAGAATGATAGTGAACACAATTCTAAATAGATTTATGAATCAAAAGAAAGTCAACCAGAGTACATCTAAATCTATTAAAGAGCTGCTAGATACAACCCAAGAGTGCCTAAATAGCCTGATAAACAATGAAGTAGATACAAAGGAGTGGGATATCATAGTAATTCACATTATACTCAATAAATTAGATGATGAGTCACGAAAACAGTGGGAAGAGGAAATTAGTTCGCTACCTGTTCAAGAGCTACCAAAGCTACAGAAGTTTACAAACTTTTTAGAGACGAGATTTAGAATTTTAGAAATGGTTTCAACGTCAACACAATCGAAGGACAAAGAGAGAGCTATAGTGAGACAAAGATCATTTCTAACAAGCCCCGCTACACCGAGTATACAGTGCACATACTGCAAGCAAAACCACATGTTATTTTTATGCAAAGAGTTTGAGAAGATAGATGTGAACCAGAGAGTGCAGCATGTCAAAGATGAGAGACTGTGTTTCAACTGCTTATCTCCTAAACACAGTATCAAAAACTGCAGATCCAAAGTATCCTGTCATCGCTGCCACAAGAGACATCATTCGTTGCTACACTATGTGAATTCTCCTACCGAGAGAGAGTCTAGAGATACAACCAACACAGTGACACAGCGAGAAGCACATGAGAATGAAGCTACATCTGAAACTGCTGGAACATCTGGAACAATGAAGATGAGAAACTATCTAGTTACACAAGGTCACACCGCACTGATGGCAACCGCACTTGTAAATATTAGAACTGGCCGAGGTATGCAGATAGTAAGAGCCCTACTTGACCCGTGTTCACAAGAGACATTTATCAGCGAGGAAACTGTTCAGAGACTGCAGCTACATACAAAACCTGCTGATGGATTAGTAACTGGAGTCGGTCAGATGTCAACCCGAATCAAGTATGCTACAGACATAGAAGTTTATTCGAGATTCAACAACGACTTCAAGAGAGATTGCACCGCATTCGTTGTGAAGCATGTCACGGACATGATGCCTACAGCTAAAATACACCCAGAGAAGTGGCCACACCTGCAACATCTGTCATTAGCAGACCCGACTTATCATATACCTGGCGAAATACACATGTTGTTGGGAGTTAACGTCTACACAGATGTATTGATGAGCGGAGTGATCAAAGGAGAACCAGGTGCCCCCATAGCACAACAAACCCGCTTGGGATGGATCCTGTCAGGAGGAGTTCTAACAGATGGCCCGAAAGAGATCAAGAGCATGCATTTAAATGTAACACTAGAGAAGATGGTTGAGAAATTTTGGGTGACCGAGAGATTAGAGTCAGAGGAGAACGACATTCTCACCCCGCAAGAAGTTCGAGCAGAGAATATCTATGAGAAGACACTATCGAGAGAACAGAGTGGAAGATATATCGTTGCACTTCCATTCAAGAGTGATCAACCTACATTGCCAGAGAGTTCGAGAGAAATCGCATTGAGAAGATTTATGAGCACCGAGAGAAAGCTATCAGCTAATCCAAACTTGAGACAATCTTACAACGAGGTTATGAGAGAGTATATAGATTTACAACACATGGAGCTAGTGGATAAAGAGAATCATGAGAGTGAGAGAAACGTCTATCTGCCGCATCACGCCGTGGTAAGAGATGACAAAGACACCACTAGAGTCAGAATCGTATACGACGCATCCTGCAAAGGAGTAAATGGAGTCAGCTTGAATGATGAACTGTTAATCGGACCGTCACTTCAAGAAGAGCTTCGAGACATTCTTATGAGGTGGAGAATGCATAAGATCTGTTTTGTCGCGGACATTATCAAAATGTACCGGCAGATCATGATAAGAAGAGAAGACGCAGACTTTCAGAGAATTCTTTGGAGATTCAGCCCCGAGGAAGACATCAGAGAATACAGACTACTTACCGTTACCTTCGGTACAGCCTGCGCACCGTTCTTGGCAATACGAACGCTGAAACAAGTTGCAATAGATGAAGCAAACACAGAGGAGTATACAAGAGCACGAGAGATAATTAACGACTCATTCTACATGGACGATGTACTGTCTGGGGGAGATACGGAAGAGATAGCAATAGAAGCTAAACAACAACTGATTGAGGTACTGAGAAGAGGAGGCTTCGAACTACAAAAGTGGGCATCTAATAACAAAGAATTCATGAGCACAATCGAACCAGAGAAGAGAGCCAAGAATACAGAAATTGGTATCAACAGCAAAGAGACAATCAAAACACTAGGAATCACCTGGAACGCAAATGAAGATACACTGCTAGTAACAAACAAAGTAAATACATTACTGGAGGAGAGAGTATCCAAACGCAACGTGCTTACTGTCATCGCATCCTTGTTCGACCCCATGGGTTGGTTAAGCCCGTCCGTAGTGATGGCAAAAATATTTATGCAGAGAATATGGGCAAAAGGTTTAGACTGGGATGAAGACTTACCTGAAGATCTGAAGAAAGAGTGGACGTCATTCTGCAAGGGAATAAAGCACCTGTCAGAGGTAAAGCTGGAGAGATGGATCGGAACTACCCGTACCAACCAACTAGTAGAACTGCACGGCTTTGCTGATGCCTCGATGGCCGCATACGCAGCAGTAGTGTACAGCAGAGTGATTGAAGGAGATGGAACAGTACGAGTAGCACTGATCATGGCAAAAACTAAAGTTGCTCCATTGAAACAAATTACCTTACCCCGCCTTGAGTTGAGCGCTGCAATGTTATTGAGCCAGCTACTGAAACACATTGCTACAGCGATGAAGATAGAGTTGAAGAATACTTATGCTTGGACAGATTCTAAAGTAACGCTAGCATGGATTCTTGGAGACCCGCAGAGATGGACAACCTTTGTGAAAAATAGAGTCATAGCAATCAATAATAACATAGATACTACCTGGTCGTACGTGAACACCAAAGAGAACCCCGCCGATCCAGCTTCGAGAGGAGTAGCACCTGAAAAACTAAAAGAGAACACATTGTGGTTAAAGGGTCCTACATTTCTACATCAGAGAGAATGGAAAATACAAACATGTGAAGTAGAAGATACAGAACTGGAACAGAGAAAAATAATTAAATGCGCAAACACCGTGATAAGAGAGAAAGAAGAAGAGTTTATACTTACCATAGCAAAGAGATACTCCACGTTGAGAAAACTCGTCGCAGTTGTAGCTTACTGTCGAAGATGGCTGCACCTGAAAAATAAAAAGGAGATTAAAGGAGACTTACCTGCATTTGTGACACATGATGAACGCGAAGAAGCACTTACCATTTGCATTAAGCTGTCGCAACACCTGGAGTTCCCAGAAGAAGTTGAAGCACTGAGAGATCGCAAACCGCTTAAGGCGAATAGTCACTTGCTGAGACTCACGCCCTTTCTCGATGATAAAGGAGTGTTGAGAGTCGGAGGTAGACTGAAGCATGCAGACTTAGAGTTCCTGAGTAAACATCCAATAATAATGTCGAAGAGTAATGTACTGCTGCAACTCTTACTGCATGACGCACACAAGAAGACATTGCATGGAGGACCACAACTGATGACTACTTACCTCAGAGGAAGGTATTGGTTGATTGACGCCGGCAATACCATAAAGACATACGTCAGAAATTGTGTACCTTGTGCTAAACAGAAAGCGAAGACGATTACTCAACTTATGGGTAACTTACCTGAGATGAGAGTGAAGCCTACAAGATCGTTCCGCATAAGCGGCGTAGACTTCGCAGGTCCTATAAACGTACGCATGAGCTCAGGACGAGGATCAAAATCATTAAAAGCGTACATCAGCATCTTCATATGTATGGTGACCAAAGCCATTCACATTGAATGTGTGAGTAACATGACGATGGAAGCCTTCATGGCCGCATTCAGACGTTTCACGGGAAGAAGAGGACACGTGATAGAGATGTGGAGAGACCACGGGACGAATTTTGTCGCCGCAAGCAAAGAATTGCTTGAGACTTGGAAACTTGGAAAAGCTTCCATTCCTGATGAATTGGCCGCACTTCTTGACGCGGAAGGCACAACCTGGAAGTTCATACCCCCTGGATCACCCAACCATGGTGGATTATGGGAAGCAGGAGTAAAATAGCAGCATAAAATTCCACCTGAAAAGAACGCTTGGAGACGCTACACCTACTTTCGAAGAACTGAATACCCTTTTAACACAAATAGAAGCGTGTCTGAACAGCAGACCCTTGTCACCGCTGAGCAATCATCCTGATGACTTGGAGCCCCTAACCCCGGCACATTTCTTGGTCGGTGAGCCACTGATTACTATACCGGAGAAAGACTTGACACAGAGTAAACCACATAGCTTGACACGTTGGCAAATCATGCAACAGAAACTGCAACTATTCTGGAAGAAATGGCAAGCAGAATACCTGACTAGACTACAAGAGAGACCTAAGTGGAAGACAAGAAAACCAGAGCTTGAAATTGGAGATCTAGTACTGATAAAGGACCAAAGACTCCCACCGAGCAAATGGTTATTGGGACGAGTTCTGCAGAAGTATCCTGGACAAGACAACTTGACCCGTACTTACGATATTCGCACTGCATCTGGAGTGTTCACTCGTACAGTGTCGAAACTCTGCCCATTACCTGATGTTAGTGGAAAGGACACTGCTGTCCTTTAGGGGGGAGTATGTTGGAGCATATTTCATATCGCGTCGTCAGACAGCGCCGTTATTGCACCCTTATATTTGTCAAAAGTGACATACGTAATTTTGTATGATTATCTGTGGTTGATGGTGAATTGGAATAAATGGTTTTGCATGTAAAAAGAGTTTAATTGAGATAACTGAGCTATCGAGTCTTACAGTAACTGTCGTTATATTAGTCAAATTTACCGTTGTTTTTTTAATATTTGATAAAATAGGTCTGTTTGGGTATGTTTAAGAGTATCTGATTTTACCACAATTGTGATAACAATACCTATCATCACACTTTTATCTATTGTGGTAATTATAATCAGTATTGGTTAAATATTTCTGTGAGAACTTTCTTTATCAGTTAACACGTTTTTCACAAGTTACTATATACATCAGATCCCTATATATCCAGTATTAATAGTAGTGCAAATGTCCTATTCACAAAAGAACTATTGAATGAAGCGAAAGAACTTCTAGTGACAAGTGACGGGGATTGATTTTTTTTGTTACTAGGTAGTTGTAAATTGCCCAATTACTTCACATTTTTTATTTATTATATATTTAAGCTATTACAAATAAAAAAAAATAAAAAAATCAAAATATAGCTATATCTACCTACTTAAATCAAGTTTATTATAATTATTAGTTAATACTTATCTTTTAATACTTAGTTATATGAACAATAAGAAAAAAAAATTTTTTTTTGAATTTTTTGTATGAAAAATTGTGAAATTTTATTTTCAACTCTATATTACTCAATAAATATAAGTTTTATAATAAAGGCGTTTTGATTATATAAAGGCGTAACTATTCAAGATTACGTATGCAAAACTTCAGCAATAAATCTCAATAAACAAAAAAGTTACAGATTTTTGAGATGGAAATGACCGTTTGGTCCCACTGTGCGACGGACGGGTGCGCCAAAGTTCATATAAAATTGCAAATTCGATTATTGGAACTCCGAAAATGTATCTCATAAAATTTTACAACCTAATGATCATTGTACATATTTATTTTTAGCAATAGTCATTGGAACTCCGAATGTATTATAATCATAATGTTGTTCAACATAAATAACTTTGTTACTATAATTTATGTATATATAATATTTCAATATAACATTTTCAAGTAATAATATTTGGTGTAATATATATTTCAAAATATATCGCTGCTTAGTCATTTTTAAGCAATAAGCCTTTGTATAATATATTTTTCAAATTATACTGAATTTTATGAATGACCCTAAAAACGAAACAGCTTCCAAAAATAGGTAGGTTAGGGTTATTTTTTTTTGATGACCCTAAAAATGAAACGGCTCCCAAAAATAGGTAGGTTAGGGTTATTTTTTTTGATGACCCTAAAAACGAAACGGCTCCCAAAAATAGGTAGGTTAGGGTTATTCTTTTTTGCTAACCCTAAAAACGAAACGGCTACCAAAAATAGGTAGGTTAGGGTTATTTTTTTTGATGACCCTAAAAACGAAACGGCTCCCAAAAAATAGGTAGGTTAGGGTTATTTTTTTTAATGGCCCTAAAAACGAAACGGCTCCCAAAAATAGGTAGGTTAGGGTTATTTTTTTTGATGACCCTAAAAACGAAACGGCTCCCAAAAATAGGTAGGTTAGGGTTATTTTTTAACGTAAAAACGATACACGTTGTGAATAAATAATATAACTTCTAACTAAACATTATGAGCAAAATGATTCTATGAAATAAGTTCAATTATGATTGCATATGCGTTCCGATACACGTTGATTTCTAATTATATAACTTATAATCATTATGAGCAAAATAATTATACGTAATAACTTTATTAATTAAGTAATTCTTGCCAATAACATTATAGGTACAGATAACATCTAAATAATAACATTATGTGTACAAAAATTCGATTTTCTAATTATTATAGGCAATGTAAGTAGTAGTACTAATAAATATTAAAAAAAAATATGAGCAAAATTTTTCGGAGAAATGATGAGTATAGTCACAAATCGTTATTTGTTTAAAAAATCGAAATACCAATTTTATATGAGCCAATATGGAACCGCGACGGACCGATTTTGATAGAGCAATCGTGCGGCTGTTTTTTTTATGTTGCGACAACCCCGGCTTGACAGCGCAGTTCCAGTCACAGGCGGTTGTACCTGTCAAATATATGAGCGTTGGACAACTGTTAGTTCTTAAACAGTGACAGTGTTCTCTAGTTCTTGTTCCTTTTCTCTGCAGCTGACCGTACACTCATTTTATGCTTTCAAGGATTTTAAAATATCAGAAAACTAAAAATAAGGCGACCGCAGAAACTGTGGACTAATTAAGTGTTTCGAAACTTTTAAGCCAGCTTCGCTTTTTTTGAGCTAGTGCTTGTCAATATAATTCACCGGTGGTCATTACAATAACGCTATTTTAGACACTAACAAGCCCGACTAGGCTCAAATAAAAGTCATCTTACCTCTGTGACCTGCCTTCCTCATCAACCCCAATCACTAAATGCGTCAGCTCTTTAGTGAACTCCTTCACAAACGTCCAATTCTTTTTCGCACACAGCGTCTTCACGGCTTTCACTTCAGGAGCAGTCAGACATGACGCCGCCACACAGAACTTAGGCACCGCCTGTGGAGTCCTCGGTTTTGAGAACAAATCGTGCGTATTCTTAGGATTCGAAGAACTGCTTATGAACCGTTCTGTGGCAAAGCTTAACGATTTTCGAGCCACTGGCGTCGAGTTGTGCTGAATCGATTCGCAGAATTGGTTGATAGTGGGAGTTTCAAAAGACTGCTTGGGTTTAGCGACGACGGTCTCATCTTTGTCTCTTATGGTCTCGGTGTCCGAGATGTTGATGATTTCCTGTATGAGTCGCGCGTCTTCTTGGTTCAGTTGCGAGTGCTGCGTGCTAGCTTTCGCCTGTTGGCCTCCATTGGACCCCGCGTTAGATTTTCTTGTAAATGAAGTTCTGTAAGAGAAAATCATTAGCATGAAAATCATCACAGACCTTTTTGTAACTAACTCGCTGATCGAGAAAACTGCACTAGTGATAAGGCCCTTATTCGAAAGTATTTTTCTATGAAACCTTTATTTTCTAACGATTGATATAAAACAAACCTAACGACGAAATCTAACGACGGCCTTTTAAAAAATCATGAACATTACGAAGGTTGGGAGAAAAAAAGTTGTCGATAAAATGAAAAATCGATGTTAATTTTACCAATAAAACGACATTCCTTATACATTCAATATGATACGAAAGTGCCAGGTCATATTGACAAGCAAAGTCGCAGCTAATTGGCTCGCGGCTGGCTGTTTTGTTGTCACTTGAAAGTATTGTCGTGTGTGTACTCGCTTCTGTGGCGTCTCCTCACCATACGTCGTTATCGCGGGTGCAAAAACGATTTGACAGTACAGAAAGATTATGAAAAACAAGCAATAACAGACACGTTACTCATTTTGAGGAACATTTATGCCTACACGTACGAGTTTAAAATTTATCAACATTAATTTCTATATTGCTAGATAAAATGTTAGCAATACGCTTAAGGGTAATATTTATGAATGATTTCCACCCATTTTTAAGATGTACACATGATACGACTTCTGGATACGTCAACCTTTATATGCTTAGTGCAATCTATTTTTTTTTTATTTCCATTTTTTTCTACATTTGTGCTCTTAACTGCCAGTTATACAACCTACTGAAAAGAGTGTGTATGTATCATATTTAAAATCACGTTTTTTAAGTGAACGCATACAGTTATTGAACAAAACACTAATTGGTCATATAGGTCCGTCGAGTATTTTATTATAATAAAACAAAAGTTCTTCGTACGTAGCGCAGTATGTATTTTTGGGAAGAGAAAGAAAATGGCGTCCTTACTTATTGCCATACAAAAATTAAAAATAAATTTACATTTAATGTTGCTAGCTTAGTCTGCAACATATTCCACCACACATTATTTAGCTTAGCTCCTTGTATTCTTGCATTACATAGTTTTTTTTTTTTTTTATCTTAAGTGGACTGTAATCTTTTAAGGTTTATTTTGCTAACAATTATCTATATTTCTTATCAAATACTTAATAAGTTGCTATGTAAAACAAGCTGACAAGGCTACTAATACTAACTATGTATGAACAATCAGTTAATATTATTAATTACTAGGTCCTATATTTTTTAACAGCTTTTCATTCATCTAAAGGCAGTATACAAGCTTTGGTAATGGAAGTGGTATGAACTTTACCATTAGATTTCTTAACTTCTAATGCCCTTACTTTGCCATCGTGACCAGGAAAGGTCTTGGTCACTCTAGCCATAGGCCAGGTCATAGGCGGGGTGTCTAGCTCACGCAGTATTACCAGAGCACCCTCCTTGATATTTGGTACAGCCGTTTTCCATTTAGGACGGTTTTGTAATACATTTAAATATTGTTTAGACCAATATCGCCAAAAGTGCTGTTGCAATGCAGTACATTTTCGCCAAAATTTAAGTCTGTTATCTGGTAAGTTCGTGATATCCTGTTCAGGATAGCAAGTCAGGGGCGCGCCAGTTAAAAAATGCCCAGGCGTTAAAAAGGATAGATCTTCAATGTCTGATGACAGTGGCGTTATTGGTCTTGAGTTCAAGATACCTTCTATCTGAACTAGTACAGTGTATAGTTCTTCATATGTTAATACATGTGAGCACAGTACTCTTTTTAAGTGATATTTTACACTTTTTACAGCGGCCTCCCAAAGAGAACCAAACACTGGAGAATAGCTCGGAATGAAATGGAATGTGGTTCCTAACTTTGCAGTAACATTTTGAACTTGCATTTGATGACCTTTATTATTATTTAGCTTATAGAGCTCAGACAGCTGAGTACCGCATTGTCACAATAGACCTCTGTTGGAACATTACGTCTTGAAATGAATCGTTTGAAGCTAGCTAGAAAAGTGTCTGTTGTCAGATCTGAGACTAACTCTAAGTGTATGGCTTTTGTGACAAAGCAAACATATACAGCAATACATATAACCTTTGGTGGTGATAACACCTCTAACTCTTGATTGTTTTATCATTATAGGTCCTGCGAAATCAATTCCGACCTTACTAAACACACGGTCTATATTAACTCTACCAGCGGGCAATGACCCCATCAGCTGTTTGGCTGTAACACCTTTTAATCTAAAACATGTTAAGCATTTATTGACAAACTTTTTTACCAATCTTAAACCATTAACTATCCAATAGCGCTGGCTTAAACTACTAAGCACTTCTTTCTGACTGGCATGTAACAACTTTAAATGTTCATTTTCAATAATAAGGTAAGTTACCCTGGACTCTTTTGGCAAAATTATCTGATGTCTTTGACTATATGGTAACGACGAGTGTTGTAAACGTCCACCTACTCTAAAAATGCCGTTAGCATCAATGAAAGGATTGACAGATTGTAAGTATGACGCCACTTGTCTACCTGCCCTCAACGAGGCCAACTCTTTGTCAAAGTAAATTTCCTGCTCTTTTTTAATAAAAAAATGCAAAGCCTGGTTTGCCTCTTTGTATGTAATGAAGTTAAATTGTATTTTTTGAGAACCTGGCTTAGCATTTTTACAGAATCTCTGTATGTAAGCAAGTACATTGGACGCTTTATTAATATTAGAGTACTTATCTAATAAATCATTTGCAAGTGACACCGATTTCTGTGATGCCGCACACACCAGCCTGGCACCGCCTGCATGTTTGACCTCCGGTAAATCTGTAGGTATATCATAGTTGCAATTGTTGAATTTATACTCTGGGTCAGACATGCATGTCGGTCCAGACCACCACAGTTGGTTATTTTGCAGTTCACTCGGGTTGACTCCTCTGCTCAAGCAATCTGCTGGATTGAGGTCGGTTCTTATATACAACCATTGAAAACCTTTGGTATATTGATTAATTAATTTTATTCTATTGGCCACATAAGCGTTTAGTTTAGTTGGATCCGTCTTTTGCCATGCCAATACAACTTGAGAATCACTGAAGAGATGCACACATTCAATTGGAATCTTTTTACATAATGTATTGTATACTCTTAAACTCAATTTTGCCATTAATAATGCTGCATTTAATTCTAATCGCGGCACTGACAATTTATTATCTTTTGGTGCTATACGCGACTTCGAGCAAAGAAGTGACATTGTTACTTTACCATGCTTGTCAGTGACTCTCAAATAAATTGCTGCTCCAAATGCAGAAATAGAGGCATCTCCAAATGCTACGATTTGGGCAGATTTCATATCATTTACTGTAACATTTCGTTTAATTTTTATTTCTTTCATTGTTATCAAATCATTGTAAAATTGAAGCCATTCCTTTTGTATAATAGGCGGGAGCATAGAATCCCAGCCAATGTTGTCTTGCCACAATTTTTGCATTATAATTTTGGCCTGTACAAAGACGGGTCCAGCCACACCCAGCGGGTCATAGAACTGGCTTATAAAACTCAAAATTTGTCTTTTTGTCATAGGGACTTGATCTGCCGATGGACATGAAAGTTTGAATGAGTCAGAATCAATGTCAAAGGAGATTGCCGACTTTTGGTACCAATATCGTTATTAATTGTGTCACAACGAAAACGATACCAAAAACTTAGTTTTATTTTTTAAACCAGAGGGATTTTTTTATTACTGAATTTAAAATGGGAAATCTGAGATCAATTAAAAAAGAATTTTGCTGTACGATTTCCGCCGCCACCATGAAAGATGTATGAATTCCTTAGAACTGTATTTGACAGACAAAATCGGTCAAAATCTAAAAGGCCTATGACAGTGGCACCACCGTCTACGCGAATGTATACAAAAATATTAATTCCATAAAACTCCGCGGTTCTTTCTAATACGAACTGCATGATCTTAGCAAGAAAGTTGACAGCTTGACATTCTGTCTTATTCTAAGTTTAAATATTAGGCACTTTATAAGACACGTCTTTTCACAATTTTTTGTCGAAGGACGTAAATCATTTTAAATTCTTTATTTGGTACAAATAACTCGTGATATCTCGCTGATACTTCACTATACGAGACATTGCGCGTAAATGTAATGTTACAATATTTTTTATCTCACGATGTATCAAAATAGTTTCAAAGAACTTTTTTTATAATAACATTTTAACAATCTGAATAGGCACAATAAGAAACCTAACACAGGTATCTGAAATGACATGTCATACGACTAAGTTAAGTGAAGTCTCGACAACGTCAGGAATTAAAGTTATTAGGTGATTTTGTATTTGGCCGGTTGACAAATATTTAGACGGTTTGCTACGCAAAAACTAACTTCGAAATCAGGAAATCAATCTCAATTTCCTATTGATCTCCGAATACAATTTTAATGGGATTTAGTGATTCGGAAAGGCAGTTTCTTGTTCTCTAAGATACAGTCGGTTTCGTGTTGACACAATGACTTTTGATTTGGTACGAGGCCCCATAGACGCGTCGGCAATCTCCTTTATACCTAAGGTTTTGATGTCCTTGTTCAGCTCCAGCTCCCCAACAACCTGCTTTTGTGCGGGGATATTTTTTAAAATTGACTGGTCATTGGCAGCCCATTTATGTAAGTCAAAACTGCCTTTTGCAAGCAACTCTATTAATTGACTTTGTGTTTCAACAATCTTTGCCAAACTTTCATCTGTATGAATAATGTCATCAACATATGTAGAGTTTAATAACGCTGAACTAGCTAGAGGATATTGACTCTCGAAATTTGTAGCTAGTTCTTTCAAGCATCTTGTGGCCAGATATGAAGATGACTTCATACCATAGCTTACTGTGTTCAATTTGATACACTTTATAGACTCATTAGGATTATCTCGCCAGAGAATGTTTTGCAAAGATCGCTGCTCTTCCTCCAGTAATATATTTCGGAACATACGTCTGATATCGCAAACGAAGAAATATTTGTGTACCCGAAATGACAATAAAATGTCAAATTAGTCTTGTTGTACAATGGGCCCATTTAACAAAATATCATTTAATGAGATCTTGTTACTTCCCTTCATCGAGGCATCAAAAACAGAGCGAAGCCTTGTACTCACAGCATCTTGCCTTACAACAGCGTGATGAGGCAAGAAGTATACTGGGTCTTTAGACAGATCATATGAGGCTATGTCAACATATGACCCGTGCCCCAAATCGAGGTATTCATGTATAAAATCTTTATAGTCGGCAAATAATTGCTGATCTTTTTGAAATCTCTTTTCTAGATTAATAAATCTTTTAAATGCTAGGCCAAATGAGTCACCCAAGGTATTGTTGACATCATAGATAGGTATTTTTAATGGCAACGAAACTGTAAATTTGTTATTTTCTAGCTTGACAGTTTCTGTGAATAATTTTTCACAATATTGTTGCTCAGACGTATGTTCCGCATATATCTCTGGTACTTTTTCTGTTTGCCAAAAATTGGATATCGTATCACGCATATCAGTTTGACAGTCTTGACAGAAAAGGGTCACAGCAGGTTGTTTGAGAACTGAAGTTGGGACATTACCTGCAACTACATAACCAAACTGTGTGTGTACCAAGCTGGGTTGTGCGGCGTCACGTTGTTGTAGCTGCTCAGGCTGCGGCAGCAGGGCCTGAAAAAACACATCAGCAGCTAGTAAAATATCTATCTCACTTGGTGTTTGGAATGTCTCATCGGCTAACTTGACATCTTTAGGTATCTGAATTTTAGACACATCTATTAAATACTGCGGTAGCTTTGTTGTTATATAGTCTACCACCAATAGATTCGCTTGTGTTTTATATGGATAAACACAAGATGAAATTTCTAATTGTACTCGGTGCTTAACACTTTTTTCTGTATTGGCTATGCCAATTATGTCTACAGAATTGGGCAAGAATGGCTTACCTACCTTTTTTGCAATGCTTTTTGTGATAAATGAGCTCTGACTAGCAGAATCAAGTAGAGCTTTTACAATAATAATTTCTCCATTACTAGCAGTGAGTTTCACTTTTGCCGTTGGCAGCAATACTTGATTTTTGTTAGTTACATTATTTAATGACACAGTTGGTTGTTCTGGCTCCTGATGGAGGAGAGAATTATGTGGCTCTTTACACTGTTTGCATCTAAAATGGAATTTACACCTACCATCATGAGAATTTAGGCATATTTTACATAAGCCCTTGTCTTTGACAAAGGCCACTCTCTCCATTATGGAGGCTAATGTGAACTTGGGGCATGAAAATAATTTATGGTTTTGCTTACCACAGAAGTGACAGACGACGTCCTTAGTCACCACATTTACCACCCTTGTCGCTGTTGTAGCCTTGACAGGATAGTTGTTGTCCCCGGAACTATTTTCAAATGCCAGAGCACGACCTTCAATAAATTTTAAAAATTCAGTAAAGGTTGGTTGTTGAGAATTATCCCTCTCTAAATGGTACGCTCGGCTAGTCTGCGGGTCCAGTTTTCTATTAAGAAGGCATATTAGTAGACTATCCCACTTATCTACCGATTCACCTAGATTTTTTAACGATGCAAGGTGTTGCTTTACTGATGATATTAGTGCACGCAACGCATGCACGCTTGGTTTTGTGATAATTGGTATATCAAATAATCCTGTTATGTGTTCATTGATTATCCTATACTTGTTGTCATACCTATCAGCTAAAATGGTCAGCGCTTCGGTATAACTTGAACCTATCATGGGTAAGTTCTTTATTAAATGATAAGCCTCACCTCTTAAAAAGCTTCTCAGATAGAAAAACTTTTGAATGTTGTCAATCCCTTCATTGTTGTGCACCAACGCATTAAACATTTCAATGAATGGGTGATAGTCAGTATATTTTCCATCGAATGGCTGTAATTGCACATCGGGCAATTTTAACTTTGACAAGGCCGGAGCTGACGGAGACGGCGCAGACGCGGGCATGAGCACCTGCGCCTGCGCGGCGGCGGCCGCAGACAGTTCGTCGATGCGCGTCCGTATCGCGGCAACGCACTCATAGAAGCATGTCTCTGTATTTGTAGGATCTTCATTGTCACCTATTTCAATAGTTAAGTCTTCATACTCACTAAAAGTTGTTGCAGCCTTTTCTTCCATCAGCTTCAGCATTTGTATATTGTCACTTAAATCTCCTTCAATCTTGTTTCTCAACCTCGTCAAGACCGCCTTTTTGGCGCCTCGACGGGCTATCAAATCGCGCCTGCGTTCCTCTGGAGCCTTTCGACCTCCGGTGCCATTTTGTTGTGGGATAGCTAATGGTTCAAGATTATTACAGTACAGGTAAATTAGTTTGTCATGATAAACATAAGTACAACAATCTTTTTAAATATTACAATTACACAGATACTTACGTAGACTATTGCTTATAACTATTGTTTAAATTCTTATTTCTATACTGTAGCGTAACTTAAATTTGCTTAAAAGTCCAATGCTTCCACGCAAGCTTGCAACAAGATGGCGGTTAAACAACAGGAAATCAAGCGAAGAAAAAGTAAAGTTTCTTTTCGTCTTCGATTCCGAACCGAAGCGTAAAATGCGTCGCGAAATTAGCCGCAATCGAAGCGAATTTCACCCGTAGCAAACTTAATGTCGAAGTCACGTTCCGATTCACACTTTTTGTTAGTGCAACACTGACACTTGGCGAACAATTTTTATTCGCAAACTTTAAACCGTACACCAACCGCATACAATTCACCATAGATAATTGAAGCAACATGCGAAGTGTTACCAGGCATCGGCGAGTTTTCACCTCGATGTTGGCGGCTTGCGGCGTCGTTTGGCTCGTTGATACTCTGCTATATAGATAGCCCACTCACACAAACGAAGCTCGATTTTTGCAGATCCCGAAATTGATGATTGACTGCTTCTTTCGACGTACAAACACTTGACTCGACGTTTTAGGCTCGTTGGACCATGAACAAAACACTGATTGGTCATATAGGTCCGTCGAGTATTTTATTATTGTTACAACGTCACCAGTCACATCCCTAAACACTGGTCACATCCCTATACACGCAGCAATGCTGCCAACATGACAGCTAAAAATATAAGCCACTAACTTCACGGCTACATTAATTACATGTGGGATTGTACTCAGAGTGAAAGACAGGATGAAGTTGAAAACTATTTATTTTAAATAAATACACCATGAACCCGTACAGTACAACGCAAAGCAAGCCCAACCGCCATCTTAGTTTCTAATTTTCTCCCATACATCCGTCTCTTTCACCCATCCTTCTTCTCACTCGCACAAACGTTCCGTTTCCCTCATTCGGCCGTCCTGCTCTTGACTGTCCTCAGGCAACCCTCATACCTTCTACACACTTCTAGCATACTCACATCTTATCACTAACTTAGGTACTTATAGGTAGGTACATCATGTACACAGTTAACAGGATAGCCCACAACTCATTATTATGCTGTCTTATTTAAGTAAATTTTAAGTTACATTTATCATTTTAAATTTAAACATTTTTCTTAGCCAAAACTATGCAAGACAGTAACAGCAAAAACAACAATTTAGAAAACTAACAATTTCAATGTATTTATGGACTTGACAGCTTACATCTTATTTACCAAATAAACAATAGGGCAACTTGTATACTATTACAATATTTACCAAAAAAAATAATAACTATGTATCCCTTAATTTACATATACAGGTATACAGGTATGTAAACACATAGCATCTTAATAGCTAAAATGCAATAAATCTTATAACTACCATTTTAGTTGTTTTATTTATACTACCTATATAACTGTTAGAAGATGGTCCGTGGAAAGCAGTGGCGTCTGACCGCGCGATACACTTGAAGCGGAGGGAGGCTTGTAGATAAATTATAATGCACTTATCACTGAAGCTGAATATTTAATGAACTCAGATTAAATTACAACTTGCAATTCGTCAATAGTATAAAATAATAATCTAGAGCTATTACAAAATGCATGTGGTTCGGCTGACATTATAGGTCGAAGAGGAATAGACAAGATCATGCAACCATAGATTAAAAAACATGATGCATTTACTTAAGCAGGCATTAAGAGGGTTTACGATGGAAAAACGCGAAATCGTTGATTTGCCATGATTTTGCGCATAGTTTTCGTGGTAACGTTAACAGTTTCCACCAAAAATATCACACCAACATAATAGGCAACTCATTAGTTTTGGGGTCAATTGACTAAATTTTGTATATTCTTATGTTTTATTACGATTGTGGGCACTTCTTTCATGCACGTTTTCAAAATTTGCCAAAACATGCTGTCATTTTCGGCATTTAAAGCCTAAACTGTCTGAAGTTATGAAACATGATGTACATTTTTAGAAACGTAATAAAATGTTCTATTTCC
>CAMQQK010000007.1:0-16689 GCA_947034925.1 Eudemis profundana
TGCGTACACTGGGAAAAAAAGTAGGCGATTTTTAGGTTAATTTTGCCTACTTATTTGGCCAAACGCAGACATTCGACTAAGTAGGCTAATTCTACCTAGCGCACTAGGTAAAGCAAAAGTCGGTAAAATTTACCTAGTCCACCTTTAACCAACTTATTAGGTTTTGGTATTAACCTACTTATTAGGTAATGGAATACTCATACTCATACTCATAATATGGTAAAATCAACCTACTCACTTGGTAAGTAACACCTAACTTCTAGGTTGGAATTACCTAGCGAGTTGGTTAATATTACCAATTTAGTTGGGTAATGGTACCTATTGGTTAGGTTTGAACTACCTAGCAGTAGGTTAATAGTACCTCTTCAGTCGGTTAGAAACACCCAGCAAGTCCGATAATAGTACCTAATAAGTAGGTAGAAAATACCTTTATAGTAGGGTGGATATACCCAGTAAGTGGGTTAATGATACCTATTAAGTAGATTAGTAATACCTTTATAGTAGGGTGGATATACCCAGTGAGTAGGTTAGAACTACCTAGAAAGTAGGGTAACAGTACCGCGTAAGTAGGTTAGAACTGCCCAGCGAGTAGGTGTATTTTACCTATCAAGTAGGTTAATAATACCTTCATAGTAGGGTGGATATACCCAGTGAGTAGGTTAATGGTGCCTAATAAGTAGGCTAGTAACACCTTTATAGTAGGGTGGGTATACCGAGTCAGTAGGTTAATGGTACCTAGTAAGTACGTTAAAACTACCCAGCGAGTAGGTGTATATTACTTATCAAGTAGGTTAATAATACATTTATAGTAGGGTGGATATACCCAGTGAGTAGGTTAATGATACCTAATAAGTTGGTTAGTAATACCTTTATAGTAGGGTGGGAATACCCAATGAGTAGGTTAATGGTACCTAGTAAGTATGTTAAAACTACCCAGCGAGTAGGTGTATATTACCTATTAAGTAGGTGAATAATACCTTCGTAGTTGGGTGGATATACCCAGTGAGTAGGTTAATAGTACCTAGTAAGTACGTTAAAACTACCCAGCGAGTAGGTGTATATTACCTATTAAGTAGGTGAATAATACCTTCATAGTAGGGTGGATATACCCAGTGAGTAGGTTAATGATACCTAATAAGTTGGTTAGTAATACCTTTATAGTAGGGTGGGAATACCCAATGAGTAGGTTAATGGTACCTAGTAAGTATGTTAAAACTACCCAGCGAGTAGGTGTATATTACCTATTAAGTAGGTGAATAATACCTTCGTAGTTGGGTGGATATACCCAGTGAGTAGGTTAATAGTACCTAGTAAGTACGTTAAAACTACCCAGCGAGTAGGTGTATATTACCTATTAAGTAGGTGAATAATACCTTCATAGTAGGGTGGATATACCCAGTGAGTAGGTTAATGATACCTAATAAGTTGGTTAGTAATACCTTTATAGTAGGGTGGGTATACCCAATGAGTAGGTTAATGGTACCTAGTAAGTACGTTAAAACTACCCAGTGAGTAGGTGTATATTACCTATTAAGTAGGTTAATAATACCTTCATAGTAGGGTGGGTATACCCAATGAGTAGGTTAATGGTACTTAGTAAGTACGTTAAAACTACCTAGCGAGTAGGTGTATATTACCGTTTAAGTAGGTTAATAATACCTTCATAGTTGGGTGGATATACCCAGTGAGTAGGTTAATGGTACCTAATAAGTAGGTCAGAACTAACTAGTGAGTAGGTTAGAACTACCCAGCGAGTAGGTTATGTTACCTACGAAGTAGGTTAATGGTACCTATTAAGTAGGCAAGAACTACCTAGCTAGTAGGTGTATATTACCTATCAAGTAGGTTAATAATACCTTTATAGTAGGGTGGATGTACCCAGCAAGTAGGTTAATGGTACCTAATAAGTAGGTCAGAACTAACTAGGGAGTAGGGTAATAGTACCTAGTGAGTAGGTTAGAACTACCCAGCGAGTAGGTGTATATTACCTATCAAGTAGGTTAATAATACCTTTATAGTAGGGTGGATGTACCCAGTGAGTAGGTTAAAGATACCTATTTAGTAGGTTGCTAGTAACTGTTCAGTTGGTTTAAACTACCTAGAGAGTAGGTTGACGGTACCTATTTAGTTGGTAAGAAGTACCCAATCATTAGGTAGTCCTAACCATCTTAATTGGTACTATTAACTGACGAAATTAGGTAATATCAACCTTATCGTTAGGTAATACAAACTATCTCGATTTTTAATGGGTCAGTTGTCACCGAAATGGCAGTAGTTGTGAGCAGTTTCAGTGCTAAACTTTGCAAAATACAACGTAAATTCTAGCACTAAAACTGCTCACAACTACTGGCGGTAGCTGCCATTTCGGTGAGAACTGACCCATTAAAAATCGAGATAGTTTGTGCTACCTAGCGATATGTTTGATATTACCTAATTTAGTCAGTTAATAGTACCAATTAAGATGGTTAGGACTACTTAGAGATTGGGTACTTCTTACCAACTCAATAGGTACCATCAACCTACTCTCTATGTAGTTTAAACCAACTGAACAGTTACTAGCAACCTACTAAATAGATATCTTTAACCTGCTCACTGGGTACATCCACCCTACTATAAATGTATTATTAACCTACTTGATAAGTAATATACACCTACTAGCTAGGAATAGATCTTAGCAACCTACCTTACACATAGCTCTTAACGTACTAAGTAGGCACCTATAACCCATTCACCAGGCTGAAACGATGCTGAAAACAAACAACTATTTATGTTATAATTTATTTAGAATCATATAACAGTAATTATTTTAAAACAGTAACTTAAAAGTTCTACCTTATAATTATGTACTTGGCTACATAATCTATGTATTAAAGTAATTCACTATAACTTAAATTACAATCTATAACAATGACTTTAATGTAACAGTTACTACAAGTAATAACTTTTAACTAATATTGGCTACATATCACGATGTATTATCGCCTTCATTACAGAGTTCGCGACAGAGCGCACCGCTACATTCCAGTGGTATACAGTCGAGGAAACTGAATTGCGCCTTTAGTCGCTGAGTACCTAAAACGCAGTCTGCCAATTTCGCGTTATGCCTAGACCTAACAAGATATTGGCATATTGCTATTTAGACCGATTGCGTATTAGTTCATGAGCGAAGTAGGCGAATTGAGATTTAGGTTTAGTGCGAAATTAGTTCGAGGACGAGATAGGTATACTGAGCTTTAGTCTATAAGCGAGGCAGGCAAAAAACATACATGTGTTGACACCTGGCGTTACTCGCATAATAATTAAAATTCAATTCAACAACAACAAAATAAATATTCACAACGTACCTACCTACGAATTTTAATTATTATGCAAGCTCAGTATACCTGTCTCGTCCTGGAGGTAATTTGCACTAAACCTAAATCTCAATTCGCCTACTTCGCTCATGACTTAATACGCAATCGGTCTAAAGAGCAATATGCCAATATCTTGTTAGGTCTAGGCATAACGCGAAATTGGCAGACTGCGTTTTAGGTACTCAGCGACTGAAGGGAATTGCGTACCAGAGTGGAACCTTTGTGCTACTAATCTGTGCTAATACATCTGCCAATGAAATCATAGTGAAATTGCTTATGAAAAAGTTCCACCCTGGTACGCAATTCGGTTTCCTCGACTGTACATTGTACTTAAATCAAAAAAATGATACTTGTGCCTTTGGACATTTCTATACCACGAATATCAAAGCCTGGCATGGCAGGTGCGTTTAAAACGGAGTTTAAAACTGGTGTTTTTTTGTACGTAGCACTAACACCACGTTATGTTTGCGTTTTTTTAAACAAATTCGTGCAACGGACTTAGGCGACCAGACTTTGATATCCGCAATCTGGGAACGTCTAAAAATCATAATACATGTATAGATAATTTTCATGTTGCTACATCTTAAGTAGATCAAATGAAGTGAACTTGAAAGAAAGTGCCAGACTATATGCTTGGCGACTATATGTTTAAGGTACAGTCGCGGAATGAAAAGGTTGACCAGCTTTGAAATAAATTCATTTATGCGTTGGAAGTACATGTTCCCTTTTTATCTGTGGGCCATGTAGTGAAATGACCAGAGCCCGTAAGTTTCATGCCGATGACGTAAAAATGACGTCAAGGTACATACAGCATGATTCACTTTAGATTTTAGATTGATTTATCGTTACCGGAAATTACCGGTATCGTAAAAGCTATGAATTAATTTTATCACTACCTTAATTAGTTGGTGTCAATGGTAGAAGCCATTTTATAAATCGAGATATGTATGTTATTTATAGAAACGGGAAAATTGAAAAGAAATCAGAAACGCATTTTGATATAGAAGGGACCGCATGAATATAATACATTCTGATAAGTATGTCAAATCGCATATTCGATTTATATTTCCAATGTTCCGTTAAAATAAAAAAACAACGACGTACCCATTTTTACTTACAAAATGTCTTCTACCATTGAAGCCAATCAATAAAAAAAGTAGATTATAATTAATTCATAACTTAAACGATACCGGTAATTTACGGTAACGGTAAATCAATGTACAAGCTTAACTAAATCAGCCTGTATGTAGGTTGACGTCATTTGCCTGTCATCGGCACGAAACTTACGGGCTCTGGAAATGACATTCATTATGACGGAATGTGTCATACTCGGTAGATAAAGCAAATACTGATAAGTTATACTGAGCAAGCAAAAACCAACCTTTTCATTCCGCGACAGTACAACTCGTGAAATTGCCTTCGCTATTGGGAGACAGACCGCACCGCTACATTCCAGTTGGGTCGTTTTCAAAAAAATTGTACATAGTTCAGGGCCTAATAAAAACAAAATCACGATCGCTTCCTTTGTGTGTAACGAAAGTTAGGCATACAAACTATATGGGTAACTTTCGTTACACAAAGGAATAAATTAAGTTTTGTTTTAATTAAATCCCTTAATTGTGTACATTTTTTTTAAAGTGACTCAGTTGCGTACATTTGTACATAAGTCAAATAAATAATTTATAATATATACATCGTTAAGGGTAGTCGCTGCAGGATCCCTGCTCTGCTATAACATAATTAAAATTGAATTAAGAGGATATCCTGCCTGTCGCGCGGCCCATACAAAAAACTTAAATTCGAGCCGCCGTAGTCTCCTATCTTCTCCACCAAATATAAACCTATATAAATATTTTTTCTAATATACATTAATGAAGAAGTGTTACTATGCCTCTATGTTTTGTTTTAATTGATTACTGGTTTCGTTAATTAACTAGAGACACCTATATAACGCTAAAAATTCAGTAACTTTACCATCGTCTGTAAAGAGTTAAGTAAACAAAAATAAAAAAAAACAGAGGCATGGAAAAACTCTTTAGTAATGTATATTAGAAAATTTATTTATATAGATTTAAAGGTCATTAAAAGGGGACTAGAGCGGTTCGAATTCAAGTTTTTTGTATGGGCCGCACGCCAAGGTAGGGTATTCTCTTAAATAATTCCACCAAACAGCATGATACTGCAGCAACGCCGAGAGAAAAACGCGAGTCTTTGGGCGTTTCTAGACTACGAATGTCAAAGCCTGGCAGCTGGGAGGGGTTGCGTTTAAGACGCCGTTTAAAAATAAATTTATTTTGAATTCTTTTTGTACGTAACACTGACCCAGTTTGCATCGGGCAAAATTGCTTATGCGTTATTTTTCCGAACGAATTCGTACAACGGACTAAGGCTTCCAGACTTTGATATCCGCAGCATGTAAACGTCCAAAAAGCATAATACTCGTCGTACAAGTAATATGTCGTTACCTCCTAGATCAAATGAAGTGAACTTGAAAGAAAGTGCCAGACTATATGCTTGGCGACTATATGTTTAAGGTACAGTCGCGGAATGAAAAGGTTGACCAGCTTTGAAATAAATTCATTTATGCGTTGGAAGTACATGTTCCCTTTTTATCTGTGGGCCATGTAGTGAAATGACATTCATTATGACGGAATGTGTCATACTCGGTCGATAAAGCAAATACTGATAACTTGTACTGAGCAAGCAAAAACCAACCTTTTCATTCCGCGACAGTACAACTCATAAAATTGCCTTCGCTATTGGGAGACAAAGCGCACCGCAACATTTCAGTTGCGTACATTTGTACATAAGTCAAATAAATAATTTATAATATATACATCGTTAAGGGTAGTCACTGCAGGATCCCTGCTCTGCTATAACATAATTAAAATTGAATTAAGAGGATATCCTGCCTGTCGCGCGGCCCATACAAAAAAACTTAAATTCGAGCCGCCGTAGTCTCCTATCTTCTCCACCAAATATAAACCTATATAAATATTTTTTCTAATATACATTAATGAAGAAGTGTTACTATGCCTCTATGTTTTGTTTTAATTGATTACTGGTTTTGTTAATTAACTAGAGACGCCTATACACCGTGGGCCCGAATAACCCGACCAATTTTAACCACGTATTCCTGATGGTACAACAAGTAAATAACGTTAAATCAACATAGGTGGAATTTTGTCATTTTACATTAATAGTCTTATGGAACAAAATAAATCAGTAAAGTCAGCCCCTCGTTATAAATATGTCTTTACTGGAGGAAAAGTTATCAAAAAATCGGTTGTCTGTAAAGTCGGTTTACTGACGATAGTTGAACGTGACAACGTCATAAGAAAATAAACAATTGACAATGGAACGCCGGTCAGGTAACGCCGAATACGTCAGGTAACGCCGCATACGTCAGGTAACGCCGCATACGTCATGTTTTTTCGTGCGTGCAGCCGGCTCCATCGAATTATAAGACGTTGTCACGTCAAAAGGAAAAAAAACTACAATGGAAACAAAAGGTAAATTTTTTGGCCTCGTAGTCGCTTACCAACAAATACTGCGAAGGTTAATTCCTGTTTAGTTAAAGGACTTTAAAAAAATAGTAAAAGCATCTTAGTCACATTTATTAGGGCTTGTTACACACTTGGGAGTTTTCATTTACAAAATAATGAATATGTCGGAAAGTAAGCGTTTTTCGACTATAAATCACATAATTTTTTTTACTCCTAATAGTTGTTAGAATCTATAGTTAAAGTTGGTCGGGTTATTCAGGCCCACGGTGTATAACGCTAAAAATACACTAACTTTACCATCGTCTGTAAGAGTTAAGTAAACAAAAATTAAAAAAAAAACAGAGGCATAGAAAAACTCTTTAGTAATGTATATTAGAAAATTTATTTATATAGATTTAAAGGCCATTAAAAGGGGACTACAGCGGTTCGAATTCAAGTTTTTTGTATCGGCCGCACGCCAGATAGGATATTCTCTTAAATAATTTCACCAAACAGCATGATCGTGCAGCAACGCCGAGAGAAAGACGCGAGTCTTAAAAAGCATAATACTCGTCGTACAAGTAATATGCCGTTAACTCCTAGATCAAATGAAGTGAAATTGAGCTACACTATCCGCTACAAATAATACGACAGTAAGAACCATTTTTTGAAATCGTCAAATACCTACACTACGTAGGCAGTATTAAGGTGGAAGCGCACACTTTAGGCGCGAAATTCATACTTTTTACAGTTTTTATTTTATTATTGTGGGTAAACGGTGTAACTTTTTAACTTCATAATGGCACTTGCGGTTGTAAAGCAGTGTTCTTTATATTGTTGTGTAAAGCTTTTTAAGAATAAAACTGTTAGCTTGAAATGAAAGTTGTCAAAACGTTGCAAGTCCGAATATCATCTATGTTTGACAACTTTTATATCAAGCTAACAGTTTTATTCTTAAAAAGTTTTACACGTTTCACAACCACAAGTACCATATGAAGTTAAACAGTTACACCGATTACCCACACTAAATTAAAACCTGTAAAAAAATTGAATTTCGCGCCTAGAGCGTTCCATCTTAAGCAACTGAATTTTTCATAGTGATATAAATTCTATTGTTAAGCGAATGCGAAAGACTGTTCGGAAGTGGAAAATACAGCTGAGTGAGCGCAAAGTATTTTACATCAGTACTTTCTTCAACTTCATAAGCATGGAAATGTGTATCAAAGAAAATTGTGTGGAACTTATGACATTCAAACATTATCTCACATGTATCTTGCTTAACGTAAACAGCAATAACTTTAACAAAACTGGGGTAATTAAAATTATTTTCATCCAATCCAATGCAAAGAATGTCTCTAGGGCGATACGTAATACTCATTGCCGTAGCATGAGTCACGGAATGGAGGGTGGCAATATTCGGCAGATCAAAATTGGATTTTAAATTTACAAATTTATCCCTAGTCAGCTCTCTCAATTTACCATGCTCAAATTGAATAGGCAAACTGTTTTGAAATAAAAAGTGACTCAACTGAAGTTGCAACTTAATACTTATAGTTTTGCAAATATTTATTCGTCCAGCATTCGCCCGTGCGATATTTTTTCCAACACGATGCTTAGACTCATACCGCATCGACCAAAGGTGAACAATAGGCCCGAATTTTGCCATCATTCTAGGGTAATGAATCAAGTGATGAAACTTAGGTTGCAAACCTCTTTTGCTAAGCTTCATATACAAAGTATTGAAATCGTTTATTAAATGTTTAAGTAAAAAACAAAGTTCAGGATATACAGCGTCTGTCAAAATGATGTCCAGTATTTGTCTTAAAAGTATGTAAAGAGTGTAAAATGTGTCACCTAAAGGTATCTTATCACCAACCAACAAAGAGAAATAGGTCACTAAAACCAGACATTCACTTGAAGACAACTTCCAATTAATCGAGTTTGATTGCCATGACAAAGCAGGGGGTTTCGAGTTTGAATCACAACCGTAGTTAAATTCTGCTATACGCTTGTTTAAAAAGGTCAAAGTAAAATAACCTTTATCCAATAATCCATTAATGATTACAGTCATGGAATATCCGCA
The DNA here is from genome assembly GCA_947034925.1 of Eudemis profundana. Taxonomy (NCBI): domain Eukaryota; kingdom Metazoa; phylum Arthropoda; class Insecta; order Lepidoptera; family Tortricidae; genus Eudemis; species Eudemis profundana. The sequence goes on from CAMQQK010000007.1 coordinate 8,922, forward strand.
GACCCCTTCTAACATGTCATGCATGCAATCAACAACAACTTGATCAAAAATGTTAAAATTGTCTACTAACATCCAGACACTTCTTTCTTTAACTCCGGTTAGTGAATGATTATTAGTTCTTAAATCACATTCGTAGTTGTCGACATTTCGAAGCAAACTGTTGTCTTCCATGGTTTGAGTTGATGACAATTCCTTAGGAGATCTGCATATTCTACAAGCATGATTCGCTCTAAAACTCTCTACAAACCCCAACATGGAATGCAAGCCCAAGTTGTCTCCAAGTATAGCCCCTAATTGGAATTTAACAACACCGTCAAATCCATCAGCTGTAACGATGCGAACACCCTCCCTGGATAAAAAATTTAATTCATCTATCAAAGCTCTAAAAACACTCAAATTGCCGTGTGTGCACCGATCGGATGAATGGAAAAGAAGAGCTAAAAATATGAACTTAAGCTGAGAAGCAAAACGAGGAGGAAAACAAGGGAGCGTAATATAAGCAGCACCAAGTTTATGTATAGAAGCATGACTACCCAGCGGGTTTCCAGTCTCGTAATCATCAAAGAAAAGAAACAGTGGATATATTTTATCATTTTCATTAACAGACACTTTCTCGTGTATTTTTTGCCAAACTTTAGATTGGGTGAAGTTTATGACATGAGGAAAGTTAGAACATTCTTTTATATATTGATCCATTTCCTTGATAAGTCCAGGTATTGATAATATTTTCTGGAGAACAGACCTCAAGGGAATGAATTGAGCAGTAGAAGGGACCAAAACAGGATCACCTGACGTTTTAGATACTTCCATCCTTTCACCCACTACTACCGGCTTAGGAGGTATGTATGTACCTAACTCAGTAAAAATTTTTTGTCTTTTGTAAATTGAACTAAACTTGCTAGTTGTTAAGCGTATCGTGGAAGTGAAATTTTCAACAAAATCTTTTAGATGACTGCATTCCACACCCCTGCTACTTAATGTTTTTAATTCTTGTTGCAAAGCACAATTCAAACCGTCATTAATAAATACATCTAGTTGTCTATAAAAATATTGAGCAGTTTTCAAATTTAAGGCGGGATTGCAGTTCAGAGAGCTAAATAAAGATGCTAATTGGTTTGACAGGACTAGCTCTGAATCGATATTCTCATTTACAGTAGTAATACTATCTTGAGAAGATGTAGGAATTGGTAATTCAAGAAATGGATAACTTTCGCATGGTGGTTGCTGTTGGTCAAGGCTATTTAATATTATTTCCGAATCAATAGGGTCGACATCTTGAGAAGATGTAGGAATTGGTAATTCAAGAAATGGATACCTTTCGCATGGTGGTTGCTGTTGGTCAAGGCTATTTAATATTATTTCCGAATCAATAGGGTCGACAGCGTGACATCTATCAATGTGTTTACGTAAGGAATTTGAACAGTCAAAAACTCTGTAGCAACCAGGTTGTCCGCAACGAATTCCTACACTGTTATGTGGAATCTTTCCACATGGTAACCTCAAATGAGTTATAAGCTCACGTAAAGAAGTAAATTTAGTGACACAGTAGTAGCAAGTCAACATTTTATATTATTAACAGTCTTAGTTAACAGTGGAAATATTAAGTTCGGTCAACACTTGATTCACCCCTACAATGGTCTTATCATTCGGCAAATCAATTTTGAAAAACCCTCGTTGAATGAGAAGCCATACGTGTTCGCACTCCAACGGATACTTTAAGTCAAATGCAAAAAAGATCTTGAAGCACATTTGAACAGCATCTAAAATATTATTGTACCTGTATAAAGGTGCATCGACGTAAACGTACGCGCTTGTCACAGCAGCCCAACTGCTGCCAACAGCAATAACTAGGGGTTGAATAGAAGTTCCCTTGGAGTGTTTTCGTTGTTGCAGAATAGTTTCTTCTCCATCGGCGAGAGAGTTAAAAAGCGAGATGAATGTTCTAGCTGCTTCCGCTCTCGACGCTCTTTGGCCTTTCGCATTTACTTTTCCACCCGACGAAAATATAAATGGTAGCAGCAACAGTGCAGTTTCAGTCTCACGTCCTAAAACAATAATGAAATGTTAAACAAAATCCATATCAATGACCTGAATAATAATATCATATTATAATAATGATGATATCAAAACCTACCTGACTCTATACTTTTAAATATATTATCAAGTATGTGCTTCTGAGTTTTGTCTCTGAGTTTCGAGTATTTCTCTTTAGCCTTCATAATAATAGCTTGTTCATGTTTTTGTAGCTCTCCAGCCAGGACAGTGTCATCGCGGACCAATGACGAACTTTCTTCGAAGTCTAAATCAATTAGATGTGTTGCGATTGCTTGATTTTTCAATACAGGGAATTTTTTAAGATATTCTCCTGTAGAGTGTCGATTTGCCAAGACAGCGAAACGCTCTTGTCTACTTTTCTTCCAGGCGTCTCGAAGATAGTCTGTGATATCGTTACCCTGAAAGTCTTCAACAATTTTTAGGCAACTTTCGCGGTCTGCATCTGTAATCTCTGTTGCAGTTATTTCTGATGAATTAGAGCTATTGCCTCCCTTTTTTGTAAAAGAAATTATGCTTTTAGAACGCAACTTTTTTCGTTCGTTATTCCAATTATCCCAAAGGCAACCGTAGTATCGTCTACCTTTTGAAGGTAGCTGGCGACTGCCAAATGATTGCCTGTTTGTGGTTAAGCCTGTTCCTACTGAAAAAAAGTAGAATTTCTTGTCTTCCTCGGGAAACAGTTCTATGACATATTGAGCCCACTGTTCAAGTTGCGCTGGCTTCAATATCGCCCCTGGAGTTATATCTATGAGATGTGATACGACGCATCTAGCTAAGGAGCATCTTTCCGTTTTAGTAAGACGTGTGCTGGATAGCAGTGGTGTAAGGCGGATTTGTTCCTTTAATAGTTTCTTTAATGGATTGCTGCGCTCGTGCGTATCTTCTGCGCTAATCTCCGAAGGTACAAACGATCTTGTACTAGTAGCGGAACTTGTTGCAAAAGCCTCCTCTGCCTGAAACAATGATGATTTTAAATAAGGATGTAACGATACCGATATATCGGTATCGCCGATATTATACAACCGATATTTGAAGAATTTGCTGTATGAAAAAAAAATCTGAAAAAAGTAATTTCAATTTCTGACTTAATTTATATGGTCTATTACCTTGTGCAATGATGATTACTATGTTAATTAAATCTTTGGTTCTTAATAAAAAAAAATGAATTTTGAGTTGGCAATTTATTTATTTTTACTTTACACTATCAAGGTTGACTCTCTGGTAAATATAACCAGTAGTCATTGCCATTAGTCATAATAAGGACATACAAATATCTGAAGTTCATACTTCATTATTTAGCTAATATATAAGTATCGGTATCGCCGATATTAACTACAATATATCGGTATCGTATCGGCAAAACTATGTATCGTTCGTTACATCCCTAAAGAGAATGTTAGTATAGAAATAAATTTACCCCATGCACTAGTTTTTCTTTCCATGATAACCAGCAGACACGAAACTTGGTACGAAGGCCCACTGAAGGTATAAGAACCTTCAAGTCATCGAGCAATAGATTTGGCAGCGCCTCTAAATCCACTTCCTCATCTGAAATATTTGACTGGGTTGATACCATAGGTATGTTGTCGTCAAAACTAAACGTTTATGTGAAGTTTCGTATCTATGCTATCAACCATTGAGGAGTTCTCTCATGAGGAGACGACCCTGGCTGCAGCATCAGGTCATTTGTATCATATAAATGTGTTGTCGTCAAAACGTAACGTTCATGCGAAGTTTCGTATCTATTCTATCAACCATTGAGGAGTTCTCTCATGAGGAGACGACCCTGACTGCAGCATCAGGTTTTGTTTATCATAAGGGCATAAATGTCAACACGGCTATGTAAAAAGTATGTGTCAGTTGACAGGTGTGGCAAGTAGCCTATTAAAATATATAGAATATCTTTTTTTTTCTTTTGATTATTTTGAATTATTTGTTATGAATTGTATCATATTGCTTCGGATAGGGTGTCCCAGATTTTGCGAAAATCCAAACTGAGTGGAAACCAGGTGCAAACTTAGCTCAACCGGATAATATAAAACATTTAGGATGAAGTCGGCAGTCGGCACGGGTTCCCATACACAGAATTAGCTGATTTTTGGTTTAGGACCATTTTAGCACGTAACAAACATAATTAGAGAGTATGCGTTACTCAGTTCGGATTTTCGCAAAATTTGGGACACCCTAGCCTAGGACATAGATTTGTTTGTAATTTTGCATGTAATAAGTGAATGAAATATGTGTACAATCAACTAAGTACAAAGAGATGTATTCATGTTAATCTTACAAAATGAAGTAACTTTTTGTATGCCATAATTAATTACCCCTGGTTTATGACATTTCCAGTAGCAACCAAACCTTACATTATCATCGACTCGTTTAAAATGCAGTACCTAATTATGTATTCTACCATGTTTCCTCCGGATGTACACTTACAAGCCTTTTTTATTACCTACCGATATATCGTCGCCACCATGCCAAACTTACGAATCTGAACTTGGATTTTAGACCTAAACTTATACAGGTTAAGGTCTAAAATCCAAGTTCACAAAAATTACAGATTCGTGAGTTTGGCATGGTGGCGACGATATTATGTATGACAAATAAAAGCAAACTGCTAACGTTCCAAAAAAATGTTACCAATACAAAAATTCAGAACAAAATCGAAGCAAAATAATTCGAAATTCAAAAACGCATAATTTTCCATTGACACCGACACTATACTGCTAATATTATAAATGTAAAAGTTTGTGAAGATATTTCAATGTTTGGAGGTTGGGATGTTTGTTGCTAAATAACGAGGTAACAACTGAATGGATTGAGCTGAAATTTAGCATGCAAGCAGACCAAGTCCTGGATTGAAACATAGGATACTTTATATCCCGGTAAAGAGTTCCCTTGGGACAGTAACGGGCAGGGGCGTATTTTGAAATTTGGCGCCCCGGGCCAATATATGTTTCGCCGCCGCACGTCTACTTAGTTTTTTGCGGTGTACTAATTTGTTTTCAAAGCCATTAATGATGATTTAATTACTTATAATCCAGTAACTTTATACATGAGCTTGGGACAAATCCGGTAGTTCTGATTTTTTGCAGAATTATAATAAGCCAAGTTTGTACAGCAGGTATAATAGCATTAATTTTTCTTCCTACAAAAGGTACATCGCGCGCTTGAATGTGTGCGCGCCGTGTACGAACGCACTACAAGCAAAGAACTAAGAATGCTCCAGTATGGATCGCACTCACACAGATGAGCTATCACGCGTCGCGAGCTATCGAAATTACAGGACGTTGAAAATTGTTTCGAGCAAAAGGATGCTACGGCCGTGGCTTTATTTTGCTCGACGATCTGGGGGCACTACCGTGCCCCCAGATCGTCGATACAAAATAACCCACGTGTGGCTAAAATTGTCGTCACACTGTAACGCTCAAGCAAACTTGTTAAAACAAAAACTGACGTTTCACGAAAACAGTACAACATCTATCATTGCATACATCTGTCTCAGGTAATTGGAGATATAATACTTCTTTTTTCTCGTCTGGCATGCTATTTAAATAGGTTAGTGTGTTGGTTACATTTCTTTGGAACATTGGAAGTTTGCTTATATTTGTCACAATATATCGATAGATAATAAAAGAGGCTTGTAAGTGCATATTCAAAGGAAATTATTACATTTTAAACGAGTCGATGATACTTCATTTTGTAAGATTAACATGGATACATCTCTTTGTAGTTAACTGTACGCTCTAGGTATTATGATAAAATAAGGAAAGAAAATTAATGCTTTTAGGATTTGTAACACCTGTTTATGCCCAAGCCCTTTCAAACTAAGAGGAGACCTGTGTCCAGCAGTGGGACGTAAATAAGTTGGAGATGATGATAAAAGCTCTCTGCAGTTCCATACTGTCTCAGTTTGACCCGGCTGGTGGACTTTCCAACAATCACACAAAACAATTTAAGTCATTTATGCAGGGCGTCCCAAGACTATGGGACATCAAGGGAAAGTACCTTAAATATCGTAGATAGGATATTTTGCTTAAAGAAGACTTTATGTTATTTTTAAAAGTTAGTAATTCTGCATTTAAAGATTTTCTAAGAATTACTTGCTTCGGCTGGGAATCGAACCGGCTCAAATGTAAAAAAATCACACCCTGTATTTTTATGATGACAATCGAAAGAGTGGACAAAAACAAATAATTTGTTTTAAGTAACATAGTATCTCAAACGAAAGGAATTCCGTAAAATATTTGATTTTCATGTTAAAAAAAATATTTCCCATACAAAAAAAGTAATTTTTAAAAAATCTTTGAATGCAGTATTACTTACTTTTAAAAATAAAATGAAGTTTCCTTTCAGCAAAACATCCTATCTCCAATATTTGAGGTACTTTCCCTTCATGTCGCATACACCCGGTAGTAGGGATGTAACGATACACAGTTTTGCCGATACGATACCGATACCGATATATTGTAGTTAATATCGGCGATACCGATACCGATACCGATATCTTAGCTAAATAATGAAGTATGAACTTTGAAGTATGAACTTTCTTTTTGTATGTCCTTATTATGACTAATAGCAATGACTACTGGCTATATTTACCAGAGAGACAACCTTGAAAGTGTAAAGTAAAAATAAATAGGTAAATTGTCAACTCAAAATTCAAATTTTTTTTTTATTAAGAACCAAAGATTTAATTAACATAGTAATTATCATTGCACAAGGTAATAGACCAATATATAAATTAAGTCAGAAATTGAAATTACTTTTTACAGATTTTTTCATACAGCAAATTCTTCAAATATCGGTTGTAGGTATAATATCGGCGATACCGATATATCGGCCGATATATCGGTATCGGTATCGTTACATCCCTACCCGGTAGACATACAGAAACACATTACAAAAACAGAGCCATAGTTAGCGTTGCCATCACTAAAAATCAAAAAACCGGACAAGGCCGCACGCTAAGAAAAACAGGATTTTTTACAAAAATTACCAAATAAAACACATATTTAAAAGCCTGACTTTTGAGTCTCAAAGTTTAAATGATCTACCCTTATTGATTTTTACCGTCGATATTTTGTAGGTTGTGAAAGCCTAACAAAAGCCGGACAAGAGGTCAAAGGGCGTCGGATTTCTCACTCACACACATAGAGAGAGACTGAGAAATCCGACTGCCGGACGGTAAAATTCCTTGTAGTGCACAATCGCCCAAAAAGCCTAATACTGCCCGGCTTTATCCGGACGGATGGAAACGCTAGCTATATAGGTAGTAACAAAGCACACACAATTATGCAGTTAACCAGCCAGCATAAATACTACACCACACCACTACACCACTTAATTTTTAGTTTAAAGAAAAATTCCTACCTTTAAATTTGTCTATTAATTCATCAGGCATAATCCAGCTTCTCAGTAAATCTTCTACGCTGGTATGTACTGTATTTGGGTCTTGCATATCTGAAAAGGACATATAGAATGAGCTAACTAAAGGATTTAAGGTAGTTCCCCTTCATGGCCCATAGATTTTTCTAACCGGTTGAGATACGCGCGCGCGAAATACCAACATCACAGCTATATATGTATAATATAACCTACATTACGCAGCGCTTGTTCTCTGGAGTCTAGGACGTCTTTTGTTTTGAAACTATTACGCGCGCTTCACTCGGTCCTCGCTCTCACTCGCGCTCGGGCAATGTTATTTAGAAGT
>CAMQQK010000008.1:0-20994 GCA_947034925.1 Eudemis profundana
CTATTGAGCTGTTGAGAAACACCAAGTGAGTAAGTTAATACTACCTAATTAGTTGGTATGTACTACCTAGTGATTACGTAAATATTACACATTCAGTAGGTTAATAAAACCTAAACTTGTTGAGAAACACCAAGTGAGTAGGTCAATACTACCTAAGAAGTAGGTTGGAAACACTAAGCGGTTAGGTTGATGTTACCTAATTAGTTGGTATGTACTACCTAGTGATTACGTAAATATTACACATTCAGTAGGTTAATAAAACCTATTGAGCTGTTGAGAAACACCAAGTGAGTAGGTCAATACTACCTAGGAAATAGGTTGGAAACACTTAGCGGTTAGGTTGATGTTACCTAATTAGTTGGTATGTACTACCTAGTGATTACGTAAATATTACACATTCAGTAGGTTAATAAAACCTAAACTTGTTGAGAAACACCAAGTGAGTAGGTCAATACTACCTAAGAAGTAGGTTGGAAACACTAAGCGGTTAGGTTGATGTTACCTAATTAGTTGGTATGTACTACCTAGTGATTACGTAAATATTACACATTCAGTAGGTTAATAAAACCTATTGAGCTGTTGAGAAACACCAAATGAGTAGGTCAATACTACCTATTTAGTTGGTATGTACTACCTAGTGATTACATGAATATTACCCGTTTAGTAGGTTAATAATACCTATTGAGTTGGTTTATTACTGTTATTATTTATAAAACTTAATTAGTGAGATTTGCTGGGGATGCGGATGTGAAAGCAGCTTTTGAGAAAGATACGATACCGATACCGATATATTGTAGTAAAATAAATTAGAGCCACTTTATGAGCACGTATGTCGAAAATCTTTTTTAAGTATACATTATAATTACTATGGCTTGGCTTGGCCTACTAAGTGGGTACTTTAGGCTTATAACTAATGAATTAATATTGGACAAAGAAAACGACATAATAAATATCATGTACTTTTAAATTGTTTATTGATAATTACAAATGTTGACGACCACTGATTCTTTTGTTTACCAAATTTTCACATCTAAAAAAAACGGAGTATAAATAATGAAGTATCAACTTCAGATATTTGTATGTCCTTATTATACCTACTTACCTAAAACTTGTCTATCTATACTTAACAGAGAGTCAACCTTGAAAGTGTAAGTAAAGTAAAAATAAATAAATTGTCGACTCAAAATTCAATTTCTTTTTTATTAAGACCCGAAATACATATATGTAATTAACATAGTAATTATTATTGCACAAGGTAATAGACCAATATATAAATTAAGTCAGTAATTGAAATTACTTTTTGCAGATTTTTTTCATACAGCAAATTCATTTCGCGCTCTTCAAATATCGGTTGTAGGTATATCAAGGACCTTAAAATAAATAGCCGGACGTAGCGTCGCACACAGATAAGTGAAGCCATGATGACGAGCCGGCGCTTTGTACTTACGAGCAGCACGCACACATCAACAAGCATAACGGGTCGGTCGGCTGTCATAATGTGTTGCTAGATCGTTCCAAACAGGACGGTTTTCCGTCCCTTTTGACGCCTCACCGTCCTCTTGTCGTCCTTTTCAAGTGGCCGTCCCTATTGGGACTTGTTGCAAAAATGTATCATAATGACTATAAATAATTTTCAAATAATATAACAAACTTCTCATTTTATACCTAAGCAACGGGAAAATGAGATAGCCTCTAATAAATTAATTCGTCTTTTTTACAACGCCAACTAAATATTCTTTAGAAAGCGTCAAGCAAAGATCAACAATTATCTTAACTTGCCTTCTTGTTTATATAATTGCCACCTAATTTACTAACTCAGCCATGGATTTTATATTTAATCACCATTTTATGTCTTACGGCTTCAAAACAAGGTCCTCAAAAAAATATAATTCAAGCATCTATTGACAGCATCATTTATTATAACTTAGCATGTAAAATAATACATCATAATATTCTGTTATCGAGAAAATAGCCACTTTAAAATTTGGCGCGAGTGCGCGAGACGACAGTGACCGGCCATTTGCACCAATCAGAGAGCGCCATTCATGTACCGACGAGTTAGTCACGTGTTTTTGTTTATTGTCGTTCGTGCGTTCACATTGCAATTGTTTCATCCGTAATTAAATTAGTTTTCGATGAGTTTTAATTAGGGGTGGCCGTGGTCTGGTTGCATAAAAACTATTGTCATAATATCGATTGTCATAACACTTTAAGCATAAAATTGATGCTCATTTTTTTTGGCATAAATTGAACTATGGCATAATTGTTCCCTGTCATAATTATACGAAGTCATCATTCGTTTAACCATAATGTACAATTTCATACATTTATTTAGAGTCTGTGCAGAAAGAGAATAGGATTTAGATTGGTGGGCACTGTAATGCTTTTCTACCGTAGCTATGTGCCGTATTTTCTGTTCTGTGGCCATACTGGTTAGGTTAGTTCCGTTTTTCGTCACGCCTATTCTCTTTCCGCACAGACTCTAGTCATAATACCTACTGATAATTATAATGTTTTTTAGTAATAATTTTATATATTTGATAAATATAAAGTAGTTAATGGCAGTTATAAAATACATTTTAAAAATCCCTTAACTACACTAGCAATAACCTACTTCTAAATATAAAATAATTCCGCCAGATCTCTACCTGGCGGCAGGGTGCCCAGAAGGCTGGCAGCATTGCCACGCTGAATGGCAATGCTGATCCTTTGTGCTAGGAAGGAGCCAGCCCTCTGGTCACCCGATACTAATAATTGCAAATGTCATACATTTATCAAGCCATAATATTGATGGCTATAATTACTTTTAGGTACGATTATTAGTGAAGAGCGATCACAACATACCCCTACTTACTGTCCAAGATAAAAAAAACTGAGTCACAGTTAGGTACGACGACGAGCGAAGCGAGGAGGAGTGTTAGGTATCTTGCGATCACAATATACCCCACATTACAAGTTTAGATGCTAAAAAATAACCACCATGCTGAGTTGTATTTAGAGTGGCCTACATAGAAGATAACTAGTGGCTAAGATAGTACAATTCAGACGCTCGGTAATTGTGGCTGACTTAGTAATTTAGATGGCAATGTAGATTTTCAGAGGCGAATAATGCTATTAAAAAGAAGTCTGTTTAATTAGCACCCAAATAAAATAGGTTTTATTCTGTAGAACCTATGCTTGACAGGTGCATCAACATAAACTTTCATGTAATGAAACAAACAAAAATTGTTTAAGCACTTTGTAGCCATATAAATAGTCGCTTTTAAATCTAATATGTGGTAACGGCCATGCAAAAATAAATATTGTTTTGAATGTGGGATAGAGTGAAGTGAAAATATTCCCTTATTTTATTTAAAACGTTTTCGCCTAATATCATCCGACCTAACGACGGATTTGACACCGGCTTTTGGTGAAACTTTTGTTTGTGTAAGTATTGTATTATATTTGTTTTTAATCACTCAGCGATATTTCATTAAATATTGGGTAAATGGTGTAATTCCTTTATTCAAATGTAAACAAAAATCATACAGTTATAGCCAGTAGAGTGTGTGCGGAAAGAGAATAGGCATGGCGAAAAATGGAACTAACCTAACCAGTATGGCAACAGAACAGAAAATACGGCACATACGGTAGAAAAGAATTACAGCGCCCCCCAATCTAAATCCTATTCTCTTTTTGCACAGACAGCTTTTTAGGTAGGTATAATAAGCTAAAGCAGTGAGGAAGCTACAAACAAAACGATCGAAACGGTTTTAAGTACCTAAAATGAAGTAAATTCGAACGCCCGGCCCCTTAGGACAGTAGGTACAGGTTGCAACTTGTTACTCGTCGTAGGTAGCCTAGCTTATTGATCCTTTGATAGAAAAATGCGCCCATTTCTATTTCGTTGTTTATGCTACTGTTTTATATATGTTTGAAATTAATGTGAAAGATGATTTAACTAATATTTAATACATGTAAATTACTGTTTATAATTTTTTATTAAAATATTTATTTATCCTTCTTTTTCCTTCGACTTTGTGTTAATTTACTATTTGGTATTCGGCCGAATACTATGCCATTATTCGGTATTCGGCCGAATTGGCAAAATGTGGCTGAATTAGATATGAGCGCCGCTAGGGTTGCCACCCGTACTTTAATGTAAAGTATTGTACTCTATTTTAGCTGCGCGTACGTTATACTTTACGAAACACATAAAGTACTCGAAATAGTACATTACACAACTAGGGTGGTAATACGAAGAAAGACCGATATCGCAGAAGTTTGCAGCCCGAGCTGCAAGCGAGGGACGTAAATATGCAATCGAGGGCTTTCTTTATTACCTCCCGTGTTGTGTACATCATTTTATGTCTACACTTGGCCAGAAAGCGGCTTTTTTCGTACGCGCAGGATATTTTTTAAGTAAATATGCAAATTTCATGTCAATTCGGCCTTAATTAGAGGTACCTATTGAACAGAAAAATACATTTGAGAATGTTCCTTAACGCAACCTTTGCACTTACCAAGTTGACATTTGACATAGGCGGGCGAGGGCTAATCTCCCTTCGCGCCTCCGGCTCTTAGGTACAGTCGCCATCAGATATATCTGAGCTGTCAGTGTACTCATAAATATCTGAACACGGCTCTATTTTCATAGCATTAGAGCCGTGTTCAGATATTTATGAGTACACTGACAGCTCAGATATATCTGATGGCGACTGTATATACCCATACTCTAGGGGTAGGGCGGACAAGACCACCTGGATAGTGGGGTGTTCCAATTCGGGTTTTGGTATCTTATTTTTATTTTAACTGTTTGCTTCGAATTTCTGGGTCCAATATCTTGAGCATCAATAGCAAAACATGCTTATTTTAACGTATTCTGTACGAAACGGTCATAAAAAATAGGTGCCATATAATGACATCACTCGGATGAAACTTGATGACCCTTTGATTTCGTCCAAACAAAAAAAAATGCTTTTTAAATTTGCTGCATGCGCAAATGCTTGGAAGTTGGAAGCAATCAATATCTTTCAGACCGACAAAAAAAACTATTAAAAGAAAGATAACTCAAACAAAAAATATGTTTTTAAAAATTAATAAAAAAATACTTTATTTTTATGCTGTGTACTTTTTATTTTTGTACCACCAGGCGTGAAATACGTTATCATGACAATAAAAAGGTGGCAACCCTAACTCGGAGAGACCAGGCGAGACACGCATGTTGTGCTCTTCCCACGATATGAGTAAGAAAAGGACGTCACGCGTGTCTCGTCCGGTCTCTCCGAGTGTGTACAGCCGGCATTACATAAATATTGCTCATCTCCTACATTTGCCATGCCATATTTGACTTTAACACTTTCACTGTCAGGCCAAAATCCATGTCTTTCGCTACATGTCGGCGTCAAAACAAACAACTATATAAGACTCCCCCGTGGAGTCCAATCGCGCACTTGACAAATAAACAACGCTGCATGTCAAGAACTCCGCTCGGGAGTTCATTTGTTTCTTTACCGTATGTCGTCGTCGTCGACTCCACTAAGGAGTCCAGGGCTGTCACAGACCAAAATTGCAGAGACCAAGCTAAACTAGACTACAATGACAGCTGATTTTTTTGTTAGTTTCTCGTTATTTCGTCTCATTACATGTGGTTGTTATTTTCGAACCCGTACTATTTAAAGCGAAAACAAATAGTTCTCAGAAAGGCTTAGGAACTAAAACATCGGTCAATTCTATCCGTATTCCTGCGGGGCTACCGCCAACATGTACAAACGTAAATTTCGAGAAATCTCTATCGCACTTACATATTTGAAAGAAATAGTAGGAGATAAAAAAAATCGAAATGCGCGATCTTCGCGCTAGCCGGCCTGTGGTTTATCAAAGTTTTAAAGTAACGACGTTCCTAAAAACCTTATTAATGCATTTTTATATGTTACTGATATAAACAGAATAGAAGATTAATAACTAATCCTCAAAAAACGAGATATAGTGACAACCCTGAAAAATCGGCCGTTTCATAAGAACTCGCTAGAGGAGTCGGATGACATTGCCTTTGGCCATCTATAATTGTATAGTACGAACTCCCCTCGGGAGTCGGGTGACATGTGAGCAAAGTTACTGAGAACTCCCTAGGGGCGTTCTTGACAGTGAAAGTGTTAAGGGCATCACACACGGGGAAGATACTATAATATTTTATCTTAAGATACCTGGATATCAAATATTATAGTATCTTAAGGTATCACACACGGTTAAGATACGATAATATATCTGCTCGAATCATTCTATCGAAGGCTTGGTTAGGGGTCACATCTACATTGCGCCACGGAATCCAAATATACAGGATGACTATGAACAATACGGTACTACTAGTAGATTTAATAGACAGTCAGGCAGGGCTCTGTTTCACGAAGCTAGGTACAAGTTACAATTTCATAAGTAACAAGCGCAAAAAGTTACAAGTAGAGTCTGTGCGGAAAGAGAATAGGATTTAGATTGGATGGCGCTGTAATGCTTTTCTACCGTATGTGCCGTATTTTCTGTTCTGTGGCCATACTGGTTAGGTTAGTTCCGTTTTTCGCTACGGCTATTCTGTTTCCGCACAGACTCTCTACGAGTGCTTCTCGAACGCACCTGGGCCTCGAAAGGGTCTGACCTTTGAAGTTTGAACCCCAATATCTCGGTAAATATTGATCGGAGAAAAAAGTTGACGAAACAAAATATCCTTTTAGCGTACCTAATCTACACGATTCAATCTAATTTAAGCCTAAAAAGAGCAAAAAATGTTTGATGAAAAAATCCTAAAACCGGGCCCCCTTTCCAATAGGTACCTTATCCTTTCAACAAAAAATACAACGAGTAAACACGAAAACTCGTGAGAAAAGGTTGTTGAATAAATAAAATATAATTAATTCCATTTTGATTCCGATATTCACTGCACACTCTGTATAAAGATATTGTAATATATATTTTGTATGTTAAGATATATTACGGTATCTTAAGATAATATTTCCATATCGCTCGGTATCTTAAGATACTGTAATATGAAAATATATATTATCTTAACCGTGTGTGATAGCTCATACAAATTGTAAAGTGAGCGATATTTTATCTTAAGATAAAATATTATAGTAGGTATCATCTAAACTTTTTTTATCTTTACCCAGGAAGATAGGTATTCTTTCCCATATTTTCTTTATGTTTTTATTACATTCAATTATGCATTTTTTATCGTATGTATTTGTGGCTTTCCCTAAGAAAAGGGACCTTATGGCAGTTTCTAGTTACGGAGATATGGACGTTTTTGTGAAATCCTTCAAAATCATCATTTTTTTCTTCTATGCAAAATTGTAAAAATAGGAATAGGCGTGTATTTGTAGCTTGGTTTCACTGCTGTACCTACGTTTAAACAAAACGTAGGTAGCTGTATTTCCTTTGAATTATGCCGCCGCTATCACCGTCTCTCTCCTACACGCGACAACTCGCACGCCGCCGCTCTCGTCACTCGGTCAGCACAGACCGCACGCGGCGACGAAGTGAGTGGCGCAGCCTGGCACTCCTGGCAGTCAGTTGTACAGAGAGAGCGTAACGGAGTGTTTGTCGTATTTACGTGCAGAAGAAATTCAACGATTTGCTTTTGATACGGGAAAAAAGGTATGTAGTAATCTTATATTTAATACTTATGAGTTAATTATTTTGGTGCTAACAGCTAAACAGGTCTTTTGTTTCTACTGTCGTTTGTACCTTGCGGACACTTTTCTTTTGTTTTGGCCGCAAACTTCTGCGATCTCGGCCTTTCATTGTAGGTATTACCACCCTAGTTGTATAATGTACTATTATTTATGGCTTTAGTACATTTATTTCTATATCTAGTATACGTAGATTTATAGTACATTACACAACTAGGGTAGTAATACAAAGAAAGGTCGAGATCGCAGAAGTTTGCGGCCCGAGCTGTAAGCGAGGGACGTAAATATGCGATCGAGGGCTTTCTTTATTACCTCCCGTGTTGTGTACATCATTTTATGTCTACACTTTATGGCCATGTGTGGCATAAAATATATAGCAGTGACCTTGCGGTTTAGTTCCGGTTTGTGCCACTAGTGTTGCCCGGTGGCGCCACCGCCGCGCGCCGGCCGGCGGTGGCCGCGCGGTCTCGGCGCTGCGCTCGTGTGCGTCTCGCTCAGGCTAATATTATTTAATACGAGTGAGCGGGACGGTACGATACGAACTTCGATTTTAATATTTCGTATTAGCCCCTGAGCGCGTCGCTTCGCTCGGCTCGCCCAAGGTCCGCCGCCATCTTGCCTTTGTCACTCATTAAGCAAGCGCGCGCGCACCGCACATATATTGTATTGCACGATTTGCACGGAAATATAAAACTCTACACATAAGTAAGTTATTATCTTCATTGTAGTATTCTAAGTGCTTCAAACATTTTGGTTACCCCCTACGTGATCAAGATTCGCTCGGATTATTGACATCTAAGGTGACGCGGCGCCATTTCGTCGGGGATAGTGCAATGCCGCGTAAGTAGCATAATGTAGATAAGGTTCAGTTTCAAGCAAATTTGTTAGAAATTAAAACCTTATCTACATGTGCTACATACGCGGTATTGCACTATCCCCGACGATTTGTGCCATTTTTAGGGTTTTTCCTTTGAACTGTGAAATCAAATCAATGCGGGCGGGCGGGACAGAAGTGTGTGTGTGTGAAGTGTTTTAGACATGTGTAAGTAATATCACAAATGAGATATCACTCGAACGCGTGATGTTGCATTACGCATCACTCCAAACATCACTTCTAAATAACATTGCCCGAGCGCGAGTGAGAGCGAGGACCGAGTGAAGCGCGCGTAATAGTTTCAAAACAAAAGACGTCCTAGACTCCAGAGAACAAGCGCTGCGTAATGTAGGTTATATTATACATATATAGCTGTGATGTTGGTATTTCGCGCGCGCGTATCTCAACCGGTTAGAAAAATCTATGGGCCATGAAGGGGAACTACCTTAAATCCTTTAGTTAGCTCATTCTATATGTCCTTTTCAGATATGCAAGACCCAAATACAGTACATACCAGCGTAGAAGATTTACTGAGAAGCTGGATTATGCCTGATGAATTAATAGACAAATTTAAAGGTAGGAATTTTTCTTTAAACTAAAAATTAAGTGGTGTAGTGGTGTGGTGTAGTATTTATGCTGGCTGGTTAACTGCATAATTGTGTGTGCTTTGTTACTACCTATATAGCTAGCGTTTCCATCCGTCCGGATAAAGCCGGGCAGTATTAGGCTTTTTGGGCGATTGTGCACTACAAGGAATTTTACCGTCCGGCAGTCGGATTTCTCAGTCTCTCTCTATGTGTGTGAGTGAGAAATCCGACGCCCTTTGACCTCTTGTCCGGCTTTTGTTAGGCTTTCACAACCTACAAAATATCGACGGTAAAAATCAATAAGGGTAGATCATTTAAACTTTGAGACTCAAAAGTCAGGCTTTTAAATATGTGTTTTATTTGGTAATTTTTGTAAAAAATCCTGTTTTTCTTAGCGTGCGGCCTTGTCCGGTTTTTTGATTTTTAGTGATGGCAACGCTAACTATGGCTCTGTTTTTGTAATGTGTTTCTGTATGTCTACCGGGTAGGGATGTAACGATACCGATACCGATATATCGGCCGATATATCGGTATCGCCGATATTATACCTACAACCGATATTTGAAGAATTTGCTGTATGAAAAAATCTGTAAAAAGTAATTTCAATTTCTGACTTAATTTATATATTGGTCTATTACCTTGTGCAATGATAATTACTATGTTAATTAAATCTTTGGTTCTTAATAAAAAAAAAATTTGAATTTTGAGTTGACAATTTACCTATTTATTTTTACTTTACACTTTCAAGGTTGTCTCTCTGGTAAATATAGCCAGTAGTCATTGCTATTAGTCATAATAAGGACATACAAAAAGAAAGTTCATACTTCAAAGTTCATACTTCATTATTTAGCTAAGATATCGGTATCGGTATCGGTATCGCCGATATTAACTACAATATATCGGTATCGGTATCGTATCGGCAAAACTGTGTATCGTTACATCCCTACTACCGGGTGTATGCGACATGAAGGGAAAGTACCTCAAATATTGGAGATAGGATGTTTTGCTGAAAGGAAACTTCATTTTATTTTTAAAAGTAAGTAATACTGCATTCAAAGATTTTTTAAAAATTACTTTTTTTGTATGGGAAATATTTTTTTTAACATGAAAATCAAATATTTTACGGAATTCCTTTCGTTTGAGATACTATGTTACTTAAAACAAATTATTTGTTTTTGTCCACTCTTTCGATTGTCATCATAAAAATACAGGGTGTGATTTTTTTACATTTGAGCCGGTTCGATTCCCAGCCGAAGCAAGTAATTCTTAGAAAATCTTTAAATGCAGAATTACTAACTTTTAAAAATAACATAAAGTCTTCTTTAAGCAAAATATCCTATCTACGATATTTAAGGTACTTTCCCTTGATGTCCCATAGTCTTGGGACGCCCTGCATAAATGACTTAAATTGTTTTGTGTGATTGTTGGAAAGTCCACCAGCCGGGTCAAACTGAGACAGTATGGAACTGCAGAGAGCTTTTATCATCATCTCCAACTTATTTACGTCCCACTGCTGGACACAGGTCTCCTCTTAGTTTGAAAGGGCTTGGGCATAAACAGGTGTTACAAATCCTAAAAGCATTAATTTTCTTTCCTTATTTTATCATAATACCTAGAGCGTACAGTTAACTACAAAGAGATGTATCCATGTTAATCTTACAAAATGAAGTATCATCGACTCGTTTAAAATGTAATAATTTCCTTTGAATATGCACTTACAAGCCTCTTTTATTATCTATCGATATATTGTGACAAATATAAGCAAACTTCCAATGTTCCAAAGAAATGTAACCAACACACTAACCTATTTAAATAGCATGCCAGACGAGAAAAAAGAAGTATTATATCTCCAATTACCTGAGACAGATGTATGCAATGATAGATGTTGTACTGTTTTCGTGAAACGTCAGTTTTTGTTTTAACAAGTTTGCTTGAGCGTTACAGTGTGACGACAATTTTAGCCACACGTGGGTTATTTTGTATCGACGATCTGGGGGCACGGTAGTGCCCCCAGATCGTCGAGCAAAATAAAGCCACGGCCGTAGCATCCTTTTGCTCGAAACAATTTTCAACGTCCTGTAATTTCGATAGCTCGCGACGCGTGATAGCTCATCTGTGTGAGTGCGATCCATACTGGAGCATTCTTAGTTCTTTGCTTGTAGTGCGTTCGTACACGGCGCGCACACATTCAAGCGCGCGATGTACCTTTTGTAGGAAGAAAAATTAATGCTATTATACCTGCTGTACAAACTTGGCTTATTATAATTCTGCAAAAAATCAGAACTACCGGATTTGTCCCAAGCTCATGTATAAAGTTACTGGATTATAAGTAATTAAATCATCATTAATGGCTTTGAAAACAAATTAGTACACCGCAAAAAACTAAGTAGACGTGCGGCGGCGAAACATATATTGGCCCGGGGCGCCAAATTTCAAAATACGCCCCTGCCCGTTACTGTCCCAAGGGAACTCTTTACCGGGATATAAAGTATCCTATGTTTCAATCCAGGACTTGGTCTGCTTGCATGCTAAATTTCAGCTCAATCCATTCAGTTGTTACCTCGTTATTTAGCAACAAACATCCCAACCTCCAAACATTGAAATATCTTCACAAACTTTTACATTTATAATATTAGCAGTATAGTGTCGGTGTCAATGGAAAATTATGCGTTTTTGAATTTCGAATTATTTTGCTTCGATTTTGTTCTGAATTTTTGTATTGGTAACATTTTTTTGGAACGTTAGCAGTTTGCTTTTATTTGTCATACATAATATCGTCGCCACCATGCCAAACTCACGAATCTGTAATTTTTGTGAACTTGGATTTTAGACCTTAACCTGTATAAGTTTAGGTCTAAAATCCAAGTTCAGATTCGTAAGTTTGGCATGGTGGCGACGATATATCGGTAGGTAATAAAAAAGGCTTGTAAGTGTACATCCGGAGGAAACATGGTAGAATACATAATTAGGTACTGCATTTTAAACGAGTCGATGATAATGTAAGGTTTGGTTGCTACTGGAAATGTCATAAACCAGGGGTAATTAATTATGGCATACAAAAAGTTACTTCATTTTGTAAGATTAACATGAATACATCTCTTTGTACTTAGTTGATTGTACACATATTTCATTCACTTATTACATGCAAAATTACAAACAAATCTATGTCCTAGGCTAGGGTGTCCCAAATTTTGCGAAAATCCGAACTGAGTAACGCATACTCTCTAATTATGTTTGTTACGTGCTAAAATGGTCCTAAACCAAAAATCAGCTAATTCTGTGTATGGGAACCCGTGCCGACTGCCGACTTCATCCTAAATGTTTTATATTATCCGGTTGAGCTAAGTTTGCACCTGGTTTCCACTCAGTTTGGATTTTCGCAAAATCTGGGACACCCTATCCGAAGCAATATGATACAATTCATAACAAATAATTCAAAATAATCAAAAGAAAAAAAAAGATATTCTATATATTTTAATAGGCTACTTGCCACACCTGTCAACTGACACATACTTTTTACATAGCCGTGTTGACATTTATGCCCTTATGATAAACAAAACCTGATGCTGCAGTCAGGGTCGTCTCCTCATGAGAGAACTCCTCAATGGTTGATAGAATAGATACGAAACTTCGCATGAACGTTACGTTTTGACGACAACACATTTATATGATACAAATGACCTGATGCTGCAGCCAGGGTCGTCTCCTCATGAGAGAACTCCTCAATGGTTGATAGCATAGATACGAAACTTCACATAAACGTTTAGTTTTGACGACAACATACCTATGGTATCAACCCAGTCAAATATTTCAGATGAGGAAGTGGATTTAGAGGCGCTGCCAAATCTATTGCTCGATGACTTGAAGGTTCTTATACCTTCAGTGGGCCTTCGTACCAAGTTTCGTGTCTGCTGGTTATCATGGAAAGAAAAACTAGTGCATGGGGTAAATTTATTTCTATACTAACATTCTCTTTAGGGATGTAACGAACGATACATAGTTTTGCCGATACGATACCGATATATTGTAGTTAATATCGGCGATACCGATACTTATATATTAGCTAAATAATGAAGTATGAACTTCAGATATTTGTATGTCCTTATTATGACTAATGGCAATGACTACTGGTTATATTTACCAGAGAGTCAACCTTGATAGTGTAAAGTAAAAATAAATAAATTGCCAACTCAAAATTCATTTTTTTTTATTAAGAACCAAAGATTTAATTAACATAGTAATCATCATTGCACAAGGTAATAGACCATATAAATTAAGTCAGAAATTGAAATTACTTTTTTCAGATTTTTTTTTCATACAGCAAATTCTTCAAATATCGGTTGTATAATATCGGCGATACCGATATATCGGTATCGTTACATCCTTATTTAAAATCATCATTGTTTCAGGCAGAGGAGGCTTTTGCAACAAGTTCCGCTACTAGTACAAGATCGTTTGTACCTTCGGAGATTAGCGCAGAAGATACGCACGAGCGCAGCAATCCATTAAAGAAACTATTAAAGGAACAAATCCGCCTTACACCACTGCTATCCAGCACACGTCTTACTAAAACGGAAAGATGCTCCTTAGCTAGATGCGTCGTATCACATCTCATAGATATAACTCCAGGGGCGATATTGAAGCCAGCGCAACTTGAACAGTGGGCTCAATATGTCATAGAACTGTTTCCCGAGGAAGACAAGAAATTCTACTTTTTTTCAGTAGGAACAGGCTTAACCACAAACAGGCAATCATTTGGCAGTCGCCAGCTACCTTCAAAAGGTAGACGATACTACGGTTGCCTTTGGGATAATTGGAATAACGAACGAAAAAAGTTGCGTTCTAAAAGCATAATTTCTTTTACAAAAAAGGGAGGCAATAGCTCTAATTCATCAGAAATAACTGCAACAGAGATTACAGATGCAGACCGCGAAAGTTGCCTAAAAATTGTTGAAGACTTTCAGGGTAACGATATCACAGACTATCTTCGAGACGCCTGGAAGAAAAGTAGACAAGAGCGTTTCGCTGTCTTGGCAAATCGACACTCTACAGGAGAATATCTTAAAAAATTCCCTGTATTGAAAAATCAAGCAATCGCAACACATCTAATTGATTTAGACTTCGAAGAAAGTTCGTCATTGGTCCGCGATGACACTGTCCTGGCTGGAGAGCTACAAAAACATGAACAAGCTATTATTATGAAGGCTAAAGAGAAATACTCGAAACTCAGAGACAAAACTCAGAAGCACATACTTGATAATATATTTAAAAGTATAGAGTCAGGTAGGTTTTGATATCATCATTATTATAATATGATATTATTATTCAGGTCATTGATATGGATTTTGTTTAACATTTCATTATTGTTTTAGGACGTGAGACTGAAACTGCACTGTTGCTGCTACCATTTATATTTTCGTCGGGTGGAAAAGTAAATGCGAAAGGCCAAAGAGCGTCGAGAGCGGAAGCAGCTAGAACATTCATCTCGCTTTTTAACTCTCTCGCCGATGGAGAAGAAACTATTCTGCAACAACGAAAACACTCCAAGGGAACTTCTATTCAACCCCTAGTTATTGCTGTTGGCAGCAGTTGGGCTGCTGTGACAAGCGCGTACGTTTACGTCGATGCACCTTTATACAGGTACAATAATATTTTAGATGCTGTTCAAATGTGCTTCAAGATCTTTTTTGCATTTGACTTAAAGTATCCGTTGGAGTGCGAACACGTATGGCTTCTCATTCAACGAGGGTTTTTCAAAATTGATTTGCCGAATGATAAGACCATTGTAGGGGTGAATCAAGTGTTGACCGAACTTAATATTTCCACTGTTAACTAAGACTGTTAATAATATAAAATGTTGACTTGCTACTACTGTGTCACTAAATTTACTTCTTTACGTGAGCTTATAACTCATTTGAGGTTACCATGTGGAAAGATTCCACATAACAGTGTAGGAATTCGTTGCGGACAACCTGGTTGCTACAGAGTTTTTGACTGTTCAAATTCCTTACGTAAACACATTGATAGATGTCACGCTGTCGACCCTATTGATTCGGAAATAATATTAAATAGCCTTGACCAACAGCAACCACCATGCGAAAGGTATCCATTTCTTGAATTACCAATTCCTACATCTTCTCAAGATGTCGACCCTATTGATTCGGAAATAATATTAAATAGCCTTGACCAACAGCAACCACCATGCGAAAGTTATCCATTTCTTGAATTACCAATTCCTACATCTTCTCAAGATAGTATTACTACTGTAAATGAGAATATCGATTCAGAGCTAGTCCTGTCAAACCAATTAGCATCTTTATTTAGCTCTCTGAACTGCAATCCCGCCTTAAATTTGAAAACTGCTCAATATTTTTATAGACAACTAGATGTATTTATTAATGACGGTTTGAATTGTGCTTTGCAACAAGAATTAAAAACATTAAGTAGCAGGGGTGTGGAATGCAGTCATCTAAAAGATTTTGTTGAAAATTTCACTTCCACGATACGCTTAACAACTAGCAAGTTTAGTTCAATTTACAAAAGACAAAAAATTTTTACTGAGTTAGGTACATACATACCTCCTAAGCCGGTAGTAGTGGGTGAAAGGATGGAAGTATCTAAAACGTCAGGTGATCCTGTTTTGGTCCCTTCTACTGCTCAATTCATTCCCTTGAGGTCTGTTCTCCAGAAAATATTATCAATACCTGGACTTATCAAGGAAATGGATCAATATATAAAAGAATGTTCTAACTTTCCTCATGTCATAAACTTCACCCAATCTAAAGTTTGGCAAAAAATACACGAGAAAGTGTCTGTTAATGAAAATGATAAAATATATCCACTGTTTCTTTTCTTTGATGATTACGAGACTGGAAACCCGCTGGGTAGTCATGCTTCTATACATAAACTTGGTGCTGCTTATATTACGCTCCCTTGTTTTCCTCCTCGTTTTGCTTCTCAGCTTAAGTTCATATTTTTAGCTCTTCTTTTCCATTCATCCGATCGGTGCACACACGGCAATTTGAGTGTTTTTAGAGCTTTGATAGATGAATTAAATTTTTTATCCAGGGAGGGTGTTCGCATCGTTACAGCTGATGGATTTGACGGTGTTGTTAAATTCCAATTAGGGGCTATACTTGGAGACAACTTGGGCTTGCATTCCATGTTGGGGTTTGTAGAGAGTTTTAGAGCGAATCATGCTTGTAGAATATGCAGATCTCCTAAGGAATTGTCATCAACTCAAACCATGGAAGACAACAGTTTGCTTCGAAATGTCGACAACTACGAATGTGATTTAAGAACTAATAATCATTCACTAACCGGAGTTAAAGAAAGAAGTGTCTGGATGTTAGTAGACAATTTTAACATTTTTGATCAAGTTGTTGTTGATTGCATGCATGACATGTTAGAAGGGGTCTGCGGATATTCCATGACTGTAATCATTAATGGATTATTGGATAAAGGTTATTTTACTTTGACCTTTTTAAACAAGCGTATAGCAGAATTTAACTACGGTTGTGATTCAAACTCGAAACCCCCTGCTTTGTCATGGCAATCAAACTCGATTAATTGGAAGTTGTCTTCAAGTGAATGTCTGGTTTTAGTGACCTATTTCTCTTTGTTGGTTGGTGATAAGATACCTTTAGGTGACACATTTTACACTCTTTACATACTTTTAAGACAAATACTGGACATCATTTTGACAGACGCTGTATATCCTGAACTTTGTTTTTTACTTAAACATTTAATAAACGATTTCAATACTTTGTATATGAAGCTTAGCAAAAGAGGTTTGCAACCTAAGTTTCATCACTTGATTCATTACCCTAGAATGATGGCAAAATTCGGGCCTATTGTTCACCTTTGGTCGATGCGGTATGAGTCTAAGCATCGTGTTGGAAAAAATATCGCACGGGCGAATGCTGGACGAATAAATATTTGCAAAACTATAAGTATTAAGTTGCAACTTCAGTTGAGTCACTTTTTATTTCAAAACAGTTTGCCTATTCAATTTGAGCATGGTAAATTGAGAGAGCTGACTAGGGATAAATTTGTAAATTTAAAATCCAATTTTGATCTGCCGAATATTGCCACCCTCCATTCCGTGACTCATGCTACGGCAATGAGTATTACGTATCGCCCTAGAGACATTCTTTGCATTGGATTGGATGAAAATAATTTTAATTACCCCAGTTTTGTTAAAGTTATTGCTGTTTACGTTAAGCAAGATACATGTGAGATAATGTTTGAATGTCATAAGTTCCACACAATTTTCTTTGATACACATTTCCATGCTTATGAAGTTGAAGAAAGTACTGATGTAAAATACTTTGCGCTCACTCAGCTGTATTTTCCACTTCCGAACAGTCTTTCGCATTCGCTTAACAATAGAATTTATATCACTATGAAAAATTCAGTTGCTTAAGATGGAACGCTCTAGGCGCGAAATTCAATTTTTTTACAGGTTTTAATTTAGTGTGGGTAATCGGTGTAACTGTTTAACTTCATATGGTACTTGTGGTTGTGAAACGTGTAAAACTTTTTAAGAATAAAACTGTTAGCTTGATATAAAAGTTGTCAAACATAGATGATATTCGGACTTGCAACGTTTTGACAACTTTCATTTCAAGCTAACAGTTTTATTCTTAAAAAGCTTTACACAACAATATAAAGAACACTGCTTTACAACCGCAAGTGCCATTATGAAGTTAAAAAGTTACACCGTTTACCCACAATAATAAAATAAAAACTGTAAAAAGTATGAATTTCGCGCCTAAAGTGTGCGCTTCCACCTTAATACTGCCTACGTAGTGTAGGTATTTGACGATTTCAAAAAATGGTTCTTACTGTCGTATTATTTGTAGCGGATAGTGTAGCTCAATTTCACTTCATTTGATCTAGGAGTTAACGGCATATTACTTGTACGACGAGTATTATGCTTTTTAAGACTCGCGTCTTTCTCTCGGCGTTGCTGCACGATCATGCTGTTTGGTGAAATTATTTAAGAGAATATCCTATCTGGCGTGCGGCCGATACAAAAAACTTGAATTCGAACCGCTGTAGTCCCCTTTTAATGGCCTTTAAATCTATATAAATAAATTTTCTAATATACATTACTAAAGAGTTTTTCTATGCCTCTGTTTTTTTTTTAATTTTTGTTTACTTAACTCTTACAGACGATGGTAAAGTTAGTGTATTTTTAGCGTTATACACCGTGGGCCTGAATAACCCGACCAACTTTAACTATAGATTCTAACAACTATTAGGAGTAAAAAAAATTATGTGATTTATAGTCGAAAAACGCTTACTTTCCGACATATTCATTATTTTGTAAATGAAAACTCCCAAGTGTGTAACAAGCCCTAATAAATGTGACTAAGATGCTTTTACTATTTTTTTAAAGTCCTTTAACTAAACAGGAATTAACCTTCGCAGTATTTGTTGGTAAGCGACTACGAGGCCAAAAAATTTACCTTTTGTTTCCATTGTAGTTTTTTTTCCTTTTGACGTGACAACGTCTTATAATTCGATGGAGCCGGCTGCACGCACGAAAAAACATGACGTATGCGGCGTTACCTGACGTATGCGGCGTTACCTGACGTATTCGGCGTTACCTGACCGGCGTTCCATTGTCAATTGTTTATTTTCTTATGACGTTGTCACGTTCAACTATCGTCAGTAAACCGACTTTACAGACAACCGATTTTTTGATAACTTTTCCTCCAGTAAAGACATATTTATAACGAGGGGCTGACTTTACTGATTTATTTTGTTCCATAAGACTATTAATGTAAAATGACAAAATTCCACCTATGTTGATTTAACGTTATTTACTTGTTGTACCATCAGGAATACGTGGTTAAAATTGGTCGGGTTATTCGGGCCCACGGTGTATAGGCGTCTCTAGTTAATTAACAAAACCAGTAATCAATTAAAACAAAACATAGAGGCATAGTAACACTTCTTCATTAATGTATATTAGAAAAAATATTTATATAGGTTTATATTTGGTGGAGAAGATAGGAGACTACGGCGGCTCGAATTTAAGTTTTTTTGTATGGGCCGCGCGACAGGCAGGATATCCTCTTAATTCAATTTTAATTATGTTATAGCAGAGCAGGGATCCTGCAGTGACTACCCTTAACGATGTATATATTATAAATTATTTATTTGACTTATGTACAAATGTACGCAACTGAAATGTTGCGGTGCGCTTTGTCTCCCAATAGCGAAGGCAATTTTATGAGTTGTACTGTCGCGGAATGAAAAGGTTGGTTTTTGCTTGCTCAGTACAAGTTATCAGTATTTGCTTTATCGACCGAGTATGACACATTCCGTCATAATGAATGTCATTTCACTACATGGCCCACAGATAAAAAGGGAACATGTACTTCCAACGCATAAATGAATTTATTTCAAAGCTGGTCAACCTTTTCATTCCGCGACTGTACCTTAAACATATAGTCGCCAAGCATATAGTCTGGCACTTTCTTTCAAGTTCACTTCATTTGATCTAGGAGGTAACGACATATTACTTGTACGACGAGTATTATGCTTTTTGGACGTTTACATGCTGCGGATATCAAAGTCTGGAAGCCTTAGTCCGTTGTACGAATTCGTTCGGAAAAATAACGCATAAGCAATTTTGCCCGATGCAAACTGGGTCAGTGTTACGTACAAAAAGAATTCAAAATAAATTTATTTTTAAACGGCGTCTTAAACGCAACCCCTCCCAGCTGCCAGGCTTTGACATTCGTAGTCTAGAAACGCCCAAAGACTCGCGTTTTTCTCTCGGCGTTGCTGCAGTATCATGCTGTTTGGTGGAATTATTTAAGAGAATACCCTACCTTGGCGTGCGGCCCATACAAAAAACTTGAATTCGAACCGCTCTAGTCCCCTTTTAATGACCTTTAAATCTATATAAATAAATTTTCTAATATACATTACTAAAGAGTTTTTCCATGCCTCTGTTTTTTTTTATTTTTGTTTACTTAACTCTTTACAGACGATGGTAAAGTTACTGAATTTTTAGCGTTATATAGGTGTCTCTAGTTAATTAACGAAACCAGTAATCAATTAAAACAAAACATAGAGGCATAGTAACACTTCTTCATTAATGTATATTAGAAAAAATATTTATATAGGTTTATATTTGGTGGAGAAGATAGGAGACTACGGCGGCTCGAATTTAAGTTTTTTGTATGGGCCGCGCGACAGGCAGGATATCCTCTTAATTCAATTTTAATTATGTTATAGCAGAGCAGGGATCCTGCAGCGACTACCCTTAACGATGTATATATTATAAATTATTTATTTGACTTATGTACAAATGTACGCAACTGAGTCACTTTAAAAAAAATGTACACAATTAAGGGATTTAATTAAAACAAAACTTAATTTATTCCTTTGTGTAACGAAAGTTACCCATATAGTTTGTATGCCTAACTTTCGTTACACACAAAGGAAGCGATCGTGATTTTGTTTTTATTAGGCCCTGAACTATGTACAATTTTTTTGAAAACGACCCAACTGGAATGTAGCGGTGCGGTCTGTCTCCCAATAGCGAAGGCAATTTCACGAGTTGTACTGTCGCGGAATGAAAAGGTTGGTTTTTGCTTGCTCAGTATAACTTATCAGTATTTGCTTTATCTACCGAGTATGACACATTCCGTCATAATGAATGTCATTTCCAGAGCCCGTAAGTTTCGTGCCGATGACAGGCAAATGACGTCAACCTACATACAGGCTGATTTAGTTAAGCTTGTACATTGATTTACCGTTACCGTAAATTACCGGTATCGTTTAAGTTATGAATTAATTATAATCTACTTTTTTTATTGATTGGCTTCAATGGTAGAAGACATTTTGT
>CAMQQK010000009.1:0-16236 GCA_947034925.1 Eudemis profundana
CTCTCTCTACATGTACCCTTCATATACTTTTATCAATTGGCTGATATCACCAATGCTTTCGTCATATTCTTGTTTGAAAACTGCCTCTTAACATAGGCTGTATAAAAAAAAACTCACCTGTGGCACTTGAGTTGACTTCCCACACCCAGTTTCTCCAATAAGTATCAACGTTTGATACTTCTCCAGTAAATACAAGATATGATTCCGGTACTGAAACACTGGTAACTTTTGTCTCTGAGCCTCTAATGGTAGATGGTGGTAGCGGTTGTAGACAAAATTGGTCTTTGCATCGCTATCTGTGGTCAACGCTGAATCTGTGTTCGGATTTATCAGTATTTCTACTCCACCGTCTTTGTTTCTGGATGGATATAGAGGATCATTGCCTGGAAGATTGAAAAAAATTAAAAAATAAACATAACCCCAAATTTTGCCTGAGATACCATATATTTGGATTTTTTCATTTTGGCACGAGGTCAAGTGAACTAACTTACTGTAAATAGTTGATTTAAAACGTAAAATTAACCAAATATAGTAGAAATATCTAAAAATAGTCGATAAAATACCTGGTTTTATGAATCTTGGTCGCGTAGTCAACATTTCTCTAACACTATTTCACTACACCACTTTTAATCACAGGCTCATTGAAATCTTAATGAAACCGATTCTATACACTTATTTAAATTGAAATAGGTAATGCAGTAGTTAATTTCCACAGTTTGTTTACTTAAATATTAAGGCAAACAATTGATTTGATTGCATCGCGAACTGACACTGACAGACACAGACCGCTATTTTTTTTTTTTTTTAATTTATTTCTTGACCATGGATACTGAGTCCTTCAGCCGGAATAATAGATTTGAATTACAATTTCAAAAAAGCGATACACAACATTTTCGTAACAGCGATATTGCTTAAATTAAATCTAACATTTTCTACACAGTTTACACTAATAATCCTCAAAGAAAAAATATTATAACCTTGACTGAAATAAATCGACTACAACACAACATGTAAAAATGGAGTAACTAGCAAAAGTTCATGACACTACATCAAACCTTTTCCACCGTGTTCAAAATAAATTTAAACACAGGTATAAAGTATACAGTGTTACACAACAAATCTTGGACGAGGCGGGGAACACTTAATGAGTTTTCTTCTGCAATGTCCAAAGAGAATATAATCACTACGTTTTAAGAGACGGAACTTCATAGTAAAAATTTTCTGAACGCATTGTATGACGATTCTGATGTTTCTGTACCAACATAAGAAAAAAAAAATGTTGCCATACCATACTAAATATTTTACGAAGTTTAGTGATGCAAAAAACCGATATTAGTGATTTCCTTAACCGGTACCAATCGGTACCGAAATGACTATACCTTGACCAATATTTTATTCTGCAAGAAGTGAAAAAAAAAAAACAGTTTAGGTGTACATTTTGTTTATTCCTTTATTTTACATATATTTTTTGTACGTTTTTATGCGGTTTACTTAACTCACAGTATAGAACAGATTCAATACACCGCAATGTTAGGTGACCTCTCTTTATGGGATTTGACAAATTACATTCTAACTAATTACTTTAAATACTTAGGAGAAATATTACCAAGTATAATGTAAGCTCTGTAACAGTCTTATAAAAACGGAAAACTAAATTGCGTAGGTATTCCTCAACAAGCCCCTGTATATAACAAAAACCTTACACTGTAATAATAACAATGCAAAAAAATACAACAATCAATGGTAAAAATGTGATCAGATTTCCTCATACTTTTTTGTCTTGTAGATCACTTGCCAAGTTGCTTATTGATTTTTTGTAAATGCATTAAATTCAGACGCATTTTTTTTCTAACATAGCTATTCGCAGAGCGAAGTCGACCTCTGGATCGACTCCATATATCATTTTGGGTACCATTGGACGTGTCCGTCAAGATAGCGTACACCGTAAAGATATTCAGAATCTGATGCAGCCAATAAATAGTACCCAAATAGTACCGACGAAATACCTAGGTGAAAAAAATAGTACCCTTATACTTTTCGAAATATAAGGCCTGTTCACGGTGTACGCTACCGAGCGTCAAGCTGGCGTACACCGTTTGTATCTCTGGAACGGCTTTGTTTTTGAAAACGCTTTATATCTCAAAAAATAGTACCCAAATAGTACCCTAGGGCCTTACAATTTTATTTCTCTAGCTATCGTAGAAGCCGAGATATTCCATAACTTAACGGTGTACAAATTTTCACACCGTCAAGCTGGCGTACCCGGAAATTTCTTATAGAAAGAGCTCACTATATCTCGGCTTCTACGATAGCTAGAGAAATAAAATTTTAGGGCCCTAGGGTACTATTTGGGTACTATTTTTTGAGATATAAAGCGTTTCCAAAAACAAAGCCGTTCCAGAGATACAAACGGTGTACGCCAGCTTGACGCCCGGTAGCGTACACCGTGAACAGGCCTTATATTTCAGTAAGTTTAAGGGTACTATTTTTTTCACCTAGGTATTTCGTCGGTACTATTTGGGTACTATTTATTGGCTGCATCAGATTCTGAATATCTTTACGGTGTACGCTATCTTGACGGACACCATTGGACTAGTTAGATGATCGCATATAATTTTAGTCTTGGAGGCACAGGCGAAATGTTCATTTGATTTTATTATGAAAATGCTCTATTTCTTCATTATTTCGGTCTACTTCCAGTCACAAATCTTAACGTCTGGCACCTCGGAGCGGTTGCGTTTGCTTAGGGGAGGAACGTAAATTAAGATACTGTATAACAACAAACGTTATGTAAGAATCAGCCTTGTGCTTATCATGTTAATTTGGACCCTAATTTAGCAACTTCACGGCCTTCTGGTAGGTATTTATATTAAGCAAATAGTTTTACAGGATTTTTACAAGTTTACGTTCCTCCCCTGGGCAAACTCAACCGCTCCGAGGTGTCAGACATTGAGATTTGTGACTGAAAGGGGATATGATCATTTGGTCTAAATCGCAACTGGTACTAGCGGTAACAGGTCTAAAACGCATCTCGTCTAAACTGCAACTGGTCTAAGTAGCTTACCAGTCTACGTCGCTATTGGTCTAAGCAGTAAGTGGTCTAAAACACAGCTGGCCTAAGAGCACGTGGTCTAAGTTTTAGCTGGTCTAAGTAGTAAGAGGTCTAAGTCACAACTGACCTAAGTAGTGTCTCGTCTAAAATGCAGTTGGTCTAAGTAGTCATTTGACTAAACATTTGCTGTTTTCTAAAGCAGGAAGTAGTCATGAACTCGACTAACCTAAGTAGTAACTTATATTCGTCTAGTGACTGCAATACGTGGCCGTGGCCTAGAGAGAAAAAAAAAATGTTTTTTGAGATTATTGTTAAAAAAATGAAATAAAAATGTTTTTTTTGAGATGTGGCCGTATTGCAGTCACTAGGCGATATGTCACGTTATCATAGCCCCCACATAGTTCGACTTCTGCTACGTCCAATAAGGATTGCAAGTTAGTCAGGCTTAAAAAAAAACCCGGCATCTGCAGTAATGTACATACTACTATTAACGGTCAGATACCTCACGTTAAGCGCCGTTGGATACAGACTTAGAACTCATGTTCTGAGTTTGTGTCCGTTGGCATTCAATGTGTTAAAAAAACCCGGTCTAAACCATTGGGTCTGTGGCACTCAGTGGTAAAAGTGGTCATTTCGGGAAATGGTCTTGTGTAGAGCAGTCATTTATAGATGTGGTTATTAGTAGCTGTGGTCATTTCTGATTGTGGTCCTAAACCGACGAAAGGGTTTAGATTAAGAGCGTTTTAGACCAAATCAGCTTTAAACGAGGTGCGTCTTAGGCTAGATGTCTCATTAGACCAGTTGCATTTTAGATTAGGTGCGTATTAGACCAGTTGTGTTTTAGGCGAAATGCGTTATAGACCAGTTGCGAATTGTCTGCTAGGCTAGATGCTACTTAGACCAGTAGCGACGTAGACTGGTAGCTACTTAGACCAGTTGCAGTTTAGACGAGATGCGTTTTAGACCTGTTACCGCTAGTACCAGTTGCGATTTAGACGAAATGATCATATCCCGGTGCGAGGGATGGATTACTAGATAAAATAAAAATAATCTATGTATATGTACATGAGTTGCTTAGGCAATAGGTATTAAAAATAATCAAACATGTTTTATGCCACACCTACCTGGCCATAAAATGGCTTTTACCGCACGCTGCGTGTTGTGAAATCTGAACGCATCTTTTAAAAAATATAATGAAGATTTGTATCTGTGGTTTAAGTCTGGCAACTTTTGTCACTGGCCAAAATGTCGTTGCTGTAAACCAGTCGCTAAAAAATGTAACTTGCACTTTTAATTGAAATACACAGTTTATTGTACCAAAACCATGGTTTGAATGCAGTATTAAGCCCCGGCAGATCCCTCTCCACAACATCTGGCGACCGTGAACATCAAGAATTTCTGCAAGTAAGTGAAGTGAGCATTTTATTACAACTAAACTAAAGACAAAACTAAAATGGCTCCTCCGTCCAAAGAAGAAGTTGCTAAATCCATAGCAAAATCAAAACTTGAGAGGGATCACGTACGCCGCCTATTCACAAGAACGATAATTAGCTTAAATACGCATATCAACAATAAGGAACATGGGAAAGCTGTGGTGGATTTCAACTATTTAGAAGAAAAATACAAGAGGTTGAATGACATCGACAAAATTATACAAGATCATTTACTAGATAATTTTGTAGAAGAAGAATTTGCTCAAGAAATAGACCAGTCAGAGGAATTTAAACATAAATATTTCGAAAC
The DNA here is from genome assembly GCA_947034925.1 of Eudemis profundana. Taxonomy (NCBI): domain Eukaryota; kingdom Metazoa; phylum Arthropoda; class Insecta; order Lepidoptera; family Tortricidae; genus Eudemis; species Eudemis profundana. The sequence continues at coordinate 4,796 of CAMQQK010000009.1, forward strand.
TAAACATGTGATGGATTCTATTTTAGCTGCCAGTTTTAGGATGAAAGCCGATTCAAATGTGCCAACGACATCATCAACGGTCCATTCTTTAAATCTGCCTAAATTAGAAGTAACGAAATTTGATGACAACCCGAAGCACTGGTTATCATTCTGGAACCAATTTAAGAAAATACACGAAGCCAGCCACCTGCAAGAAGAAGACAAATTCCAATACTTATTGCAGTCCCTGAAGGAGGGTTCAAGTGCGCGATCAATGGTGGAAAGTTTCCCGCCTTCTGCGGAAAATTACTCAAAGGTTATAGTGCAGTTAAAGTCTAGATTTGCCCGCGATGACGTATTAATACAAATCTACATACGTGAAATAGTTAAGTTAATTTTGGAACAAAAACATTCACATTTAAATATGAAACAATTGTATGATAAGCTGACTAGTAATTTAATGTGTTTAGAATCTTTGGGTGTAACTAAGTCAAAATATGAAACAATTTTGTATCCACTTGTTGAGTCTGCCTTACCAGAATTTGTTTTAGTAGCTTGGAACAGAAGTCTAAAACCAAAACAACTAACCCCCCTTTTAGAGTTTTTTAATCAAGAAATAGAATCCAGTGAAAGCATTAATATGGCTAGGTCTAATTTCAGCAATTTTAGTTTTCCCAACAGCAGCGACGACACAGGGGGACTCCTCAGCCCCGAGACCAGCGTCCCAACGGCAGCCTGCTTGATGTCCAAAGTAAAAACAGCTAAGCCAGGTACGGAATCTGATAATAATTATTGTTGTTTATGTGGCAAAAGCAATCATATTATTTTCCAATGCAATAAGGCTAACACAATGAGCTTGGATAAGAAAAATGAGGCGATAAAAGCATCGGGATGTTGTTATATATGTTTGAGGAAAGGTCACATGGCAAACAAATGTAAAGCATTTGTAAAATGCATCGTTTGCCAGAAGAGACACAATGTTATCTTATGTCCCACTGTCCATAATATGGATAATACAATGCTTGTCACTCGCAGGACTAATGAAACTCTTTTACAGACGGTAGTGGTCAACATCACCTATGGAAATAATACTAAGAAGGTGAGAGCGGTCCTGGACTCCGGGGCGCAAAGATCCTACGTCAAGAGCTCTGTGGTGAAAGCGTTGAACATAAAAGAAAGTGGAACTGAAAGCATCGGTCAAATATTATTTGGAGGTGAATTAAGGCCTACGAAGGTACACAAATGCTATGAATTACAGGTGAGTGATTTAAATAAATCATTTACAACTAAGATCATTGCATTGGGAGAGGCCAATATATGTGGACACCTACCAAAGCTAAAGGACCATACCATAATAGAAAGATTGAAGGACCTTAATATTGTTATTAGTGATATCAATTTCCCTGAGAATGATATAGGTCTTCTTATTGGCTCAGATTATTTAGGGTCCATTATGACCAATAATATGGTTTCTTTCAATGACAATTTACGAGGGATTGAAACCAAATTGGGTTGGACCATTCAAGGGCCAGTTAGTCAAAAATGTGGCAATTATACGAACACATCATTATGTGTATTAAAAAAGCCACTACAAGATGTCTCTGATTTAAAGAACATAGAATTGTTAGGAATACAGGACTCCTATAAAAGGCAAAGTAAGGCAGCGGCACATCAAGAAATATTAATTTCGTTTAATGATAATATTTCAGTTAATGATGCGGGTCGCTATGAAGTCTCTTTGCTGTGTAAAGAAGGAGGTCCAGAACCTAGAACAAACTATGATATTGCAAGAAAGAGACTAAATAACACAAACATAGAATTGTTAGGAATACAGGACTCCTATAAAAGGCAAAGTAAGGCAGCGGCACATCAAGAAATATTAATTTCGTTTAATGATAATATTTCAGTTAATGATGCGGGTCGCTATGAAGTCTCTTTGGTGTGTAAAGAAGGAGGTCCAAAACCTAGAACAATCTATGATATTGTCAAAAAGAGACTAGATAACACAACAAAGAAGTTGCTACATACAGGTAACCTTCATAATTATAATAATATTTTCCAAGACTGGAGAACGGAAGGAAAAATGTCAGAAGCACCGTTGCCAGTACATAGAGTGGAAAATAAGACCGTGTTTCAGACTACAGGAACGGATCTAGCCGGATTTCTATATCTGCGAGACATAAGCAGATGCTGGAACGCATTGCCTACTACGGACACACCGGACTTGGATAAAATTGATTCCAAAAATTTGAACGTCAGGCTCCAATATATGGAAAAGCTATGCTCCGATTTCCGCCAGAGATTTAAAAAAGAATATTTGTCTTTACTGATCAGCAATGATAAATGTAAAGATAATTTTCTTGTCGTTGGTGACATTGTGTTGGTCGGGACTGAGTCGAGTCGCCTTCAGTGGCCTATAGGTATTATAAAAGAATTGGTTTCAGGTCCTGATGGAATGTCACGGGTCGCAAAGCTGAAAACTGCGACTGGCGAGAAAACACGAGCGTGCCAGCGACTCTTTCCCTTGGAGCTGTCGGCAGCAACTGACGGGTGGCTGAGATCCACTACTGACAAAGGTATTGGTGAACCTGAGAAAATCGACCTACACTCGCACTCTAACTGTGACTTAGAGGCAGGTGTACCTCGCAGCTCGGACGAGACCCCACAGCAGGTGAGTAGCGAATCCCAGCCATCTACTGCTTTCACTAGGCTTGGTAGGGTCGTAAAAATGCCGCGTCGTTTCCTTGACTAGCAGTTTTCATATTTGACTTGAAACCCCATTTTTAAAAAACTGTGATATTGATAAACTATGACACTATTTGTCAGTAATTATTAAAAAGTATATTTTATGTGACCTGTGATAGACTGAATTTATTTAATAATTTGACTGAAATGTTAAGTGTAATGTTTATTTTAATATGTCCAAACGACTGGTGCATTCCAACATAATTGTAATTTAATATTGATATTGTGATAGAGTACCCATAGTACTGACTTGTATTTAAAATATGACAATATTATTTATTAGTGTACGGTGTAAAGTTCTATATTAAGTATAGAAAAGCATACTGCACTAATGTGTATCATAATAATTATTTAACTCTGCTATTATTTAGCATAGTCTTTTATGTACAATTATTTGCGACGGACATACATACCAACTGTTTGGTAAATGTTATAAATGAAAGTAGCCATTAGATGTCACGATGAACATTGTTGTTTATTTAAATTTATGACTGTCATTCAATATAGAGTCTTACCTATGTAATGTATTGACTGCTTTGAACATTTCCAATTATAAAGTTGTGAATTTGTCTTTGACTAAGTATTGTGAACTTGTTCAAATTGTGTAATTTCTTATTGACCTGTGAACTGTGTAGAGTCAGTAAATACCATTAAATGTAGAGTCATGGTAAAGCAAATGTAGAGTCAATATAGAATAAAATGTAGAGTCAATATAGAGCAAATGTAGAGTCAATATAGAATAGAATGTAGAGTCAACATAGAGCAAATGTAGAGTCATGTAAATTCAATAATTTTACATTTTTGCCTTGTTTTTTCGTGGTTGAGAAGATGTTGTGAAATCTGAACGCATCTTTTAAAAAATATAATGAAGATTTGTATCTGTGGTTTAAGTCTGGCAACTTTTGTCACTGGCCAAAATGTCGTTGCTGTAAACCAGTCGCTAAAAAATGTAACTTGCACTTTTAATTGAAATACACAGTTTATTGTACCAAAACCATGGTTTGAATGCAGTATTAAGCCCCGGCAGATCCCTCTCCACAACACTGCGCGTACGGAAAAAACCGCTTTCTGGCCAAGTGTAGACGTAAAATGATGTACACAAAACGGGAGGTAATAAAGAAAGCCCTCGATCGCATATTTACGTCCCTCGCTTGCAGCTCGGGCTTCAAACATCTGCGATCTCGGCCTTTTTTTGATTTACCATCCTAGTTGTGTAATGTACTATTTTATAAACGACACAGATTTCATCGCGTGTCTTTTGATTTTCATAAACGTATCAACTTAATTTTACACGCCATGATAAAGATTTAAGCCTCCTTGTCTGGATTTTTTAACAATTTCAATTTAATTTAAACTTTCGTTTCAGCATTTTTCAATTGCCTAAACATCCGAACTAGTCCCAAACCAAACTAAAACTTGAGGTAATTTAGGTACAGTCACGAGCTTTAATTTGGGACCCATTTCCATTAAATGTTGTTAGAACATTCATAATGCAATAAGGTCGAAACTTTAGTTCGATAGTATTGAATGTCAAGTCACGTCAAGTTAAGACATACAATGTCTTACCGAATCGACCCTTGAAATGATAACCTCTTTGCAAAAAGATATCACTGCGGTTTTCTAATTAAGAACAAAATAATGTCGTGTCAGTGTCAGTCAAGAAAACAGTTTAATGTGACATTTTCACAAAATAGATTGGTTTGCTAGCTTTCATATATTATAATTGACAATTTAATATTGGTCTTTTTTTTATTTGCGTATCAAGAAGAATAAAATTAATATTGACAGAAGACGGGGCCAAAAACCCCCCTTACCGGAGTAACAATTACTCGGAAAACAACGGAAATGATCGTTTGCCCTCGCTCCAGTTGCCCCTAGAAACGTAAAGTTGTCGATGGTAAACATTATGACATTGACATTGCGTTAAAATATTAGCTCTAAATAGCGTAAGTTTGCTACACGATATTCAATTTTAGGTGGGTCTTAAATTAAAACTTGTGACTGTACTAAGTACGAAGTTCGTGGGTAGACTCAAGATTAGTAAACGATCTCAATCACCTCCTACCAGGAATACGTCCTAGCCGACGGATTAGAGATGCTTCAGTTCTTTGTTAGTGAGGCTACGTCTGGCTATTATGTTAAGGTCCTTGGGTATATCATACATAAGAGCGGTTTCAGACTAGAGATTTAAACGCGGGTATAAGCTTGTTTTTGGAAGCGCATGTAGGCGCGTTTAGGCGCACCTTTAGCCACACGCGCAACTCGTACGAGCGTTGACGCGCTTATTAGGGTGTCTCAGAAAGCAGATCTCCATAAAAACTTTGAAGCCAAGTCGGTACTGGTTCCCATCATCACAGAGAGCTGAAATGTTATATACCATAGTCGTATCGTGATAAAATAACAACGTTATATTAGCCAAAAATATCTGATAATTGGCTTGATAAAGTCACAGAGAGGGCGCTAGTTATGACTGACCATTTAGTATTAGATCCTTTTTGAGTAATACAGGCAGTTTGGATTAAAAGGAGGAAATATGACGTTGACCGACGGATTGACAGTCTTCTTTGGGAAATATGAGCGATTGAGCCTATTTCTGTGAATTTATCGTGTAACTTCGTTTATTACCAATGCGACATTTAGATTGTGAAAAGAAAGACATGGAGAGCGATACACCAGTACACAAGCTGGAGCGGATACTGGGTTATTGGATAATGGGGATGTTGACTAATGTTGAATTTTACAACACAATATAATCATATGGATTGGAAAATACTAAATTATTATAACACAGAAGAAATAAACAAAAAATATATAAAAAATATAAAGTTATGAGCATACATCGGGGTTTTCGGAGCGGGAACGTTTGACACCAATCAAAGAAGGTCGTAAGTGTGTTATAACTTTTAATACACTTACGACATTCTTTGACTAATGTAAAACGCTCCCGCTCCGAAAACCCCGATGTGTGGTTATGAGACCACAAAATTAAAAAAAAAATTGATATTTTTTTATCGTCTTATAGAAAAATTAAAGTCAATTTCGGAATGGTTAAATAACACTAAAAAAATAAATGTACAGCAACTATGTGCTTAAACGCACTTTTTCGTGCTCAAAATGGCAAAATGCTATTTTTTTCATACAGACTTAGTACAGTGAGGTCAAGAAATGACGTCACAGGGTGCGTCCGTTTTGTATGGGCCGTTTTCAAAGCTCGGTGCGGTTGGCTACTTTTGATTGCAATTTGTGGCTGGTATAGTAATCCAAGTGTAGTAGTTATAGGTATATATTTGTTCCTCATAAATAGTAGAATCCATTTACATCAGTTGCAAAATTTAGGACACAAGCCTATTATTGGACCATACCACTAAGGTGACCTAAGGTGACCCGGAACCCAAAGGTAATGGTTTTAGGCCTTCCTCGTCACATAATATTTTAGTAGTTCCAAATTTTTAGGGGGTATGCATTAAAATAAAAAATAAAAAAAATCTTGCCCATACAACAATTTTTTTTTATTATTTTGTAATGCATACCCTTGAAATATTCAACTACTCAAATTTACTGGTATACAAAATTTCAGCTCTCTGTGATGCTGGGAACGCGTGCCAACTTGGCTTCAAAGTTTGTATGGAGATTTGCTTTCTGGGCTTATAAGCTCGTATATAATAAACGCGAGCTGCGACAGACGCCTCCCCGCGCCGCTACTGGTTCGAGCGAACACGCCAGAATAAGCCCATGTACGCGAGTCCGGTTTTTTGAAGCGCGAAATGTAGCGCGCGTGCAAGCGCGTATGCCGAAACGACCGTATACGCGCAGAAAAAAACGCTAGTCTGTAACCTCCCTCAGCCCAAAAACGATTTGTTGTTTCACCATTTATATTTTGAATGTTAGATGTCAATAATCGACTAGTACCCATAGAACAAGCATTGCTTAGTTTGGGACTAAGTTGATCTGTTAAGATGGTCCCCCAGTAATAGTTCTCGGCTCGTAGAGGGTCTGGGCTCTCTGCTCCGAGGGCTGCCTGCGCTGGAAATGACTCCACAGGAACAATCGGGTACACAGACAGCTGAAAGTAAAACATAATGAGTGAATTAAGATAATATGTACTTGTTTTTGGCCAGTATTGAAATAACAGCTTGATGACAACTCGTATAAATTCAGTATTACATAATTTTCACCCGACTGCGCGTAGCAAAGGAGGGTAACTAACGTGTTTATCAGCGTATGTATGTATTTATTATCAAACCCCGATTAGAATACGATTCCGAAGTACCATTAGTACAAAAGTACATACAATTCATAAATATAATTATAAGTCAATCTATGGTATCTTCATAGTTTAAGTGTAGATACTTATAGATAATAAATTTACAACATATTACAACTCTACCTATTCTTGATAAATATTGTGTCATTTGTTTTATAAAAAAATATTAAAGTCGACAGTATTTAACAAATCTATTTTTCATATAATTATTACATTATTTCTATTTTATTTAAGTAGGTAATTTATGTTTTTCCCCAAGTATTAATTCAAAAGCGACATGTGTTCTCAATCGTATTCTAATTGCGGTTTAATAATACGTATGTTTGTTTCTTTGTGGCACTGTAGAAACGACGGGACGATTTCGATGATTCTTACGTCAGTCAATTTCTCTTTATTTTATTGGCTACAGGTTTTAACCCATTCACTGCTAATCACGACACATTGTCGTGATTCCGGAACGCTCTTCGCGCGCTGGTCACGACAGTGTGTCGTTACCACATTTTTGGCTTTTATCTCCATCAGTATACATCTTTTTAATATCGTTTTCTTAATTTTACATACTTAAAGGATGTGTTAAAAGCAACTGATACTTATTTTGAGAATATTAGAATAAAATCTCTTTATTTAAGAACACTAAACTTTTAGTAAATTTCAATAGAGATTAAACACTCTCTGATTAAATTTTTTCATGACTGCCATATATAGCGAATTACACGATAAGTAATATAACAAATAGTTACATTTAAAAAATAAAATATTAATTATATTAGTACTTTTAAGTATCACGACAGCGTGTTGTGATTCAGCGAGCGGCGAGAGTTGTATTTCCTTCAATGCCAATAATGACGTAACTCCGAACTTGGTTTATAATCGTTTTGGACCGTAACCCGTACACATAAAGTTTATTTCTCCTTGAATTGTAATGGAGTTATATTTTTTCGTACATGATAATGGTACTACGTGAGTAATGAATGGCGTTATGCAGTTTTGTATGTTACCAGTGAGATTTTAGGTAAGCGAATGCATTGATCCCGTGCATTGATCGAAAATGAATGCGTAAATGTATATACGCAACCAGGCGATTTTATGTTAATCGTGTTGATGACATTACATATTGTATTATAATGTACAAGGTGCTCGTGAGGAATCCAAAAGATTTTAAACACACATTCCTGAGATCATTAGGAGTAAAAAATGTTATATAACATAATGCAAAAATACAAGAAAAAAAGTTACAAGGATTTTTTTATTGATTTTTGTACGTAAAATATTTTTTTTTACTGTCGAATTTTACATTTTGAGTTCCTCACGAGCACTTTTGAGAAACGCGACATGGTTAAAACCACGAAATCTACAAAAACTCAAAAAATATCATCGTATCAAGAACAAATAAATTTTTTTGCCGGTTTTGATATTATGTTATAAACATTTTTTACTCGTAATGACCTCAGGAATGCGTGGTTAATAGTAGATTGTGTCACAAGGGAGCAAAATGATATATTTACGGCGAGGGCGTACATTGAATCCTGAACGAAGCGAAGGATTCTACAATTGAATCCCGAGCGTAGCGAGGGATTCTTAAGTAGAATCCGGAGCGTAGTGAGGGATTCAAGTGTTAACGCCCGTGGTGAAAATAATTTTGCTACCTTGTGACACATACTGCTTTTCACACCGACTATGAGGAAAATTCAAATACAAACGCTACCTACCAAAATAACGAAATATATAGTTAGTCAAAGAGCATCACACATTTTTAATAAAATGAAATGTTAAATTTATAGTCTCTTATTATTTTGTAAAACGTTTCTTATTTTTTACGGACGGGACGAATTTACCACTTCCATATATTTATGGCCCTCGCCTGCGGCTTGGACCGCAAACACCTGTGATCTGGGCCATTCCTTATTATACCGCTCTCTGTGTGTAATATACTAATAAAGATGTCTATGGTATGACATATTCTAAATAGGTTCAAACTAAAAATACCCTGTTGTCCTTGAACAGAAAAGTACCACTTTGATCCCTCTTATGAGGGAGCAAAATACTCTTTTCTGAATAGGAGGTGTGAAAAATCTTTTGGATTCCTCACGAGACACCTTGTATGAATAGACATTTCAAAAGGAAATATTTTGATGTTACATCTGGAGAAAAAAAAATTACGTTTTGAGCAATAGGTAACGCAGCTCTGCGCTAAGTTTTTTTAATAAATAAAAATTGGGATAAGCAAGATATTTGTTCCTGAGTCATGGATGTTTTCTATGTATTTAAGTATTTGTATCTATTAAATATATCGTCGACTGGTGTCCATAACGCAAGCCTTAGAGTCTGTGCGGAAAGAGAATAGGATTAATTTTGGGGGGCGCTGTAATGCTTTTGTACCGTATTTTCTGTTCTGTGGCCATACTGGTTAGGTTAGTTCCGTTTTTTGCCACGCCTATTCTCTTTCCGCCCAGACTATTGAGCTGACTATGGGGGTAGTTCGATTTGTGTAAGATTGTCGCCTAATATTTATTTATTTTATTTTATCTTGGTTGGTATGTAGGTTGATGATACTTTTCATACAAAATAAATTAATATTGAGTATTGCGGCCAGCCTCCTGGGCACCCTCCCTCGTGGCACCGACCTGGAGACCGTGCATTATTTATAGTTTATTTTCTATCCTTTTATTAACCTTAATATTATATGTCTAGTTTTATCTGTACTGTTTTGCCCATTTCACTATTAACTAATTAAATCTACATATTGAGTTGATGACCATTTTAAAAGACACTTCTGTGTTAGTCACAAGTTAATGTCAACTATGACAGTGTTGGGGTTATGACAGCTCATTTATACTGGTTGGTGATTAAATTAAGATTATGAATATTTTAAAAACGGTATGAGTTACAACATTACTTTCTTGGAGAAATGAACTTAATTAGATCTGAAGAATATACGAATAAGTTAACGGAGCACAATAAAAACACGGTGTATAATTCGAGTTAGCGAAACCTGTTCAAAGTTTTAAAGGAATTGTATATAACGTATGGTTTTCACATTCTTGAATAAAAAAGAATGTTTACATTCGGTAGTATTTAAATTGCATACAATCATTGTATTTTACTTCTAAAAACACCTTACCCAAGTTAAAAATAAATAACTACCGCTGCCAGCGGCACCCTAGATTAGGTTTTTTACTTTTTATTTTATGTATTGTAAAAAAACAACCCAGAGAAAATAAAGATATGCTAAATAAAAAAATAGCAAAAAACATTTTAAAATTAAAACAAAACATTATGTTGGCTAAAGAGAAATCGCGCATAACGCTATCCAATATAAAGCTCGCATCGCTGAGCCACTGAGTAACGACACGCTGTCGTGACTCTATGGCAGCTAGTTCGAATGTATGACAGCGCGCCGTACATGCTTCTGGAGTTCGGACGTCGCAGTGAATGGGTTAAAAGACACGATAAGAGTGTGGATAGCACTTGATAGAATATTTTCTTTGAACTAAAAATTGGTCAAGGTATTGAGCCGGACTTGCACATAAAGACTTCCGTGCCACAAAAATGAGAAACGCTGAAAGACAGACGCCGAAAACGTTCAGCTCATCTATGGGGACCTTTCTTTTATAATTACAGTGAACATTTCAAATGCCTGTGACAGATGGACAGACAGACAGGTCACAAAGCCTAAAGACAGGTAGGTTTTATTCCAATTAACTTACAGTATCTGGGCCGTTAAACTTTATCTACTGAAGAAACTACAATACAATCAACCTAGTATTGTCTCAAAAATATTAGGAGTCAATTTATTCAACTCAAATGGTTATTTTAAAATGACAGGTTTACAGCTGGTGAAATTACTAGCATAGAGGCATCCCATCTTATGCTTCACGGCTGGCAATGCATTTCGTCACTACTTTGAAAAAAACTCGTATCTAAAAACATCATTGAGTGAGAGAAACGTTAAAAGTTACATACGAATATCATATACACTTACTGCATTTTCACCAGGGGTCAGTGTTAGATACGTGTTTTTTTTAAAGTAACGACGATTTATAATTTTATGATTGCCGATGGCCATGGGTCTCAGAAATCACCAGTGGCGTGGCGTAAAATATATCCTTGGGCAAGCCGGTGCAGATTTGGCGTCCATTTTCCTTAATAGCTGTAGAATAAGATGCTCAAATGCCTAATTATTAGGCAAGCCAGTAGGAATCGAGTTCTTTGGGCGCCACGCCACTGGAAGTCACTTACCATCAGGTGACTTGTGTCACAGAATAAAAATAGCACTACGTACAGAAGCTCTCTCCCTTACAAAACTGCCGTTCACGTCGGATAAGCGGACGAAGTTGACCTGCATCGCCTGGGGTCGAACCAGGTCGCTGGCCAGACCACCCTGAGTTGGTCGGACTGGGTGGGAGCCGGGAGTGCCTGGGGTCGAACCAGGTCACTTAGTCCCGGTCCACCT
>CAMQQK010000010.1:2500-22865 GCA_947034925.1 Eudemis profundana
CTAACCTAACCTAACCTAACCTAACCTAACCTAACCTAACCTAACCTAACCTAACCTAACCTAACCTAACCTAACCTAACCTAACCTAACCTAACCTAACCTAACCTAACCTAACCTAACCTAACCTAACCTAACCTAACCTAACCTAACCTAACCTAACCTAACCTAACCTAACCTAACCTAACCTAACCTAACCTAACCTAACCTAACCTAACCTAACCTAACCTAACCTAACCTAACCTAACCTAACCTAACCTAACCTAACCTAACCTAACCTAACCTAACCTAACCTAACCTAACCTAACCTAACCTAACCTAACCTAACCTAACCTAACCTAACCTAACCTAACCTAACCTAACCTAACCTAACCTAACCTAACCTAACCTAACCTAACCTAACCTAACCTAACCTAACCTAACCTAACCTAACCTAACCTAACCTAACCTAACCTAACCTAACCTAACCTAACCTAACCTAACCTAACCTAACCTAACCTAACCTAACCTAACCTAACCTAACCTAACCTAACCTAACCTAACCTAACCTAACCTAACCTAACCTAACCTAACCTAACCTAACCTAACCTAACCTAACCTAACCTAACCTAACCTAACCTAACCTAACCTAACCTAACCTAACCTAACCTAACCTAACCTAACCTAACCTAACCTAACCTAACCTAACCTAACCTAACCTAACCTAACCTAACCTAACCTAACCTAACCTAACCTAACCTAACCTAACCTAACCTAACCTAACCTAACCTAACCTAACCTAACCTAACCTAACCTAACCTAACCTAACCTAACCTAACCTAACCTAACCTAACCTAACCTAACCTAACCTAACCTAACCTAACCTAACCTAACCTAACCTAACCTAACCTAACCTAACCTAACCTAACCTAACCTAACCTAACCTAACCTAACCTAACCTAACCTAACCTAACCTAACCTAACCTAACCTAACCTAACCTAACCTAACCTAACCTAACCTAACCTAACCTAACCTAACCTAACCTAACCTAACCTAACCTAACCTAACCTAACCTAACCTAACCTAACCTAACCTAACCTAACCTAACCTAACCTAACCTAACCTAACCTAACCTAACCTAACCTAACCTAACCTAACCTAACCTAACCTAACCTAACCTAACCTAACCTAACCTAACCTAACCTAACCTAACCTAACCTAACCTAACCTAACCTAACCTAACCTAACCTAACCTAACCTAACCTAACCTAACCTAACCTAACCTAACCTAACCTAACCTAACCTAACCTAACCTAACCTAACCTAACCTAACCTAACCTAACCTAACCTAACCTAACCTAACCTAACCTAACCTAACCTAACCTAACCTAACCTAACCTAACCTAACCTAACCTAACCTAACCTAACCTAACCTAACCTAACCTAACCTAACCTAACCTAACCTAACCTAACCTAACCTAACCTAACCTAACCTAACCTAACCTAACCTAACCTAACCTAACCTAACCTAACCTAACCTAACCTAACCTAACCTAACCTAACCTAACCTAACCTAACCTAACCTAACCTAACCTAACCTAACCTAACCTAACCTAACCTAACCTAACCTAACCTAACCTAACCTAACCTAACCTAACCTAACCTAACCTAACCTAACCTAACCTAACCTAACCTAACCTAACCTAACCTAACCTAACCTAACCTAACCTAACCTAACCTAACCTAACCTAACCTAACCTAACCTAACCTAACCTAACCTAACCTAACCTAACCTAACCTAACCTAACCTAACCTAACCTAACCTAACCTAACCTAACCTAACCTAACCTAACCTAACCTAACCTAACCTAACCTAACCTAACCTAACCTAACCTAACCTAACCTAACCTAACCTAACCTAACCTAACCTAACCTAACCTAACCTAACCTAACCTAACCTAACCTAACCTAACCTAACCTAACCTAACCTAACCTAACCTAACCTAACCTAACCTAACCTAACCTAACCTAACCTAACCTAACCTAACCTAACCTAACCTAACCTAACCTAACCTAACCTAACCTAACCTAACCTAACCTAACCTAACCTAACCTAACCTAACCTAACCTAACCTAACCTAACCTAACCTAACCTAACCTAACCTAACCTAACCTAACCTAACCTAACCTAACCTAACCTAACCTAACCTAACCTAACCTAACCTAACCTAACCTAACCTAACCTAACCTAACCTAACCTAACCTAACCTAACCTAACCTAACCTAACCTAACCTAACCTAACCTAACCTAACCTAACCTAACCTAACCTAACCTAACCTAACCTAACCTAACCTAACCTAACCTAACCTAACCTAACCTAACCTAACCTAACCTAACCTAACCTAACCTAACCTAACCTAACCTAACCTAACCTAACCTAACCTAACCTAACCTAACCTAACCTAACCTAACCTAACCTAACCTAACCTAACCTAACCTAACCTAACCTAACCTAACCTAACCTAACCTAACCTAACCTAACCTAACCTAACCTAACCTAACCTAACCTAACCTAACCTAACCTAACCTAACCTAACCTAACCTAACCTAACCTAACCTAACCTAACCTAACCTAACCTAACCTAACCTAACCTAACCTAACCTAACCTAACCTAACCTAACCTAACCTAACCTAACCTAACCTAACCTAACCTAACCTAACCTAACCTAACCTAACCTAACCTAACCTAACCTAACCTAACCTAACCTAACCTAACCTAACCTAACCTAACCTAACCTAACCTAACCTAACCTAACCTAACCTAACCTAACCTAACCTAACCTAACCTAACCTAACCTAACCTAACCTAACCTAACCTAACCTAACCTAACCTAACCTAACCTAACCTAACCTAACCTAACCTAACCTAACCTAACCTAACCTAACCTAACCTAACCTAACCTAACCTAACCTAACCTAACCTAACCTAACCTAACCTAACCTAACCTAACCTAACCTAACCTAACCTAACCTAACCTAACCTAACCTAACCTAACCTAACCTAACCTAACCTAACCTAACCTAACCTAACCTAACCTAACCTAACCTAACCTAACCTAACCTAACCTAACCTAACCTAACCTAACCTAACCTAACCTAACCTTTTTTTTTTTTTTTTTTTTTTTTTTTTTTTTTTTTTTTGTCGCTGTGGGAAATGCTTTACGCATACCCCCCGGGCTGGGTAGGCCCATTGGTGGGGGGTTATGTGGGACTCCCTCCTCTCGCACCCCTCTGAAAGCAGAGGGGGGGAGGAGTATACCCACTAAAACCCACAGCGGCGTTTCCCTCTCCTTGCCGTTGTACAGGGGCGTCTTGGGATCACACTGTGCAACCATGACGCCCCCCGGCGGCCCTGGCTAACCTACGCCAGGGCACCCGCGCCAAAGGAGGGGAAGACCAGAAACGCTTGGCCTTCCCCCCAGACGTGTAGGGCCGTGCAATGCGGGTTCCCCAACCCGCGGCCCTACTGGGGGAGCATGCGGTTCAAGAACCGCCCACGTGCTCGACCCCTCCGTCTACGCCGGATCGGGAGCGCATCTACCCTCTCTTCGCGCTCCCGCTCCGCGGCCTCCTTCTGCGAAATGACGGCTTCGCAGAAGGAGGCCATCGCCTCCCAGGATCTCTCGCTGTTCAGCATGGCCGCCACGACGCTGTGCAGCGAGAGATCACCCACTCCTAGAGCGGCCACTAGCGTGCGGCGCTCGTCGGCCCAGTGCACACACTCTGCGAGGGTGTGCTGGGCCGTGTCATCATCGGCGCCGCACTCATGGCAAGCGGGCCCGGGCTCCCTCCCTATTCGACACAGGTAATGGCCGAAACAGCCATGTCCGGTCATTACCTGTGTCATCCGGAACCCTAACTTGCCATGACGCCTATCCAGCCACTCGTCGAAGGACCCGAGGAGGGCCCCTATGGTGCGGTGTCCATAGGGGGCGTCCTCGAGGTCCCTCTTCCACTTGTCCCGCAGCCGTCGTTCTGTTTGGCTGCGGGCAGCCCTCACCTCCTCGGGAGCGGGATACACCCCGGTGGCCCTACTCTCAACCCGCTCCCGGTGCGCCTCGGCTAGGAGTTCCGCATCTAACTCCCAGGGGGGAGTTCCAGCCAAGGCGCAAGCTGCTGCCCCGGCCACCGTCACATAGGCCCTGCAAATGCGCAAGGCCACCACCCTTTGTGGCCTCCTCAGCAGGGCCTTGTTCGCCGCCGTCAGCCGGTCCACCCATATGGGGCATCCGTAGAGCGCCATGCTCCGGGCGACACCGGCATACAGACGGCGGCAGGCGGACGACGGCCCTCCCACATTGGGCAGCAGCCGGCCTAGGGCCGAGGCCGTCGCCACTATTCGGGGAGCAATTTGGCGGAAATGCTCCCCGAATGTCCACTTTCGGTCCAGGGTGAGGCCTAGGTACTTGATATGTGGCCTCACCTGGACCGCCTCTCCGCTCACTGTGAGGGAGCATCCTGCGGGTGGTCGCCAGGCCCTCCCCCCGAAAATTATTCCCTCCGTTTTCGGGAGGGACACCTTCAGGCCCAGCAACCGAATCCTCATAATTACGAGGTCCGCCGCCACCTCTGCCCTACGTAGGGCCTCCCTCAGCCCTTGCCCCCGGACGGCCACCATGGTGTCATCTGCATAGCAGATGACAGCCATCCGGGGGAGGAGGACGCCACGTATGGCCCAATCGTACCCCAGGTTCCACAACAAGGGCCCCAAAACGGAACCCTGGGGTACACCACACGCCATGGGCCGCGCCCTCCTCTGCCCTCCCCTATCTTCGTAGAGCACTACCCGCTCCGTCAGGTAGTGCTCTACGATGCGCCTCAAGTACGGAGGCACTCCATGATACCGGAGTGCCTCCCCTATCACGGAGTACGGGAGGGAACCAAACGCATTGGCGATGTCCAAGGACACCGCCACTACTCCCTCTCCCCTTCCCTCCGCGTACTCCGAAAACCCTCTAAGGGTCCCGATCGCGCCTATTGTCGACCGCCCCACTCGAAACCCGAATTGGCGGTCGGACACGTCGGGACCGACGTCCTCAAGATGCTGGAGGATTCTGGACGCTAGAATCCGCTCCAGCATCTTCCCCACCTCGTCCAGCAGGACTATGGGCCTCCAGCCCGAGGGCGAGTCCGCTGGACGGGCTGCTTTCCGAAGGAGGCACAACTTCCCCTCCTTCCAGCAGCCCGGAAACCGCCCTACCTCTAGACACTCGTTGTAGAGGTCTTTGAGGCGGCTTCCGAGGTGGGCCATCGCTATTGGGAGAAGCCTCCCATGGACACCGTCTGGGCCCGGGGCCTTCTTACAGGCCCTCAGACGGTGTACCGCCCAGGTGACGTCGGCGTCCGTTATCGGCGTCACCTCCACCTCGCCTAATGGCTCCTCCGGCGGGCCCATGGCCGGGGGAACAAACCCTCCTTCTGCGGGCGGGAACAAGCCCTCCACCACCCTTGCGAGGAGCTCCGGTTCCAGGGAATCCATGGTGGGCCCGTTACGCATCTTGTTGCGTACCACCTTGTAGGGCCTCCCCCATGGATCCCTGTTGAGGGTGTCCAAGAACGCCTCGTGCGCGGCGTCCTTGGCCCTCGCGATGGCTATGCACAGGGCCTCCACCGCCTCCCTTAAGGCCCCGTGCAGGAGCTCCTCCTCTTCTGGGGTATGTCTGCGCCGCCGGCATCGGGTGTACTCCCTCCTCGCCGCGTTGCAGGTCTGACGCAGGGCCCCAACCTCGTCAGACCACCAGTACACCCGTTTCTTGGCCGGCGGCTTTCCCGCCCGCCTCATCCCCGCGTCGCAGATGTTATGCAGCGACGCCCGGAATTGCCGCGCCCTCACCTCCACGTCCGGACCCTGGTCCGGGGGGCGTCCCCACCGCTCCTCAATTAGGGCAGCCTCCTCTGCCGCATCGCGGTCGAGGCTGCCGAGAGCCCACTTGGGGAATGTGCTCCGCCCCCTCCTCCCAGCGGGACCAGGCGACTGGGCCCGCCTCTGGCTGGAGACCCTCATTCTAATGTATAGATGGTCCGAGAGGGTCTCCACGTCTCCCAGGACACGCCAGTCAGTAACGCGTGCGGCTAGGGCAGGGGTCGCGAACGAAACGTCCACGATCGACCCCCCCTGCCGGCGCACGCAGGTACTGGCTGTGCCCCGGTTTAAGACCTCTAGCCCTAATCCAGCCGCCCAGTCCCTCAGGGCCTCCCCTCGCAGGTCCGTGACGGGGGAACCCCACGCCGCACATTTGGCGTTGAGGTCCCCCAGGAGCAAGATCGGAGATGGCGCAGCCGCTCCTATCACTCGTCCCAGGCCCTCCAAGAACTGCTCAAAGGCAAACAGCGGTCTATTGGGGGAGAAGTAAACACCGACCAGCAGTGTTTCTCCCCATCTGACCGCTGCGTAACCCTGAGCAGTTGCCACCTTCGTTATCGGAGGGTGATCGCCCACTGCGGGGACGACGACTGCCACCAGCCCATCCGTGTCTCCGACCCAATTGGGCTGGGGGGAGACGAGGTAGGGCTCCGACACTACGGCAACACTGATGCCCCACTCCGCCATGTGCTGGATCAGGAGATCCTGTGCACGGGCGCAGTGGTTGGTGTTGCATTGCACAACCTCCCACGTATGTAGTGTAGGTTGTGCTGGCATCAGTGTTCCATGTCGCTGCCCTCACCTCTTGTCGTCGCCGTCCGCTCTTGCGGTCTGGGGGCCTCCGGGGTCGACTTGGAGGGCTCCCTGCCTCTTGTGTGTGGGGGGGTGCACGAGGGTCCCCCCATCACGTGCTCCGCCGGCCGCTTGGCGTGCTGGCACACCGAGCAAAAGGGAGTGGGCACCGAACACTCCTTGGCGAGGTGGCCCGTTTTCCCGCACCTGTAGCACAGGCCGCTCCTGTCCACCTGTGATGGACACATCGCCCTGGTGTGGCCGATGCCCATACAACGGTAACACCGCATGGGCAGCGGTTCCAGGGCCTCCACACGTGCTGAAGTCCACCCCAGGAGCAGCCTCTCCCCTTCGGCCAGGATCTTTGCCGCTGTGATCGGGCACCTAACTATCACGGCGCCGGTGCCGTTGGCCAGCCA
This sequence comes from Eudemis profundana, assembly GCA_947034925.1. Taxonomy (NCBI): domain Eukaryota; kingdom Metazoa; phylum Arthropoda; class Insecta; order Lepidoptera; family Tortricidae; genus Eudemis; species Eudemis profundana. Next base: position 9,614 of record CAMQQK010000010.1, read on the forward strand.
GCGGAGTCTGCCCACCTCAACCTGGTCGGGGAGGCATTTACCTTTTTCGGCCACCTTGGCCTTAACGAGGTCCTCAGCCACCGACTCATCAAATCCGGCAATCCGGATTTCGGCCTTCTTGATGGGCCGGTAGACGTCGGCCACCTCCCCCACCAGGTCCCGCAACCTCTCAGCTAGGTTGTCGGCAGCCGTTCCACTCTGGGTCCCGGGGAGCTCTATGAGGCGAGCCCCGGCCGCCGTCTTGCGCACTTTGACATGCTCGATCCCCACCTCCGCGAGCTTCACTGTCGTGGCCTTGGCCATCACCGTTTTGTAGTCGCACTCAGCCCCTGGCTTGAGGGCGACTACTATAGCCGAAGATTTCGGCGCCACGAGCTTGGGGGTGGCGGGTTTTACGGCCTGCACCGATTGCCGGGGTGCCGGCTTGGGGGGTGAGGGCTTTTTGGCCTTACCCCCCTTTACTACTTCCACCCAGGAGCCTCCCTGCGCTGGAGGCGAGGTCCTCGGCTGCGACGCCGCGGACGGGCCCGGCTGCGGCTGGGACTTAGTGGCCGCCTGCTTCACTTTCGGCGCCCTAGGAGCTGGGGCGGGCCGAGCCGGTGGCATCAGGGTTGCCCCCGTGGTGTTTTGGGGGCCTTTGCCGGCCACCACCTTCGCTGCTGTTTTGGGAGCCTTGGTGGCTTCTCTCTCCGCAGCCGGTGCTGGGTAGCTGGGCTGAGCCGCCTCCGACTGGGTGGTGGCCCTCCTCTTGTCCGCTGCTAGGGGCGGGCGGAGAATCGGCGCCGGGGGGAGGAGGCTCCTAATCTCCCCCAGGCGGACATTCATCATATCCCCCACTGTGAGGAGGAGGTCCCTTGTGAGCTGCTCCTTAAACTCACTGAGGGCCTCCACCATGTCGTCCTGTGGCTGCCTGGCGGCAGCGGGGATCGGTGCCCTCTCCCTTTCAGAGAACGCCTTCCTCAAGGCCTTCGTCTCTGACCTCAAGAGGGCGAGCTCCTGCCGCATCCTCTTGTTGTCGGCCTTGAGGGTGCGCATTTGCTCGTCCTCTTGGCGCTGGTCCTCGAGGCCGTCCATCGCCGCGGCGATTGACCTGCAGGCCGCATTTATGCGGCCCCACACCTCGCCCTTCAGGTTGCCGCATTTGGCGGCCTCTACCCTCACCGCGTTTGCCGCCTCGCGAGCGGTCTTTATGAGGTCCTCGTCCAGGAGTAGACCTTGAGGCTCCTCAGAGCCCTCCTCCTCTTCGCTTCTTATGGGGCTGCGCTCTCTGGTCCCCCCCTTCTTCGCCCTTCCCCTTGTAGGGGGCGGTGCGCCGAAGTCGCCCTCATCCTCCTCCTCCAGAGGCAGAAACTCCTCCTCCTCGTTGTAGGCCGCGAGCCGAGCTCTGGCCTGGGAGAGCCCAGTGTAGCTTCCGCGCGGCTTCCCCCTACTGGCTGAACTCACTTTCGGAGCAACCTTGGGCGGGGAGTCCCCCCCCGACACCTCACGGGGCCTCTTGCCCAGCAAAGAGCCCATCTCATCATCCTCCAGTCCCACTTTCGGTCCCCCCTCTTGGCCCCCCATCTGGGCCCCCCCCTCATCGTCCGAGTCGGCCTCAGTTTCGAGCGACGGAGCGCTCCAAAACTTCAGCCTCAAGCCCCCTACACTTTTTGGGGTTTCCCCCCCCGGCCCCCCCGCCCCCCCCGGGCCCCCCGAGGCTCCAGCCCCCTTCATCCTCCCCTGTTCAAGCCCTTCGGGCCGCACAGTGACGTCCGGATACTCCAGCTGGAGTAGTCCGGAGTTGGGGTTGTTCAACCCCCCCCCAGAAATGGTGGGGGGCAAAGAAACCCAAAAGGACCCCTAATTGGGTCCCCAGAACCCTTGCCGAAGAAGATCGGCGAAGAAAAACACACTTGCCGAAAAAACGGTCAAGCGTGTACCTGCCCTAGAATGTACAAACTTAAAAATGCCCCAGCAGAAAATTAATTTCCGGGCCCCTATGGGACCTAAAAAATATTTACAAAGACTAAAAGTAAGTACTAACCTAACCCTATTTATATACCTATGCACAACCCCCCAACCCCAGGGGTCCAGACGCTACGAACTTTTAAGTAAGTTTTACAAACTTAAGTAAAAGTTCGCAACGCCTGATGACACCCCAGGAGCAATCTACACTTCCCCCAATAACTTCCGAACCAGAAGTCCAAAAATTATGGGACAAGTGCAGGTGGCTCCCTAAACTCCTAGCCTAAATTACCAACTAAAGAACTAACTATATGTACATACAAAAAAAGAGAAGAAAAGAATTTAATAGCAAAAGACGAGGGAAAGAAACAGACTTTCACGATGACTTTTTCGATTTTACTCCCGTTACCTTTGGGAATTTATATCTCCGGACTGGAAAGTCGGAGCGTATAAAGACAAAAAGTGCCGGGAGCACAATGAAAAGCCGCGTAAAAGTGTAGAAGGAAGAAAGAAGAAAAAGTGAAAAGGAAAGAAGATAGTGAATTTAAATAGTCTGAAAACGCCTGACGGATTTCAGGGAAGAAAAACAGAAAAATGACGAAAAGTGAGAAGTCCAAGAAAACAAATAGATAGCTCCAATTGGTCAAAAGATTCCGAAAGAGAAAAATTTTTAAAGTCTCCTAGCAAATTATCACACCTCTACAGTACTTGGGTCCCAAAAATTTTCCTCAACCTAACCTAACCTAACCTAACCTAACCTAACCTAACCTAACCTAACCTAACCTAACCTAACCTAACCTAACCTAACCTAACCTAACCTAACCTAACCTAACCTAACCTAACCTAACCTAACCTAACCTAACCTAACCTAACCTAACCTAACCTAACCTAACCTAACCTAACCTAACCTAACCTAACCTAACCTAACCTAACCTAACCTAACCTAACCTAACCTAACCTAACCTAACCTAACCTAACCTAACCTAACCTAACCTAACCTAACCTAACCTAACCTAACCTAACCTAACCTAACCTAACCTAACCTAACCTAACCTAACCTAACCTAACCTAACCTAACCTAACCTAACCTAACCTAACCTAACCTAACCTAACCTAACCTAACCTAACCTAACCTAACCTAACCTAACCTAACCTAACCTAACCTAACCTAACCTAACCTAACCTAACCTAACCTAACCTAACCTAACCTAACCTAACCTAACCTAACCTAACCTAACCTAACCTAACCTAACCTAACCTAACCTAACCTAACCTAACCTAACCTAACCTAACCTAACCTAACCTAACCTAACCTAACCTAACCTAACCTAACCTAACCTAACCTAACCTAACCTAACCTAACCTAACCTAACCTAACCTAACCTAACCTAACCTAACCTTTTTTTTTTTTTTTTTTTTTTTTTTTTTGTCGCTGTGGGAAATGCTTTACGCATACCCCCCGGGCTGGGTAGGCCCATTGGTGGGGGGTTATGTGGGACTCCCTCCTCTCGCACCCCTCTGAAAGCAGAGGGGGGGAGGAGTATACCCACTAAAACCCACAGCGGCGTTTCCCTCTCCTTGCCGTTGTACAGGGGCGTCTTGGGATCACACTGTGCAACCATGACGCCCCCCGGCGGCCCTGGCTAACCTACGCCAGGGCACCCGCGCCAAAGGAGGGGAAGACCAGAAACGCTTGGCCTTCCCCCCAGACGTGTAGGGCCGTGCAATGCGGGTTCCCCAACCCGCGGCCCTACTGGGGGAGCATGCGGTTCAAGAACCGCCCACGTGCTCGACCCCTCCGTCTACGCCGGATCGGGAGCGCATCTACCCTCTCTTCGCGCTCCCGCTCCGCGGCCTCCTTCTGCGAAATGACGGCTTCGCAGAAGGAGGCCACCGCCTCCCAGGATCTCTCGCTGTTCAGCATGGCCGCCACGACGCTGTGCAGCGAGAGATCACCCACTCCTAGAGCGGCCACCAGCGTGCGGCGCTCGTCGGCCCAGTGCACACACTCCGCGAGGGTGTGCTGGGCCGTATCGTCATCGGCGCCGCACTCATGGCAAGCGGGCCCGGGCTCCCTCCCTATTCGACACAGGTAATGGCCGAAACAGCCATGTCCGGTCATTACCTGTGTCATCCGGAACCCAAGCTTGCCATGACGCCTATCCAGCCACTCGTCGAAGGACCCGAGGAGGGCCCCTATGGTGCGGTGTCCATAGGGGGCGTCCTCGAGGTCCCTCTTCCACCTATCCCGCAGCCGTCGTTCTTTTTGGCTGCGGGCGGCCCTCACCTCCTCGGGAGCGGGATAGACCCCAGTGGCCCTGCTCTCGACCCGCTCCCGGTGCGCCTCGGCTAGGAGTTCCGCATCTAACTCCCAGGGGGGAGTTCCAGCCAAGGCGCAAGCTGCTGCCCCGGCCACCGTCACATAGGCCCTGCAAATGCGCAAGGCCACCACCCTTTGTGGCCTTCTCAGCAGGGCCTTGTTCGCCGCCGTCAGCCGGTCCACCCATATGGGGCACCCGTAGAGCGCCATGCTCCGGGCGACCCCAGCATACAGACGGCGGCAGGCGGTCGACGGCCCTCCCACATTGGGCAGCAGCCGGCCCAGAGCCGAGGCCGTCGCCACTATCCGGGGAGCAATTTGGCGGAAGTGCTCCCCGAATGTCCACTTACGGTCCAAGGTGAGGCCTAAGTACTTGATATGTGGCCTCACCTGGACCGCCTCTCCGCTCACAGTAAGGGAGCATCCTGCGGGTGGTCGCCAGGCCCTCCCCCCGAAAATTATTCCCTCCGTTTTCGGGAGGGACACCTTCAGGCCCAGCAACCGAATCCTCATAATTACGAGGTCCGCCGCCACCTCTGCCCTACGTAGGGCCTCCCTCAGCCCTTGCCCCCGGACGGCCACCATGGTGTCATCTGCATAGCAGATGACAGCCATCCGGGGGAGGAGGACGCCACGTATGGCCCAATCATACCCCAGGTTCCACAACAAGGGCCCCAAAACGGAACCCTGGGGTACGCCACACGCCATGGGCCGCGCCCTCCTCTGCCCTCCCCTATCTTCGTAGAGCACTACCCGCTCCGTCAGGTAGTGCTCTACGATGCGCCTCAAGTACGGAGGCACTCCATGATACCGGAGTGCCTCCCCTATCACGGAGTACGGGAGGGAACCAAACGCGTTGGCGATGTCCAAGGACACCGCCACTACTCCCTCTCCCCTTCCCTCCGCGTACTCCGAAAACCCTCTCAGGGTCCCGATCGCGTCAATCGTCGACCGCCCCACTCGGAACCCGAACTGGCGGTCGGACACGTCGGGACCAACGTCGTCAAGATGCTGGAGGATTCTGGACGCTAGAATCCGCTCCAGCATCTTCCCCACCTCGTCCAGCAGGACTATGGGCCTCCAGCCCGAGGGCGAGTCCGCTGGACGGGCTGCTTTCCGAAGGAGGCACAACCTCCCCTCCTTCCAGCAGCCCGGAAACCGCCCTACCTCCAGACACTCGTTGTAGAGGTCTTTGAGGCGGCTTCCGAGGTGGGCCATCGCTATTGGGAGAAGTTTCCCATGGACACCGTCTGGGCCCGGGGCCTTCTTACAGGCCCTCAGACGGTGTACCGCCCAGGTGACGTCGGCGTCCGTTATCGGCGTCACCTCTACCTCACCTAATGGCTCCTCCGGCGGGCCCATGGCCGGGGGAACAAACCCTCCCTCTGCGGGCGGGAACAATCCCTCCACCACCCTCGCGAGGAGCTCCGGTTCCAGGGAATCCATGGTGGGCCCGTTACGCATCTTGTTGCGCACCACCTTGTAGGGCCTCCCCCATGGATCCCTGTTGAGGGTGTCCAAGAACGCCTCGTGCGCGGCGTCCTTGGCCCTCGCGATGGCTATGCACAGGGCCTCCGCCGCCTCCCTTAAGGCCCCGTGCAGGAGCTCCTCCTCTTCTGGGGTATGTCTACGCCGCCGGCATCGGGTGTACTCTCTCCTCGCCGCGTTGCAGGTCTGACGCAGGGCCCCAACCTCGTCAGACCACCAGTACACCCGTTTCTTGGCCGGCGGCTTTCCCGCCCGCCTCATCCCCGCGTCGCAGACATTATGCAGCGACTCCCGGAACTGCTGCGCCCTCCGCTCCACATCCGGACCCTGATCCGGGGGGCGACCCCACCTCTCCTCGATTAGGGCAGCCTCTTCTGCCGCATCGCGGTCGAGGCTGCCGAGAGCCCATTTGGGGAATGTGCTCCGCCCCCTCCTCCCAGCGGGACCAGGCGACTGGGCCCGCCTCTGGCTGGAGACCCTCATTCTAATATATAGATGGTCCGAGAGGGTCTCCACGTCTCCCAGGACACGCCAGTCAGTAACGCGTGCGGCTAGGGCAGGGGTCGCGAACGAAACGTCCACGATCGACCCCCCCTGCCGGCGCACGCAGGTACTGGCTGTGCCCCGGTTTAAGACCTCTAGCCCTAATCCAGCCGCCCAGTCCCTGAGGGCTTCCCCTCGCGGGTCCGTAACGGGGGAACCCCACGCCGCACATTTGGCGTTGAGGTCCCCCAGGAGCAAGATCGGAGATGGCGCAGCAGCTCCAATGACCCGTCCCAGGCCCTCCAAGAACTGCTCAAAGGCAAACAGCGGTCTATTGGGGGAGAAGTAAACACCGACCAGCAGTGTTTCTCCCCATTTGACCGCTGCGTACCCCTGAGCAGTTGCCACCTTTGTAATGGGAGGGTGATCGCCCATTGTGGGGACGACGACCGCCACCAGCCCGTCCGTGTCTCCGACCCAATTGGGCTGGGGGGAGACAAGGTAGGGCTCCGCCACTACGGCAACACTGATGCCCCACTCCGCCATGTGCTGGATCAGGAGATCCTGTGCACGGGCGCAGTGGTTGGTGTTGCATTGCACAACCTCCCACGTATGTAGTGTTGGTTGTGCTGGCATCAGTGTTCCATGTCGCTGCCCTCACCTCTTGTCGTCGCCGTCCGCTCTTGCGGTCTGGGGGCCTCCGGGGTCGACTTGGAGGGCTCCCTGCCTCTTGTGTGTGGGGGGGTGCACGAGGGTCCCCCCATCACGTGCTCCGAGGGCCTCTTGGCATGCTGGCACACCGCACAAAATGGCGTGGGCGCCGAACAGTCTTTGGCGAGGTGGCCCGTTTTCCCGCACCTGTAGCACAGGCCGCTCCTGTCCACCTGGGATGGACACATCGCCCTGGTGTGGCCGATGCCCATACAGCGGTAACACCGCATGGGCAGCGGTTCCAGGGCCTCCACACGTGCTGAAGTCCACCCCAGGAGCAGCCTCTCCCCTTCGGCCAGGATCTTTGCCGCTGTGATCGGGCACCTAACTATCACGGCGCCGGTGCCGTTGGCCAGCCAGCGGAGTCTGCCCACCTCAACCTGGTCGGGGAGGCATTTACCCTTCTCGGCCACCTTGGCCTTGACGAGGTCCTCAGCCACCGACTCATCAAATCCGGCGATCCGGATTTCGGCCTTCTTGATGGGCCGGTAGACGTCGGCCACCTCCCCCACCAGGTCCCGCAGTTTTTCGGCGAGGTTATCTGCCGCCGCGCCGGATTGGGTCCCAGGGAGCTCTATGAGGCGAGCCCCAGCCGCCGTCTTGCGCACCTTTACGTGCTCGACCCCCACCTCCGCTAGCTTCAGGGTAGTCGCCTTTGCCATTACCGTCTTGTAGTCCGTCTCGGCCCCTGGCTTCAGGGCGACTACTACTGCCGAAGACTTCGGCGCCACGAGCTTGGGGGCGGCGGGTTTCGCAGCTGCCACAGCTTGCCGGGGTGCCGGCTTGGGGGGTGAGGGCTTCTTGGCCTTGCCCCCCTTCACTACCTCCACCCATGAGCCCTCCTTTGCTGGAGGGGAGGTCCTCGGCTGCGGCGCCGTGGACGGGCCCGGCTGCGGCTGGGACTTAGTGGCCGCTTGCTTCGATTTCGGGGCCCTAGGAGCTGGGGCGGGCCGAGCCGGGGGCATCAGGGTCGCCCCCGTAGCATTTTGGGGGCCTCTGCCGGCCACCGCCTTCGCCGCTGCTTTAGGAGCCTTAGTGGCTTCCCTCTCCATCGCCGGTGCTGGGTAGCTGGGCTGGACAGCGTCCGGCTGGGTGCTGGCCCTCCTCCTGTCCGCTGCCAATGGTGGGCGGACGATCGGCGCTGGGGGGAGGAGGCTCTTGATCTCCCCCAGGCGGAGATTAACCATCTCCCCCACTGTAAGGAGGAGGTCCCTGGTGAGCTGTTCTTTGAACTCGCCCAGTGCCTCTGCCACTTCGTCGTATGAGCGCCTGTCTCCAGTGGGGATCGGCGCCCTCTCCCTTTCGGAGAACGCCTTCCTTAGCGCCTTGGTCTCAGACCTGAGGATGGCGAGCTCTTCCCTCATCCGCTTGTTGTCGGCCTTGAGGGCGCGCATCTGTTCGTCCTCCCGCCGCTGGTCCTCAAGGCCGTCCATGGCTGCGGCAATGGACCTGCAGGCCGCGTTTATGCGGCCCCACACCTCGCCCTTCAAGTTGCCGCATTTGGCTGCCTCCACTCTCACCGAGTTTGCCGCCTCGCGAGCGGTCCTGATGAGGTCCTCGTCCATCTCCACCGAGTTTCCCTCCTGTTCGGAGGCCCTAACGGGGCTACGCTCCCTAGCCCCTCCTCTCACCTGCGCTTTTCTCCTCGGTAGAGGGGTGCCGAGCTCGGCCTCGTCCTCCGTCAGAGGCTCATAGTCGTCGTCCTCCTCTAGAGCAGCGAGACGAGCTCTAGCTTGGGAGAGCCCAGCGTAACTGCCGCGCGGCTTCCCCCTGCGGGCAGAGCTCACCTTCGGAGCGACCTTGGGTGGGGAGTCCCCCCCCGACTCCTCATGAGACCTCTTGCCTAGCAACGAGCCCAATTCCTCATTTTCTTGACCCCCCTTCGGGCCCCCCTCCTCCCCCATCTCTACCCCCCCCTCTTCGTCCGAACTGTCGGCCTCCTGTTCGAGCGGCGAATCGCTCCAGAACTTCAGCCTCAGTCCACCGACCGTTTTTGGGGTTTCCCCCCCCGCCCCCCCCGGGCCCCCCGAGGCTCCAGCCCCCTTCATCACACCCTCTCCGAGCCCTTCGGGCCGCTCAATGACGTCCGGATACTCCAGCTGGAGTGATCCGGAGTTGGGGTTGTTCCACCCCCCCCCAGAAATGGTGGGGGGCAAAGAAACCCACAAGGACCCCTAATTGGGCCCCGTACACGCTTGCCGCTTGGTTTCGGGGAAGAAAACCGTTCTTCCCGAAAAAACGGTCAAGCGTGTACCTGCCCTAACTCCGACAAACTTAAAATTCGTCCGGCAGAAAATTTCTCCACGGGCCCCTATGGGGCCAAGAGAAAAACCAAAAATGCCAAAATGTGGCCCTCAACTAGCCCTATTTAAAGAGCTAAGCTAAACTCCCCCAAGTCTAGGGGTCCAGGTGCTGCGAATTTTTAAGTGTGAATTACCACGTTACGAAAAAGTTCGCAGCGCCTGATGACACCCTAGGAGCAATCTGAGTTTGCCCCAATAACTCCGGAACTAAGAGTCCAAAAATTATGGGACAAAAACAGGTAGCTCGCCTAACTCCTAGCCTAAATTACTATGTACAAAACAGAATATATACAGAACAAAAAAGAAGAGAAAAGAATTTAATAGTAAAAGACGAGGGAAAAAAACAGACTTTCACGATGACTTTTTCAATTTTACTCCCGTTACCTTTGAGAATTTATACCTCCGGACTGGAAGGTCCGAGGGTATTCAAACAAAAAGTGCCGGGAGCACAATGAAGAGCCGCGTCAAAGTGTAGAAGGAAGAAAGAAGAAAAAAGCAAAAGGAAGAAAGTTATTGAATTTAAACTTGTCAAAAACGCCTGACGGATTTTGACCGAAGAATAGCGAAAAATTGAGAAAAGTGAGAAGTCACAGAAAGAGTAGAGATAGAGTAGTTTCGTCAAAGGATTCCGACAGAGAAAAATTTTAGAAGCTTAAGTTCTTATTTTCACAACTCTACAGTACTCGCGTCCCAAAAATTTTCCTCAACCTAACCTAACCTAACCTAACCTAACCTAACCTAACCTAACCTAACCTAACCTAACCTAACCTAACCTAACCTAACCTAACCTAACCTAACCTAACCTAACCTAACCTAACCTAACCTAACCTAACCTAACCTAACCTAACCTAACCTAACCTAACCTAACCTAACCTAACCTAACCTAACCTAACCTAACCTAACCTAACCTAACCTAACCTAACCTAACCTAACCTAACCTAACCTAACCTAACCTAACCTAACCTAACCTAACCTAACCTAACCTAACCTAACCTAACCTAACCTAACCTAACCTAACCTAACCTAACCTAACCTAACCTAACCTAACCTAACCTAACCTAACCTAACCTAACCTAACCTAACCTAACCTAACCTAACCTAACCTAACCTAACCTAACCTAACCTAACCTAACCTAACCTAACCTAACCTAACCTAACCTAACCTAACCTAACCTAACCTAACCTAACCTAACCTAACCTAACCTAACCTAACCTAACCTAACCTAACCTAACCTAACCTAACCTAACCTAACCTAACCTAACCTAACCTAACCTAACCTAACCTAACCTAACCTAACCTAACCTAACCTAACCTAACCTAACCTAACCTAACCTAACCTAACCTAACCTAACCTAACCTAACCTTTTTTTTTTTTTTTTTTTTTTTTTTGACCCCGGGAAATGCATAAAACTGCATACCACTACGTAACCTAAGGCCATCGGGGGTGACAGCCAGATGTTACGTATTGGTTATGTGGGACTCTCCGCTCCTGAAGGGATTGGCCTACCCACTAAAACCCAGGGATGCTACCGACCTGTGCCTTCACGGTGATGGAATGGGAATCTACTAACGCCACGCCATCACCAGCACCTCCGCCCTAGGGCGGACCCTCTCCGAAAAAGGTACACTGTAGCATGGCCAGTGTGCCTTCCCTCACCAGCTCCCCCCCGACCAAATGGCCGTCCCCCGGGGAAGCAGGGACCGGCACCAGACACACGGTGTCCCGGTCCCTCCCTCGCCGCCACGGGAGGACAAACGCCCCTGCCCCGCAGCCGTCCACGGGAGGACAAACGCCCCTACCCCGCAGACACTCCCGCCTGTCCTTACGGACCGCGGTGGGCCAGTCCTCCGCGTCCCGCCCCCAGCACAGGAGGTAGCGGCAGCCGGCAAGGCTGAGCTCTCGGGACGCAGGGGACTAGTCCACCGCCACCACGCAGCGGCACAGGTCACCCGTCTGGTGCCGGCCCGCAGTGCCCCCCAAAAGGAGACGTCGGAGGGATGCTGCCCGTGCCCGACGCTCCACCCTCGCGTGCCGCACCTGGAGAGTCCTCTAACAGAGGAAACCCAGTGCGGGACCCCCCGACCCCCCCTGACAGGCTCATTCGCAGCATCGGCAAGTGATCAATTAGGGGCCCCTAAGAAATCACTTGCCGTTGCTCCCGGGGTGCACCGGCCAAGACGCTTCCCTTTCCTGCGGATCAACCGGATCAAGAGGAATGAGAAGAATCCAGACACTCTGGGAGGTTTCCTGTCTAGCACCCCAACCTAACCTAACCTAACCTTTTTTTTTTTTTTTTTTTTTTTTTTTGACCCCGGGAAATGCATAAAACTGCATACCACTACGTAACCTAAGGCCATCGGGGGTGACAGCCAGATGTTACGTATTGGTTATGTGGGGCTCTCCGCTCCTGAAGGGATTGGCCTACCCACTAAAACCCAGGGATGCTTCCGACCTGTGCCTTCACGGTGATGGCATGGGAATCTACTAACGCCACGCCATCACCAGCACCTCCGCCCTAGGGCGGACCCTCTCCGAAAAAAAAGGCACACTGTAGCATGGCCAGTGTGCCTTCCCTCACCAGCTCCCCCCCGACCGAATGGCCGTCCCCCGGGGAAGCAGGGACCGGCACCAGACACACGGTGTCCCGGTCCCTCCCTCGCCGCCACGGGAGGACAATACGCCCCTACCCCGTGACCACGTGTAGTGGGGATGGTATCCGGGAAAACGTCCCTTCAACCAAACCACCACTACACCCCCATCCCTTGTCAGCAGTGAACTCTGCTATTGCAGAGGACACGCCGAGGGACCGTCAGGGTGGAAGGGTTAGCCTCCAGGCCCGGATCATAGGCCCTCTGCCTACCGCATCCCTGGCCAACCGAAAGTAAGGCCAAGGGCTAGCAAAGTCAACGCAACGCGTCGACAGTTCTAACCCTTGCCCAGCCCAGATGCTGCCCATTAGCAGCCAATGTCTTGGTCTAGACGAGAGGGGTACCCATTACACAAGACATTGGGAGCAATCGGCAACACCTAGGTTACTCAACCACCCACCCTCGCTGGCCGAGAAGTAGCGATGGGTTGGAAAAGTCTACACAGGACGATTCCAACCCATTGCCGACGGCCGAGTGCTTGCCCTTTTCCGTGGGTTCCAGATCCATGCCCTCCCCCCCCTGCCCGTAGGCCCCCGAGGCCCCTCTCCCACACTCCCCGGATCCTCGGGAAAACTGCAAGCGGTTTGTCAGGTATTAGCCACCAACAAGCAATGGCCATTGCTTGTTGTTGTTTCCAGGGTGCACCGGCCCAAGCAGTACCCTTCCATGCGGATCAAACCGTGATCAAGATGGATTGGTAAAGCTCGAGCACGCAAAGCTCGAGCACGCGTGGAGGAACCTGACTTGCACCCCAACCTAACCTAACCTAACCTAACCTAACCTAACCTAACCTAACCTAACCTAACCTAACCTAACCTAACCTAACCTAACCTAACCTAACCTAACCTAACCTAACCTAACCTAACCTAACCTAACCTAACCTAACCTAACCTAACCTAACCTAACCTAACCTAACCTAACCTAACCTAACCTAACCTAACCTAACCTAACCTAACCTAACCTAACCTAACCTAACCTAACCTAACCTAACCTAACCTAACCTAACCTAACCTAACCTAACCTAACCTAACCTAACCTAACCTAACCTAACCTAACCTAACCTAACCTAACCTAACCTAACCTAACCTAACCTAACCTAACCTAACCTAACCTAACCTAACCTAACCTAACCTAACCTAACCTAACCTAACCTAACCTAACCTAACCTAACCTAACCTAACCTAACCTAACCTAACCTAACCTAACCTAACCTAACCTAACCTAACCTAACCTAACCTAACCTAACCTAACCTAACCTAACCTAACCTAACCTAACCTAACCTAACCTAACCTAACCTAACCTAACCTAACCTAACCTAACCTAACCTAACCTAACCTAACCTAACCAGTTGC
>CAMQQK010000011.1:0-28056 GCA_947034925.1 Eudemis profundana
TTTAGGGACAGGTTTATAGCTATACACTGGGAAAAAAAGTAGGCGATTTTTAGGTTAATTTTGCCTACTTATTTGGCCAAACGCAGACATTCGACTAAGTAGGCTAATTCTACCTAGCGCACTAGGTAAAGCAAAAGTCGGTAAAATTTACCTAGTCCACCTTTAACCAACTTATTAGGTTTTGGTATTAACCTACTTATTAGGTAATGGAATACTCATACTCATACTCATAATATGGTAAAATCAACCTACTCACTTGGTAAGTAACACCTAACTTCTAGGTTGGAATTACCTAGCGAGTTGGTTAATATTACCAATTTAGTTGGGTAATGGTACCTATTGGTTAGGTTTGAACTACCTAGCAGTAGGTTAATAGTACCTCTTCAGTCGGTTAGAAACACCCAGCAAGTCCGATAATAGTACCTAATAAGTAGGTAGAAAATACCTTTATAGTAGGGTGGATATACCCAGTAAGTGGGTTAATGATACCTATTAAGTAGATTAGTAATACCTTTATAGTAGGGTGGATATACCCAGTGAGTAGGTTAGAACTACCTAGAAAGTAGGGTAACAGTACCGCGTAAGTAGGTTAGAACTGCCCAGCGAGTAGGTGTATTTTACCTATCAAGTAGGTTAATAATACCTTCATAGTAGGGTGGATATACCCAGTGAGTAGGTTAATGGTGCCTAATAAGTAGGCTAGTAACACCTTTATAGTAGGGTGGGTATACCGAGTCAGTAGGTTAATGGTACCTAGTAAGTACGTTAAAACTACCCAGCGAGTAGGTGTATATTACCTATTAAGTAGGTGAATAATACCTTCATAGTAGGGTGGATATACCCAGTGAGTAGGTTAATGATACCTAATAAGTTGGTTAGTAATACCTTTATAGTAGGGTGGGAATACCCAATGAGTAGGTTAATGGTACCTAGTAAGTATGTTAAAACTACCCAGCGAGTAGGTGTATATTACCTATTAAGTAGGTGAATAATACCTTCGTAGTTGGGTGGATATACCCAGTGAGTAGGTTAATAGTACCTAGTAAGTACGTTAAAACTACCCAGCGAGTAGGTGTATATTACCTATTAAGTAGGTGAATAATACCTTCATAGTAGGGTGGATATACCCAGTGAGTAGGTTAATGATACCTAATAAGTTGGTTAGTAATACCTTTATAGTAGGGTGGGAATACCCAATGAGTAGGTTAATGGTACCTAGTAAGTATGTTAAAACTACCCAGCGAGTAGGTGTATATTACCTATTAAGTAGGTGAATAATACCTTCGTAGTTGGGTGGATATACCCAGTGAGTAGGTTAATAGTACCTAGTAAGTACGTTAAAACTACCCAGCGAGTAGGTGTATATTACCTATTAAGTAGGTGAATAATACCTTCATAGTAGGGTGGATATACCCAGTGAGTAGGTTAATGGTACCTAGTAAGTACGTTAAAACTACCCAGTGAGTAGGTGTATATTACCTATTAAGTAGGTTAATAATACCTTCATAGTAGGGTGGGTATACCCAATGAGTAGGTTAATGGTACTTAGTAAGTACGTTAAAACTACCTAGCGAGTAGGTGTATATTACCGTTTAAGTAGGTTAATAATACCTTCATAGTTGGGTGGATATACCCAGTGAGTAGGTTAATGGTACCTAATAAGTAGGTCAGAACTAACTAGTGAGTAGGTTAGAACTACCCAGCGAGTAGGTTATGTTACCTACGAAGTAGGTTAATGGTACCTATTAAGTAGGCAAGAACTACCTAGCTAGTAGGTGTATATTACCTATCAAGTAGGTTAATAATACCTTTATAGTAGGGTGGATGTACCCAGCAAGTAGGTTAATGGTACCTAATAAGTAGGTCAGAACTAACTAGGGAGTAGGGTAATAGTACCTAGTGAGTAGGTTAGAACTACCCAGCGAGTAGGTGTATATTACCTATCAAGTAGGTTAATAATACCTTTATAGTAGGGTGGATGTACCCAGTGAGTAGGTTAAAGATACCTATTTAGTAGGTTGCTAGTAACTGTTCAGTTGGTTTAAACTACCTAGAGAGTAGGTTGACGGTACCTATTTAGTTGGTAAGAAGTACCCAATCATTAGGTAGTCCTAACCATCTTAATTGGTACTATTAACTGACGAAATTAGGTAATATCAACCTTATCGTTAGGTAATACAAACTATCTCGATTTTTAATGGGTCAGTTGTCACCGAAATGGCAGTAGTTGTGAGCAGTTTCAGTGCTAAACTTTGCAAAATACAACGTAAATTCTAGCACTAAAACTGCTCACAACTACTGGCGGTAGCTGCCATTTCGGTGAGAACTGACCCATTAAAAATCGAGATAGTTTGTGCTACCTAGCGATATGTTTGATATTACCTAATTTAGTCAGTTAATAGTACCAATTAAGATGGTTAGGACTACTTAGAGATTGGGTACTTCTTACCAACTCAATAGGTACCATCAACCTACTCTCTATGTAGTTTAAACCAACTGAACAGTTACTAGCAACCTACTAAATAGATATCTTTAACCTGCTCACTGGGTACATCCACCCTACTATAAATGTATTATTAACCTACTTGATAAGTAATATACACCTACTAGCTAGGAATAGATCTTAGCAACCTACCTTACACATAGCTCTTAACGTACTAAGTAGGCACCTATAACCCATTCACCAGGCTGAAACGATGCTGAAAACAAACAACTATTTATGTTATAATTTATTTAGAATCATATAACAGTAATTATTTTAAAACAGTAACTTAAAAGTTCTACCTTATAATTATGTACTTGGCTACATAATCTATGTATTAAAGTAATTCACTATAACTTAAATTACAATCTATAACAATGACTTTAATGTAACAGTTACTACAAGTAATAACTTTTAACTAATATTGGCTACATATCACGATGTATTATCGCCTTCATTACAGAGTTCGCGACAGAGCGCACCGCTACATTCCAGTGGTATACAGTCGAGGAAACTGAATTGCGCCTTTAGTCGCTGAGTACCTAAAACGCAGTCTGCCAATTTCGCGTTATGCCTAGACCTAACAAGATATTGGCATATTGCTATTTAGACCGATTGCGTATTAGTTCATGAGCGAAGTAGGCGAATTGAGATTTAGGTTTAGTGCGAAATTAGTTCGAGGACGAGATAGGTATACTGAGCTTTAGTCTATAAGCGAGGCAGGCAAAAAACATACATGTGTTGACACCTGGCGTTACTCGCATAATAATTAAAATTCAATTCAACAACAACAAAATAAATATTCACAACGTACCTACCTACGAATTTTAATTATTATGCAAGCTCAGTATACCTGTCTCGTCCTGGAGGTAATTTGCACTAAACCTAAATCTCAATTCGCCTACTTCGCTCATGACTTAATACGCAATCGGTCTAAAGAGCAATATGCCAATATCTTGTTAGGTCTAGGCATAACGCGAAATTGGCAGACTGCGTTTTAGGTACTCAGCGACTGAAGGGAATTGCGTACCAGAGTGGAACCTTTGTGCTACTAATCTGTGCTAATACATCTGCCAATGAAATCATAGTGAAATTGCTTATGAAAAAGTTCCACCCTGGTACGCAATTCGGTTTCCTCGACTGTACATTGTACTTAAATCAAAAAAATGATACTTGTGCCTTTGGACATTTCTATACCACGAATATCAAAGCCTGGCATGGCAGGTGCGTTTAAAACGGAGTTTAAAACTGGTGTTTTTTTGTACGTAGCACTAACACCACGTTATGTTTGCGTTTTTTTAAACAAATTCGTGCAACGGACTTAGGCGACCAGACTTTGATATCCGCAATCTGGGAACGTCTAAAAATCATAATACATGTATAGATAATTTTCATGTTGCTACATCTTAAGTAGATCAAATGAAGTGAACTTGAAAGAAAGTGCCAGACTATATGCTTGGCGACTATATGTTTAAGGTACAGTCGCGGAATGAAAAGGTTGACCAGCTTTGAAATAAATTCATTTATGCGTTGGAAGTACATGTTCCCTTTTTATCTGTGGGCCATGTAGTGAAATGACCAGAGCCCGTAAGTTTCATGCCGATGACGTAAAAATGACGTCAAGGTACATACAGCATGATTCACTTTAGATTTTAGATTGATTTATCGTTACCGGAAATTACCGGTATCGTAAAAGCTATGAATTAATTTTATCACTACCTTAATTAGTTGGTGTCAATGGTAGAAGCCATTTTATAAATCGAGATATGTATGTTATTTATAGAAACGGGAAAATTGAAAAGAAATCAGAAACGCATTTTGATATAGAAGGGACCGCATGAATATAATACATTCTGATAAGTATGTCAAATCGCATATTCGATTTATATTTCCAATGTTCCGTTAAAATAAAAAAACAACGACGTACCCATTTTTACTTACAAAATGTCTTCTACCATTGAAGCCAATCAATAAAAAAAGTAGATTATAATTAATTCATAACTTAAACGATACCGGTAATTTACGGTAACGGTAAATCAATGTACAAGCTTAACTAAATCAGCCTGTATGTAGGTTGACGTCATTTGCCTGTCATCGGCACGAAACTTACGGGCTCTGGAAATGACATTCATTATGACGGAATGTGTCATACTCGGTAGATAAAGCAAATACTGATAAGTTATACTGAGCAAGCAAAAACCAACCTTTTCATTCCGCGACAGTACAACTCGTGAAATTGCCTTCGCTATTGGGAGACAGACCGCACCGCTACATTCCAGTTGGGTCGTTTTCAAAAAAATTGTACATAGTTCAGGGCCTAATAAAAACAAAATCACGATCGCTTCCTTTGTGTGTAACGAAAGTTAGGCATACAAACTATATGGGTAACTTTCGTTACACAAAGGAATAAATTAAGTTTTGTTTTAATTAAATCCCTTAATTGTGTACATTTTTTTTAAAGTGACTCAGTTGCGTACATTTGTACATAAGTCAAATAAATAATTTATAATATATACATCGTTAAGGGTAGTCGCTGCAGGATCCCTGCTCTGCTATAACATAATTAAAATTGAATTAAGAGGATATCCTGCCTGTCGCGCGGCCCATACAAAAAACTTAAATTCGAGCCGCCGTAGTCTCCTATCTTCTCCACCAAATATAAACCTATATAAATATTTTTTCTAATATACATTAATGAAGAAGTGTTACTATGCCTCTATGTTTTGTTTTAATTGATTACTGGTTTCGTTAATTAACTAGAGACACCTATATAACGCTAAAAATTCAGTAACTTTACCATCGTCTGTAAAGAGTTAAGTAAACAAAAATAAAAAAAAACAGAGGCATGGAAAAACTCTTTAGTAATGTATATTAGAAAATTTATTTATATAGATTTAAAGGTCATTAAAAGGGGACTAGAGCGGTTCGAATTCAAGTTTTTTGTATGGGCCGCACGCCAAGGTAGGGTATTCTCTTAAATAATTCCACCAAACAGCATGATACTGCAGCAACGCCGAGAGAAAAACGCGAGTCTTTGGGCGTTTCTAGACTACGAATGTCAAAGCCTGGCAGCTGGGAGGGGTTGCGTTTAAGACGCCGTTTAAAAATAAATTTATTTTGAATTCTTTTTGTACGTAACACTGACCCAGTTTGCATCGGGCAAAATTGCTTATGCGTTATTTTTCCGAACGAATTCGTACAACGGACTAAGGCTTCCAGACTTTGATATCCGCAGCATGTAAACGTCCAAAAAGCATAATACTCGTCGTACAAGTAATATGTCGTTACCTCCTAGATCAAATGAAGTGAACTTGAAAGAAAGTGCCAGACTATATGCTTGGCGACTATATGTTTAAGGTACAGTCGCGGAATGAAAAGGTTGACCAGCTTTGAAATAAATTCATTTATGCGTTGGAAGTACATGTTCCCTTTTTATCTGTGGGCCATGTAGTGAAATGACATTCATTATGACGGAATGTGTCATACTCGGTCGATAAAGCAAATACTGATAACTTGTACTGAGCAAGCAAAAACCAACCTTTTCATTCCGCGACAGTACAACTCATAAAATTGCCTTCGCTATTGGGAGACAAAGCGCACCGCAACATTTCAGTTGCGTACATTTGTACATAAGTCAAATAAATAATTTATAATATATACATCGTTAAGGGTAGTCACTGCAGGATCCCTGCTCTGCTATAACATAATTAAAATTGAATTAAGAGGATATCCTGCCTGTCGCGCGGCCCATACAAAAAAACTTAAATTCGAGCCGCCGTAGTCTCCTATCTTCTCCACCAAATATAAACCTATATAAATATTTTTTCTAATATACATTAATGAAGAAGTGTTACTATGCCTCTATGTTTTGTTTTAATTGATTACTGGTTTTGTTAATTAACTAGAGACGCCTATACACCGTGGGCCCGAATAACCCGACCAATTTTAACCACGTATTCCTGATGGTACAACAAGTAAATAACGTTAAATCAACATAGGTGGAATTTTGTCATTTTACATTAATAGTCTTATGGAACAAAATAAATCAGTAAAGTCAGCCCCTCGTTATAAATATGTCTTTACTGGAGGAAAAGTTATCAAAAAATCGGTTGTCTGTAAAGTCGGTTTACTGACGATAGTTGAACGTGACAACGTCATAAGAAAATAAACAATTGACAATGGAACGCCGGTCAGGTAACGCCGAATACGTCAGGTAACGCCGCATACGTCAGGTAACGCCGCATACGTCATGTTTTTTCGTGCGTGCAGCCGGCTCCATCGAATTATAAGACGTTGTCACGTCAAAAGGAAAAAAAACTACAATGGAAACAAAAGGTAAATTTTTTGGCCTCGTAGTCGCTTACCAACAAATACTGCGAAGGTTAATTCCTGTTTAGTTAAAGGACTTTAAAAAAATAGTAAAAGCATCTTAGTCACATTTATTAGGGCTTGTTACACACTTGGGAGTTTTCATTTACAAAATAATGAATATGTCGGAAAGTAAGCGTTTTTCGACTATAAATCACATAATTTTTTTTACTCCTAATAGTTGTTAGAATCTATAGTTAAAGTTGGTCGGGTTATTCAGGCCCACGGTGTATAACGCTAAAAATACACTAACTTTACCATCGTCTGTAAGAGTTAAGTAAACAAAAATTAAAAAAAAAACAGAGGCATAGAAAAACTCTTTAGTAATGTATATTAGAAAATTTATTTATATAGATTTAAAGGCCATTAAAAGGGGACTACAGCGGTTCGAATTCAAGTTTTTTGTATCGGCCGCACGCCAGATAGGATATTCTCTTAAATAATTTCACCAAACAGCATGATCGTGCAGCAACGCCGAGAGAAAGACGCGAGTCTTAAAAAGCATAATACTCGTCGTACAAGTAATATGCCGTTAACTCCTAGATCAAATGAAGTGAAATTGAGCTACACTATCCGCTACAAATAATACGACAGTAAGAACCATTTTTTGAAATCGTCAAATACCTACACTACGTAGGCAGTATTAAGGTGGAAGCGCACACTTTAGGCGCGAAATTCATACTTTTTACAGTTTTTATTTTATTATTGTGGGTAAACGGTGTAACTTTTTAACTTCATAATGGCACTTGCGGTTGTAAAGCAGTGTTCTTTATATTGTTGTGTAAAGCTTTTTAAGAATAAAACTGTTAGCTTGAAATGAAAGTTGTCAAAACGTTGCAAGTCCGAATATCATCTATGTTTGACAACTTTTATATCAAGCTAACAGTTTTATTCTTAAAAAGTTTTACACGTTTCACAACCACAAGTACCATATGAAGTTAAACAGTTACACCGATTACCCACACTAAATTAAAACCTGTAAAAAAATTGAATTTCGCGCCTAGAGCGTTCCATCTTAAGCAACTGAATTTTTCATAGTGATATAAATTCTATTGTTAAGCGAATGCGAAAGACTGTTCGGAAGTGGAAAATACAGCTGAGTGAGCGCAAAGTATTTTACATCAGTACTTTCTTCAACTTCATAAGCATGGAAATGTGTATCAAAGAAAATTGTGTGGAACTTATGACATTCAAACATTATCTCACATGTATCTTGCTTAACGTAAACAGCAATAACTTTAACAAAACTGGGGTAATTAAAATTATTTTCATCCAATCCAATGCAAAGAATGTCTCTAGGGCGATACGTAATACTCATTGCCGTAGCATGAGTCACGGAATGGAGGGTGGCAATATTCGGCAGATCAAAATTGGATTTTAAATTTACAAATTTATCCCTAGTCAGCTCTCTCAATTTACCATGCTCAAATTGAATAGGCAAACTGTTTTGAAATAAAAAGTGACTCAACTGAAGTTGCAACTTAATACTTATAGTTTTGCAAATATTTATTCGTCCAGCATTCGCCCGTGCGATATTTTTTCCAACACGATGCTTAGACTCATACCGCATCGACCAAAGGTGAACAATAGGCCCGAATTTTGCCATCATTCTAGGGTAATGAATCAAGTGATGAAACTTAGGTTGCAAACCTCTTTTGCTAAGCTTCATATACAAAGTATTGAAATCGTTTATTAAATGTTTAAGTAAAAAACAAAGTTCAGGATATACAGCGTCTGTCAAAATGATGTCCAGTATTTGTCTTAAAAGTATGTAAAGAGTGTAAAATGTGTCACCTAAAGGTATCTTATCACCAACCAACAAAGAGAAATAGGTCACTAAAACCAGACATTCACTTGAAGACAACTTCCAATTAATCGAGTTTGATTGCCATGACAAAGCAGGGGGTTTCGAGTTTGAATCACAACCGTAGTTAAATTCTGCTATACGCTTGTTTAAAAAGGTCAAAGTAAAATAACCTTTATCCAATAATCCATTAATGATTACAGTCATGGAATATCCGCAGACCCCTTCTAACATGTCATGCATGCAATCAACAACAACTTGATCAAAAATGTTAAAATTGTCTACTAACATCCAGACACTTCTTTCTTTAACTCCGGTTAGTGAATGATTATTAGTTCTTAAATCACATTCGTAGTTGTCGACATTTCGAAGCAAACTGTTGTCTTCCATGGTTTGAGTTGATGACAATTCCTTAGGAGATCTGCATATTCTACAAGCATGATTCGCTCTAAAACTCTCTACAAACCCCAACATGGAATGCAAGCCCAAGTTGTCTCCAAGTATAGCCCCTAATTGGAATTTAACAACACCGTCAAATCCATCAGCTGTAACGATGCGAACACCCTCCCTGGATAAAAAATTTAATTCATCTATCAAAGCTCTAAAAACACTCAAATTGCCGTGTGTGCACCGATCGGATGAATGGAAAAGAAGAGCTAAAAATATGAACTTAAGCTGAGAAGCAAAACGAGGAGGAAAACAAGGGAGCGTAATATAAGCAGCACCAAGTTTATGTATAGAAGCATGACTACCCAGCGGGTTTCCAGTCTCGTAATCATCAAAGAAAAGAAACAGTGGATATATTTTATCATTTTCATTAACAGACACTTTCTCGTGTATTTTTTGCCAAACTTTAGATTGGGTGAAGTTTATGACATGAGGAAAGTTAGAACATTCTTTTATATATTGATCCATTTCCTTGATAAGTCCAGGTATTGATAATATTTTCTGGAGAACAGACCTCAAGGGAATGAATTGAGCAGTAGAAGGGACCAAAACAGGATCACCTGACGTTTTAGATACTTCCATCCTTTCACCCACTACTACCGGCTTAGGAGGTATGTATGTACCTAACTCAGTAAAAATTTTTTGTCTTTTGTAAATTGAACTAAACTTGCTAGTTGTTAAGCGTATCGTGGAAGTGAAATTTTCAACAAAATCTTTTAGATGACTGCATTCCACACCCCTGCTACTTAATGTTTTTAATTCTTGTTGCAAAGCACAATTCAAACCGTCATTAATAAATACATCTAGTTGTCTATAAAAATATTGAGCAGTTTTCAAATTTAAGGCGGGATTGCAGTTCAGAGAGCTAAATAAAGATGCTAATTGGTTTGACAGGACTAGCTCTGAATCGATATTCTCATTTACAGTAGTAATACTATCTTGAGAAGATGTAGGAATTGGTAATTCAAGAAATGGATAACTTTCGCATGGTGGTTGCTGTTGGTCAAGGCTATTTAATATTATTTCCGAATCAATAGGGTCGACATCTTGAGAAGATGTAGGAATTGGTAATTCAAGAAATGGATACCTTTCGCATGGTGGTTGCTGTTGGTCAAGGCTATTTAATATTATTTCCGAATCAATAGGGTCGACAGCGTGACATCTATCAATGTGTTTACGTAAGGAATTTGAACAGTCAAAAACTCTGTAGCAACCAGGTTGTCCGCAACGAATTCCTACACTGTTATGTGGAATCTTTCCACATGGTAACCTCAAATGAGTTATAAGCTCACGTAAAGAAGTAAATTTAGTGACACAGTAGTAGCAAGTCAACATTTTATATTATTAACAGTCTTAGTTAACAGTGGAAATATTAAGTTCGGTCAACACTTGATTCACCCCTACAATGGTCTTATCATTCGGCAAATCAATTTTGAAAAACCCTCGTTGAATGAGAAGCCATACGTGTTCGCACTCCAACGGATACTTTAAGTCAAATGCAAAAAAGATCTTGAAGCACATTTGAACAGCATCTAAAATATTATTGTACCTGTATAAAGGTGCATCGACGTAAACGTACGCGCTTGTCACAGCAGCCCAACTGCTGCCAACAGCAATAACTAGGGGTTGAATAGAAGTTCCCTTGGAGTGTTTTCGTTGTTGCAGAATAGTTTCTTCTCCATCGGCGAGAGAGTTAAAAAGCGAGATGAATGTTCTAGCTGCTTCCGCTCTCGACGCTCTTTGGCCTTTCGCATTTACTTTTCCACCCGACGAAAATATAAATGGTAGCAGCAACAGTGCAGTTTCAGTCTCACGTCCTAAAACAATAATGAAATGTTAAACAAAATCCATATCAATGACCTGAATAATAATATCATATTATAATAATGATGATATCAAAACCTACCTGACTCTATACTTTTAAATATATTATCAAGTATGTGCTTCTGAGTTTTGTCTCTGAGTTTCGAGTATTTCTCTTTAGCCTTCATAATAATAGCTTGTTCATGTTTTTGTAGCTCTCCAGCCAGGACAGTGTCATCGCGGACCAATGACGAACTTTCTTCGAAGTCTAAATCAATTAGATGTGTTGCGATTGCTTGATTTTTCAATACAGGGAATTTTTTAAGATATTCTCCTGTAGAGTGTCGATTTGCCAAGACAGCGAAACGCTCTTGTCTACTTTTCTTCCAGGCGTCTCGAAGATAGTCTGTGATATCGTTACCCTGAAAGTCTTCAACAATTTTTAGGCAACTTTCGCGGTCTGCATCTGTAATCTCTGTTGCAGTTATTTCTGATGAATTAGAGCTATTGCCTCCCTTTTTTGTAAAAGAAATTATGCTTTTAGAACGCAACTTTTTTCGTTCGTTATTCCAATTATCCCAAAGGCAACCGTAGTATCGTCTACCTTTTGAAGGTAGCTGGCGACTGCCAAATGATTGCCTGTTTGTGGTTAAGCCTGTTCCTACTGAAAAAAAGTAGAATTTCTTGTCTTCCTCGGGAAACAGTTCTATGACATATTGAGCCCACTGTTCAAGTTGCGCTGGCTTCAATATCGCCCCTGGAGTTATATCTATGAGATGTGATACGACGCATCTAGCTAAGGAGCATCTTTCCGTTTTAGTAAGACGTGTGCTGGATAGCAGTGGTGTAAGGCGGATTTGTTCCTTTAATAGTTTCTTTAATGGATTGCTGCGCTCGTGCGTATCTTCTGCGCTAATCTCCGAAGGTACAAACGATCTTGTACTAGTAGCGGAACTTGTTGCAAAAGCCTCCTCTGCCTGAAACAATGATGATTTTAAATAAGGATGTAACGATACCGATATATCGGTATCGCCGATATTATACAACCGATATTTGAAGAATTTGCTGTATGAAAAAAAAATCTGAAAAAAGTAATTTCAATTTCTGACTTAATTTATATGGTCTATTACCTTGTGCAATGATGATTACTATGTTAATTAAATCTTTGGTTCTTAATAAAAAAAAATGAATTTTGAGTTGGCAATTTATTTATTTTTACTTTACACTATCAAGGTTGACTCTCTGGTAAATATAACCAGTAGTCATTGCCATTAGTCATAATAAGGACATACAAATATCTGAAGTTCATACTTCATTATTTAGCTAATATATAAGTATCGGTATCGCCGATATTAACTACAATATATCGGTATCGTATCGGCAAAACTATGTATCGTTCGTTACATCCCTAAAGAGAATGTTAGTATAGAAATAAATTTACCCCATGCACTAGTTTTTCTTTCCATGATAACCAGCAGACACGAAACTTGGTACGAAGGCCCACTGAAGGTATAAGAACCTTCAAGTCATCGAGCAATAGATTTGGCAGCGCCTCTAAATCCACTTCCTCATCTGAAATATTTGACTGGGTTGATACCATAGGTATGTTGTCGTCAAAACTAAACGTTTATGTGAAGTTTCGTATCTATGCTATCAACCATTGAGGAGTTCTCTCATGAGGAGACGACCCTGGCTGCAGCATCAGGTCATTTGTATCATATAAATGTGTTGTCGTCAAAACGTAACGTTCATGCGAAGTTTCGTATCTATTCTATCAACCATTGAGGAGTTCTCTCATGAGGAGACGACCCTGACTGCAGCATCAGGTTTTGTTTATCATAAGGGCATAAATGTCAACACGGCTATGTAAAAAGTATGTGTCAGTTGACAGGTGTGGCAAGTAGCCTATTAAAATATATAGAATATCTTTTTTTTTCTTTTGATTATTTTGAATTATTTGTTATGAATTGTATCATATTGCTTCGGATAGGGTGTCCCAGATTTTGCGAAAATCCAAACTGAGTGGAAACCAGGTGCAAACTTAGCTCAACCGGATAATATAAAACATTTAGGATGAAGTCGGCAGTCGGCACGGGTTCCCATACACAGAATTAGCTGATTTTTGGTTTAGGACCATTTTAGCACGTAACAAACATAATTAGAGAGTATGCGTTACTCAGTTCGGATTTTCGCAAAATTTGGGACACCCTAGCCTAGGACATAGATTTGTTTGTAATTTTGCATGTAATAAGTGAATGAAATATGTGTACAATCAACTAAGTACAAAGAGATGTATTCATGTTAATCTTACAAAATGAAGTAACTTTTTGTATGCCATAATTAATTACCCCTGGTTTATGACATTTCCAGTAGCAACCAAACCTTACATTATCATCGACTCGTTTAAAATGCAGTACCTAATTATGTATTCTACCATGTTTCCTCCGGATGTACACTTACAAGCCTTTTTTATTACCTACCGATATATCGTCGCCACCATGCCAAACTTACGAATCTGAACTTGGATTTTAGACCTAAACTTATACAGGTTAAGGTCTAAAATCCAAGTTCACAAAAATTACAGATTCGTGAGTTTGGCATGGTGGCGACGATATTATGTATGACAAATAAAAGCAAACTGCTAACGTTCCAAAAAAATGTTACCAATACAAAAATTCAGAACAAAATCGAAGCAAAATAATTCGAAATTCAAAAACGCATAATTTTCCATTGACACCGACACTATACTGCTAATATTATAAATGTAAAAGTTTGTGAAGATATTTCAATGTTTGGAGGTTGGGATGTTTGTTGCTAAATAACGAGGTAACAACTGAATGGATTGAGCTGAAATTTAGCATGCAAGCAGACCAAGTCCTGGATTGAAACATAGGATACTTTATATCCCGGTAAAGAGTTCCCTTGGGACAGTAACGGGCAGGGGCGTATTTTGAAATTTGGCGCCCCGGGCCAATATATGTTTCGCCGCCGCACGTCTACTTAGTTTTTTGCGGTGTACTAATTTGTTTTCAAAGCCATTAATGATGATTTAATTACTTATAATCCAGTAACTTTATACATGAGCTTGGGACAAATCCGGTAGTTCTGATTTTTTGCAGAATTATAATAAGCCAAGTTTGTACAGCAGGTATAATAGCATTAATTTTTCTTCCTACAAAAGGTACATCGCGCGCTTGAATGTGTGCGCGCCGTGTACGAACGCACTACAAGCAAAGAACTAAGAATGCTCCAGTATGGATCGCACTCACACAGATGAGCTATCACGCGTCGCGAGCTATCGAAATTACAGGACGTTGAAAATTGTTTCGAGCAAAAGGATGCTACGGCCGTGGCTTTATTTTGCTCGACGATCTGGGGGCACTACCGTGCCCCCAGATCGTCGATACAAAATAACCCACGTGTGGCTAAAATTGTCGTCACACTGTAACGCTCAAGCAAACTTGTTAAAACAAAAACTGACGTTTCACGAAAACAGTACAACATCTATCATTGCATACATCTGTCTCAGGTAATTGGAGATATAATACTTCTTTTTTCTCGTCTGGCATGCTATTTAAATAGGTTAGTGTGTTGGTTACATTTCTTTGGAACATTGGAAGTTTGCTTATATTTGTCACAATATATCGATAGATAATAAAAGAGGCTTGTAAGTGCATATTCAAAGGAAATTATTACATTTTAAACGAGTCGATGATACTTCATTTTGTAAGATTAACATGGATACATCTCTTTGTAGTTAACTGTACGCTCTAGGTATTATGATAAAATAAGGAAAGAAAATTAATGCTTTTAGGATTTGTAACACCTGTTTATGCCCAAGCCCTTTCAAACTAAGAGGAGACCTGTGTCCAGCAGTGGGACGTAAATAAGTTGGAGATGATGATAAAAGCTCTCTGCAGTTCCATACTGTCTCAGTTTGACCCGGCTGGTGGACTTTCCAACAATCACACAAAACAATTTAAGTCATTTATGCAGGGCGTCCCAAGACTATGGGACATCAAGGGAAAGTACCTTAAATATCGTAGATAGGATATTTTGCTTAAAGAAGACTTTATGTTATTTTTAAAAGTTAGTAATTCTGCATTTAAAGATTTTCTAAGAATTACTTGCTTCGGCTGGGAATCGAACCGGCTCAAATGTAAAAAAATCACACCCTGTATTTTTATGATGACAATCGAAAGAGTGGACAAAAACAAATAATTTGTTTTAAGTAACATAGTATCTCAAACGAAAGGAATTCCGTAAAATATTTGATTTTCATGTTAAAAAAAATATTTCCCATACAAAAAAAGTAATTTTTAAAAAATCTTTGAATGCAGTATTACTTACTTTTAAAAATAAAATGAAGTTTCCTTTCAGCAAAACATCCTATCTCCAATATTTGAGGTACTTTCCCTTCATGTCGCATACACCCGGTAGTAGGGATGTAACGATACACAGTTTTGCCGATACGATACCGATACCGATATATTGTAGTTAATATCGGCGATACCGATACCGATACCGATATCTTAGCTAAATAATGAAGTATGAACTTTGAAGTATGAACTTTCTTTTTGTATGTCCTTATTATGACTAATAGCAATGACTACTGGCTATATTTACCAGAGAGACAACCTTGAAAGTGTAAAGTAAAAATAAATAGGTAAATTGTCAACTCAAAATTCAAATTTTTTTTTTATTAAGAACCAAAGATTTAATTAACATAGTAATTATCATTGCACAAGGTAATAGACCAATATATAAATTAAGTCAGAAATTGAAATTACTTTTTACAGATTTTTTCATACAGCAAATTCTTCAAATATCGGTTGTAGGTATAATATCGGCGATACCGATATATCGGCCGATATATCGGTATCGGTATCGTTACATCCCTACCCGGTAGACATACAGAAACACATTACAAAAACAGAGCCATAGTTAGCGTTGCCATCACTAAAAATCAAAAAACCGGACAAGGCCGCACGCTAAGAAAAACAGGATTTTTTACAAAAATTACCAAATAAAACACATATTTAAAAGCCTGACTTTTGAGTCTCAAAGTTTAAATGATCTACCCTTATTGATTTTTACCGTCGATATTTTGTAGGTTGTGAAAGCCTAACAAAAGCCGGACAAGAGGTCAAAGGGCGTCGGATTTCTCACTCACACACATAGAGAGAGACTGAGAAATCCGACTGCCGGACGGTAAAATTCCTTGTAGTGCACAATCGCCCAAAAAGCCTAATACTGCCCGGCTTTATCCGGACGGATGGAAACGCTAGCTATATAGGTAGTAACAAAGCACACACAATTATGCAGTTAACCAGCCAGCATAAATACTACACCACACCACTACACCACTTAATTTTTAGTTTAAAGAAAAATTCCTACCTTTAAATTTGTCTATTAATTCATCAGGCATAATCCAGCTTCTCAGTAAATCTTCTACGCTGGTATGTACTGTATTTGGGTCTTGCATATCTGAAAAGGACATATAGAATGAGCTAACTAAAGGATTTAAGGTAGTTCCCCTTCATGGCCCATAGATTTTTCTAACCGGTTGAGATACGCGCGCGCGAAATACCAACATCACAGCTATATATGTATAATATAACCTACATTACGCAGCGCTTGTTCTCTGGAGTCTAGGACGTCTTTTGTTTTGAAACTATTACGCGCGCTTCACTCGGTCCTCGCTCTCACTCGCGCTCGGGCAATGTTATTTAGAAGTGATGTTTGGAGTGATGCGTAATGCAACATCACGCGTTCGAGTGATATCTCATTTGTGATATTACTTACACATGTCTAAAACACTTCACACACACACACTTCTGTCCCGCCCGCCCGCATTGATTTGATTTCACAGTTCAAAGGAAAAACCCTAAAAATGGCACAAATCGTCGGGGATAGTGCAATACCGCGTATGTAGCACATGTAGATAAGGTTTTAATTTCTAACAAATTTGCTTGAAACTGAACCTTATCTACATTATGCTACTTACGCGGCATTGCACTATCCCCGACGAAATGGCGCCGCGTCACCTTAGATGTCAATAATCCGAGCGAATCTTGATCACGTAGGGGGTAACCAAAATGTTTGAAGCACTTAGAATACTACAATGAAGATAATAACTTACTTATGTGTAGAGTTTTATATTTCCGTGCAAATCGTGCAATACAATATATGTGCGGTGCGCGCGCGCTTGCTTAATGAGTGACAAAGGCAAGATGGCGGCGGACCTTGGGCGAGCCGAGCGAAGCGACGCGCTCAGGGGCTAATACGAAATATTAAAATCGAAGTTCGTATCGTACCGTCCCGCTCACTCGTATTAAATAATATTAGCCTGAGCGAGACGCACACGAGCGCAGCGCCGAGACCGCGCGGCCACCGCCGGCCGGCGCGCGGCGGTGGCGCCACCGGGCAACACTAGTGGCACAAACCGGAACTAAACCGCAAGGTCACTGCTATATATTTTATGCCACACATGGCCATAAAGTGTAGACATAAAATGATGTACACAACACGGGAGGTAATAAAGAAAGCCCTCGATCGCATATTTACGTCCCTCGCTTACAGCTCGGGCCGCAAACTTCTGCGATCTCGACCTTTCTTTGTATTACTACCCTAGTTGTGTAATGTACTATAAATCTACGTATACTAGATATAGAAATAAATGTACTAAAGCCATAAATAATAGTACATTATACAACTAGGGTGGTAATACCTACAATGAAAGGCCGAGATCGCAGAAGTTTGCGGCCAAAACAAAAGAAAAGTGTCCGCAAGGTACAAACGACAGTAGAAACAAAAGACCTGTTTAGCTGTTAGCACCAAAATAATTAACTCATAAGTATTAAATATAAGATTACTACATACCTTTTTTCCCGTATCAAAAGCAAATCGTTGAATTTCTTCTGCACGTAAATACGACAAACACTCCGTTACGCTCTCTCTGTACAACTGACTGCCAGGTAGACATGTGTAGCTCGCGAGTGAGTGAGTCGAAAGAGCTATATCAGTTGGTCTAGCTCACCGGCTCACCGGCTCAGTTCCGATTCAAACGGCTCAGTATGTCTTTTAGCTCAGTCAGTCGCTCGCTCTCAAGGAACTCTCGCTCTAACTTACCGAGCCGCGAGCCGAAGAGCGAACGAGACAGACAGGACTCGATCAACACGAAGTTTGCTCGGAAACTTCGGGTGGCCGAAACGTAGTAGCGCCTAGCGCCGACGCAAAAGTGAAATGTATGTTCTGCAGATGTTGTCTCTCTCACTCTTTTATAAAATAATATTTGGATGAATGAGACGGAAAGATTCGAATCTCGAGGATAGACAGTTATTGAAACGCTTTGGACGTAAACGTAATGAGCTATAAGAGCGAGTGAGCGAGTGACACCGCCACGGAGCTATAGGAGCTAGGCGAGCCGTTCGGAGCTGCTGAGCTAAAAGAGTTAGTGAGCTAAAAGAGTGATACATATCTTTGGGAGCTAAAGATTCATATCGCTCTTTTCACTTCAGTGAGCCATTCTGCGCATGTCTACTGCCAGGAGTGCCAGGCTGCGCCACTCACTTCGTCGCCGCGTGCGGTCTGTGCTGACCGAGTGACGAGAGCGGCGGCGTGCGAGTTGTCGCGTGTAGGAGAGAGACGGTGATAGCGGCGGCATAATTCAAAGGAAATACAGCTACCTACGTTTTGTTTAAACGTAGGTACAGCAGTGAAACCAAGCTACAAATACACGCCTATTCCTATTTTTACAATTTTGCATAGAAGAAAAAAATTATGATTTTGAAGGATTTCACAAAAACGTCCATATCTCCGTAACTAGAAACTGCCATAAGGTCCCTTTTCTTAGGGAAAGCCACAAATACATACGATAAAAAATGCATAATTGAATGTAATAAAAACATAAAGAAAATATGGGAAAGAATACCTATCTTCCTGGGTAAAGATAAAAAAAGTTTAGATGATACCTACTATAATATTTTATCTTAAGATAAAATATCGCTCACTTTACAATTTGTATGAGCTATCACACACGGTTAAGATAATATATATTTTCATATTACAGTATCTTAAGATACCGAGCGATATGGAAATATTATCTTAAGATACCGTAATATATCTTAACATACAAAATATATATTACAATATCTTTATACAGAGTGTGCAGTGAATATCGGAATCAAAATGGAATTAATTATATTTTATTTATTCAACAACCTTTTCTCACGAGTTTTCGTGTTTACTCGTTGTATTTTTTGTTGAAAGGATAAGGTACCTATTGGAAAGGGGGCCCGGTTTTAGGATTTTTTCATCAAACATTTTTTGCTCTTTTTAGGCTTAAATTAGATTGAATCGTGTAGATTAGGTACGCTAAAAGGATATTTTGTTTCGTCAACTTTTTTCTCCGATCAATATTTACCGAGATATTGGGGTTCAAACTTCAAAGGTCAGACCCTTTCGAGGCCCAGGTGCGTTCGAGAAGCACTCGTAGAGAGTCTGTGCGGAAACAGAATAGCCGTAGCGAAAAACGGAACTAACCTAACCAGTATGGCCACAGAACAGAAAATACGGCACATACGGTAGAAAAGCATTACAGCGCCATCCAATCTAAATCCTATTCTCTTTCCGCACAGACTCTACTTGTAACTTTTTGCGCTTGTTACTTATGAAATTGTAACTTGTACCTAGCTTCGTGAAACAGAGCCCTGCCTGACTGTCTATTAAATCTACTAGTAGTACCGTATTGTTCATAGTCATCCTGTATATTTGGATTCCGTGGCGCAATGTAGATGTGACCCCTAACCAAGCCTTCGATAGAATGATTCGAGCAGATATATTATCGTATCTTAACCGTGTGTGATACCTTAAGATACTATAATATTTGATATCCAGGTATCTTAAGATAAAATATTATAGTATCTTCCCCGTGTGTGATGCCCTTAACACTTTCACTGTCAAGAACGCCCCTAGGGAGTTCTCAGTAACTTTGCTCACATGTCACCCGACTCCCGAGGGGAGTTCGTACTATACAATTATAGATGGCCAAAGGCAATGTCATCCGACTCCTCTAGCGAGTTCTTATGAAACGGCCGATTTTTCAGGGTTGTCACTATATCTCGTTTTTTGAGGATTAGTTATTAATCTTCTATTCTGTTTATATCAGTAACATATAAAAATGCATTAATAAGGTTTTTAGGAACGTCGTTACTTTAAAACTTTGATAAACCACAGGCCGGCTAGCGCGAAGATCGCGCATTTCGATTTTTTTTATCTCCTACTATTTCTTTCAAATATGTAAGTGCGATAGAGATTTCTCGAAATTTACGTTTGTACATGTTGGCGGTAGCCCCGCAGGAATACGGATAGAATTGACCGATGTTTTAGTTCCTAAGCCTTTCTGAGAACTATTTGTTTTCGCTTTAAATAGTACGGGTTCGAAAATAACAACCACATGTAATGAGACGAAATAACGAGAAACTAACAAAAAAATCAGCTGTCATTGTAGTCTAGTTTAGCTTGGTCTCTGCAATTTTGGTCTGTGACAGCCCTGGACTCCTTAGTGGAGTCGACGACGACGACATACGGTAAAGAAACAAATGAACTCCCGAGCGGAGTTCTTGACATGCAGCGTTGTTTATTTGTCAAGTGCGCGATTGGACTCCACGGGGGAGTCTTATATAGTTGTTTGTTTTGACGCCGACATGTAGCGAAAGACATGGATTTTGGCCTGACAGTGAAAGTGTTAAAGTCAAATATGGCATGGCAAATGTAGGAGATGAGCAATATTTATGTAATGCCGGCTGTACACACTCGGAGAGACCGGACGAGACACGCGTGACGTCCTTTTCTTACTCATATCGTGGGAAGAGCACAACATGCGTGTCTCGCCTGGTCTCTCCGAGTTAGGGTTGCCACCTTTTTATTGTCATGATAACGTATTTCACGCCTGGTGGTACAAAAATAAAAAGTACACAGCATAAAAATAAAGTATTTTTTTATTAATTTTTAAAAACATATTTTTTGTTTGAGTTATCTTTCTTTTAATAGTTTTTTTTGTCGGTCTGAAAGATATTGATTGCTTCCAACTTCCAAGCATTTGCGCATGCAGCAAATTTAAAAAGCATTTTTTTTTGTTTGGACGAAATCAAAGGGTCATCAAGTTTCATCCGAGTGATGTCATTATATGGCACCTATTTTTTATGACCGTTTCGTACAGAATACGTTAAAATAAGCATGTTTTGCTATTGATGCTCAAGATATTGGACCCAGAAATTCGAAGCAAACAGTTAAAATAAAAATAAGATACCAAAACCCGAATTGGAACACCCCACTATCCAGGTGGTCTTGTCCGCCCTACCCCTAGAGTATGGGTATATACAGTCGCCATCAGATATATCTGAGCTGTCAGTGTACTCATAAATATCTGAACACGGCTCTAATGCTATGAAAATAGAGCCGTGTTCAGATATTTATGAGTACACTGACAGCTCAGATATATCTGATGGCGACTGTACCTAAGAGCCGGAGGCGCGAAGGGAGATTAGCCCTCGCCCGCCTATGTCAAATGTCAACTTGGTAAGTGCAAAGGTTGCGTTAAGGAACATTCTCAAATGTATTTTTCTGTTCAATAGGTACCTCTAATTAAGGCCGAATTGACATGAAATTTGCATATTTACTTAAAAAATATCCTGCGCGTACGAAAAAAGCCGCTTTCTGGCCAAGTGTAGACATAAAATGATGTACACAACACGGGAGGTAATAAAGAAAGCCCTCGATTGCATATTTACGTCCCTCGCTTGCAGCTCGGGCTGCAAACTTCTGCGATATCGGTCTTTCTTCGTATTACCACCCTAGTTGTGTAATGTACTATTTCGAGTACTTTATGTGTTTCGTAAAGTATAACGTACGCGCAGCTAAAATAGAGTACAATACTTTACATTAAAGTACGGGTGGCAACCCTAGCGGCGCTCATATCTAATTCAGCCACATTTTGCCAATTCGGCCGAATACCGAATAATGGCATAGTATTCGGCCGAATACTAAATAGTAAATTAACACAAAGTCGAAGGAAAAAGAAGGATAAATAAATATTTTAATAAAAAATTATAAACAGTAATTTACATGTATTAAATATTAGTTAAATCATCTTTCACATTAATTTCAAACATATATAAAACAGTAGCATAAACAACGAAATAGAAATGGGCGCATTTTTCTATCAAAGGATCAATAAGCTAGGCTACCTACGACGAGTAACAAGTTGCAACCTGTACCTACTGTCCTAAGGGGCCGGGCGTTCGAATTTACTTCATTTTAGGTACTTAAAACCGTTTCGATCGTTTTGTTTGTAGCTTCCTCACTGCTTTAGCTTATTATACCTACCTAAAAAGCTGTCTGTGCAAAAAGAGAATAGGATTTAGATTGGGGGGCGCTGTAATTCTTTTCTACCGTATGTGCCGTATTTTCTGTTCTGTTGCCATACTGGTTAGGTTAGTTCCATTTTTCGCCATGCCTATTCTCTTTCCGCACACACTCTACTGGCTATAACTGTATGATTTTTGTTTACATTTGAATAAAGGAATTACACCATTTACCCAATATTTAATGAAATATCGCTGAGTGATTAAAAACAAATATAATACAATACTTACACAAACAAAAGTTTCACCAAAAGCCGGTGTCAAATCCGTCGTTAGGTCGGATGATATTAGGCGAAAACGTTTTAAATAAAATAAGGGAATATTTTCACTTCACTCTATCCCACATTCAAAACAATATTTATTTTTGCATGGCCGTTACCACATATTAGATTTAAAAGCGACTATTTATATGGCTACAAAGTGCTTAAACAATTTTTGTTTGTTTCATTACATGAAAGTTTATGTTGATGCACCTGTCAAGCATAGGTTCTACAGAATAAAACCTATTTTATTTGGGTGCTAATTAAACAGACTTCTTTTTAATAGCATTATTCGCCTCTGAAAATCTACATTGCCATCTAAATTACTAAGTCAGCCACAATTACCGAGCGTCTGAATTGTACTATCTTAGCCACTAGTTATCTTCTATGTAGGCCACTCTAAATACAACTCAGCATGGTGGTTATTTTTTAGCATCTAAACTTGTAATGTGGGGTATATTGTGATCGCAAGATACCTAACACTCCTCCTCGCTTCGCTCGTCGTCGTACCTAACTGTGACTCAGTTTTTTTTATCTTGGACAGTAAGTAGGGGTATGTTGTGATCGCTCTTCACTAATAATCGTACCTAAAAGTAATTATAGCCATCAATATTATGGCTTGATAAATGTATGACATTTGCAATTATTAGTATCGGGTGACCAGAGGGCTGGCTCCTTCCTAGCACAAAGGATCAGCATTGCCATTCAGCGTGGCAATGCTGCCAGCCTTCTGGGCACCCTGCCGCCAGGTAGAGATCTGGCGGAATTATTTTATATTTAGAAGTAGGTTATTGCTAGTGTAGTTAAGGGATTTTTAAAATGTATTTTATAACTGCCATTAACTACTTTATATTTATCAAATATATAAAATTATTACTAAAAAACATTATAATTATCAGTAGGTATTATGACTAGAGTCTGTGCGGAAAGAGAATAGGCGTGACGAAAAACGGAACTAACCTAACCAGTATGGCCACAGAACAGAAAATACGGCACATAGCTACGGTAGAAAAGCATTACAGTGCCCACCAATCTAAATCCTATTCTCTTTCTGCACAGACTCTAAATAAATGTATGAAATTGTACATTATGGTTAAACGAATGATGACTTCGTATAATTATGACAGGGAACAATTATGCCATAGTTCAATTTATGCCAAAAAAAATGAGCATCAATTTTATGCTTAAAGTGTTATGACAATCGATATTATGACAATAGTTTTTATGCAACCAGACCACGGCCACCCCTAATTAAAACTCATCGAAAACTAATTTAATTACGGATGAAACAATTGCAATGTGAACGCACGAACGACAATAAACAAAAACACGTGACTAACTCGTCGGTACATGAATGGCGCTCTCTGATTGGTGCAAATGGCCGGTCACTGTCGTCTCGCGCACTCGCGCCAAATTTTAAAGTGGCTATTTTCTCGATAACAGAATATTATGATGTATTATTTTACATGCTAAGTTATAATAAATGATGCTGTCAATAGATGCTTGAATTATATTTTTTTGAGGACCTTGTTTTGAAGCCGTAAGACATAAAATGGTGATTAAATATAAAATCCATGGCTGAGTTAGTAAATTAGGTGGCAATTATATAAACAAGAAGGCAAGTTAAGATAATTGTTGATCTTTGCTTGACGCTTTCTAAAGAATATTTAGTTGGCGTTGTAAAAAAGACGAATTAATTTATTAGAGGCTATCTCATTTTCCCGTTGCTTAGGTATAAAATGAGAAGTTTGTTATATTATTTGAAAATTATTTATAGTCATTATGATACATTTTTGCAACAAGTCCCAATAGGGACGGCCACTTGAAAAGGACGACAAGAGGACGGTGAGGCGTCAAAAGGGACGGAAAACCGTCCTGTTTGGAACGATCTAGCAACACATTATGACAGCCGACCGACCCGTTATGCTTGTTGATGTGTGCGTGCTGCTCGTAAGTACAAAGCGCCGGCTCGTCATCATGGCTTCACTTATCTGTGTGCGACGCTACGTCCGGCTATTTATTTTAAGGTCCTTGATATACCTACAACCGATATTTGAAGAGCGCGAAATGAATTTGCTGTATGAAAAAAATCTGCAAAAAGTAATTTCAATTACTGACTTAATTTATATATTGGTCTATTACCTTGTGCAATAATAATTACTATGTTAATTACATATATGTATTTCGGGTCTTAATAAAAAAGAAATTGAATTTTGAGTCGACAATTTATTTATTTTTACTTTACTTACACTTTCAAGGTTGACTCTCTGTTAAGTATAGATAGACAAGTTTTAGGTAAGTAGGTATAATAAGGACATACAAATATCTGAAGTTGATACTTCATTATTTATACTCCGTTTTTTTTAGATGTGAAAATTTGGTAAACAAAAGAATCAGTGGTCGTCAACATTTGTAATTATCAATAAACAATTTAAAAGTACATGATATTTATTATGTCGTTTTCTTTGTCCAATATTAATTCATTAGTTATAAGCCTAAAGTACCCACTTAGTAGGCCAAGCCAAGCCATAGTAATTATAATGTATACTTAAAAAAGATTTTCGACATACGTGCTCATAAAGTGGCTCTAATTTATTTTACTACAATATATCGGTATCGGTATCGTATCTTTCTCAAAAGCTGCTTTCACATCCGCATCCCCAGCAAATCTCACTAATTAAGTTTTATAAATAATAACAGTAATAAACCAACTCAATAGGTATTATTAACCTACTAAACGGGTAATATTCATGTAATCACTAGGTAGTACATACCAACTAAATAGGTAGTATTGACCTACTCATTTGGTGTTTCTCAACAGCTCAATAGGTTTTATTAACCTACTGAATGTGTAATATTTACGTAATCACTAGGTAGTACATACCAACTAATTAGGTAACATCAACCTAACCGCTTAGTGTTTCCAACCTACTTCTTAGGTAGTATTGACCTACTCACTTGGTGTTTCTCAACAAGTTTAGGTTTTATTAACCTACTAAATGTGTAATATTTACGTAATCATTAGGTAGTACATACCAACTAATTAGGTAACATCAACCTAACCGCTAAGTGTTTCCAACCTATTTCCTAGGTAGTATTGACCTACTCACTTGGTGTTTCTCAACAGCTCAATAGGTTTTATTAACCTACTGAATGTGTAATATTTACGTAATCACTAGGTAGTACATACCAACTAATTAGGTAACATCAACCTAACCGCTTAGTGTTTCCAACCTACTTCTTAGGTAGTATTGACCTACTCACTTGGTGTTTCTCAACAAGTTTAGGTTTTATTAACCTACTGAATGTGTAATATTTACGTAATCACTAGGTAGTACATACCAACTAATTAGGTAGTATTAACTTACTCACTTGGTGTTTCTCAACAGCTCAATAGGTTTTACTAACCTACTGAATGTGTAATATTTACGTAATCACTAGGTAGTACATACCAACTAATTAGGTAACTTCAACCTAACCGCTAAGTGTTTCCAACCTATTTCCTAGGTAGTATTGACCTACTCATTTGGTGTTTCTCAACAGCTCAATAGGTTTTATTAACCTACTGAATGTGTAATATTTACGTAATCACTAGATAGTACATACCAACTAATTAGGTAACATCAACCTA
Organism: Eudemis profundana; assembly: GCA_947034925.1. Classification (NCBI taxonomy): domain Eukaryota; kingdom Metazoa; phylum Arthropoda; class Insecta; order Lepidoptera; family Tortricidae; genus Eudemis; species Eudemis profundana. The sequence continues at coordinate 26,222 of CAMQQK010000011.1, forward strand.
ACCGCTTAGTGTTTCCAACCTACTTTTTAGGTAGTATTGACCTACTCACTTGGTGTTTCTAAACAAGTTTAGGTTTTATTAACCTACTAAATGTGTAATATTTACGTAATCATTAGGTAGTACATACCAACTAATTAGGTAACATCAACCTAACCGCTAAGTGTTTCCAACCTATTTCCTAGGTAGTATTGACCTACTCACTTGGTGTTTCTCAACAGCTCAATAGGTTTTATTAACCTACTGAATGTGTAATATTTACGTAATCACTAGGTAGTACTTACCAACTAATTAGGTAACATCAACCTAACCGCTTAGTGTTTCCAACCTACTTCTTAGGTAGTATTGACCTACTCACTTGGTGTTTCTCAACAGGTTTAGGTTTTATTAACCTACTAAATGTGTAATATTTACGTAATCACTAGGTCGTACATACCAACTAATTAGGTAACATCAACCTAACCGCTAAGTGTTTCCAACCTACTTTTTAGGTAGTATTGACCTACTCACTTGGTGTTTCTCAACCGCTCAATAGGTTTTATTAACCTACTGAATGTGTAATATTTACGTAATCACTAGGTAGTACATACCAACTAATTAGGTAGTATTAACTTACTCACTTGGTGTTTCTCAACAGCTCAATAGGTTTTATTAACCTACTAAATGTGTAATATTTACGTAATCACTAGGTAGTACATACCAACTAATTAGGTAACATCAACCTAACCGCTTAGTGTTTCCAACCTACTTTTTAGGTAGTATTGATCTACTCACTTGGTGTTTCTCAACAGGCTTAGGTTTTATTAACCTACTGAATGTGTAATATTTACGTAATCACTAGGTAGTACATACCAACTAATTAGGTAACATCAACCTAACCGCTAAGTGTTTCCAACCAACTTTTTAGGTAGTATTGACCTACTCACTTTGTATTTCTTACCAACTCAATAGGTTTCATTAACCTACTGAATGCGTAATATTTACGTAATCACTAGGTAGTACTTACCAACTAATTAGGTAACATCAACCTAACCGCTAAGTGTTTCCAACCTACTTCTTAGGTAGTATTGACCTACTCACTTTGTATTTCTCACCAACTCAATAGGTTATATTAACCTACTGAATGGGTAATATTTACGTAATCACTAGGTAGTACATACCAACTAATTAGGTAACACCAACCTAACCGCTAAGTGTTTCCAACCTACTTCTTAGGTAGTATTGACCTACTCACTTTGTATTTCTCACCAACTCAATAGGTTTTATTAACCTACTGAACGGGTAATACTACCAACCTACTTATTGGGTGAATGTCGAAGACTAAAAATACCTAAATTAGTTTAAATTAACCTACTTATTTGGTAAACATACCAAAATAGTAGGTTGCCGATACCTACGAAGTCGGTTACTTTGGGTCTTTATTAAGTAGGTATTTTTAACATAAATAATAGGTTGATTTAACCAAGCTATTGTGTAATTATTACCAAATCAGTAGGTTAATTCTACCTACTTAAACAGCAAGTTGATAAACCCAATAAGTAGATTATTTTAACCTTAATAAGTAGGTTGCATTTACCGACTCAATAGGTTAACATGTACCTACTATTGGTTAAAACACGGTTTTACCAAAAAGTAGGTTTAATCTACCGACTTTATGCAGTACCAAGCGCACTAGGTAGAATTAGCCTACGTACCTAATATTTTTTTAGGTACATTTAACCTAAATTAGGTACATTTTACCTACTTTTGACATTAACCTACTAGATTAGGTTTGTAATTACCTAACTTTTTTCCCAGTGTATATGTTGACAATATTTTTGGCACAGGTGATTCGAGTC
>CAMQQK010000012.1:0-28729 GCA_947034925.1 Eudemis profundana
TTGAACCGCGCGGAAGTTCGTTCAAATTTGAATTGTGTGCGTTTTATTGGTATGTCCTTTAAAACGGACAAAGTCCATTTAAGGGTTAACATTTAAATCAAATACTTTACGCTATTCCTCTCTTTTGGGATACTATGTTACTTAAGAGGAATTATTTGTTTTTAACCACTCTTTTGATTGTCATCTTAAAAATATGGGGTGTTGTTTTTTCACATTTGAGTCGGTTCGATTCTCCGACGAAGCAAGTAATTTTTAGAAAATCTTTGAATGCAGTATGTCTTACTTTGAAAAATAAAATAATGTTCCCTTTCAGCAAAACATCCTATCTACAATATTTGAGATACTTTTCCTTGATGTGCCATAATCTTGGACACCCAGTATAATAAATAGATATATATAAATGCTTAAATACATAGAAAACATCCATAACTCAGGTACAAATATCTGTGATAAGCACACAAATAAATGGCCTGACCAGGATTTGAACCCGGGACCTCCTGCTTCGTAGGCCGGGTCACTACCGACTGGGCTAGAAAGCCGTTATTAAATGAAATATTTATTTTTGCCCGACTACGGAAAAAAGGTTATTTTTATTAACACAACATTTATTCAAGGTTTCCTCGGCCGGACCATGAAAAAAAGAGAGGCATGGATTAATATTTATTTTGTTATATTATATCTACACCCATGTCCCTTCTATTCTACGGCTTCTATTTTAATCTATACAGGGATCAACATCGCGCCGTGTAAATCATCTATCCGTCCGTCCGTCGGTTACACGCAGATATCTCCAGATGTACTGAATAATATAGAAAAAAGTTTAAAAAAAGCTTTTATTTATCAAATTGCCTACAAATTACAATTCAAATGACTTTGTTAATCATAATTTCATAAAAGTTTAGTTGTATTATATGTACAGGTATAATTTTTTCTAAATGAACTAAGAAGAAGAGAATAAACTTTAAATTAGGAAGAAGAAGAAGAGAATAAACTTTAAATTAATCTTTTTGATATATGTATTTATAATATGCAATCTTTCATAGATTGCAAAATAACTGCACTGTTTATTGTTTATTTATTAGGCATGTTGTGTCTACTGTTTTAGGGTGTACGAAAAGTGTCTTAAGTGAGCTATCCATTTGTTATTACAGTTAATTTGTATCATCCAGTTTGTAGACCTTAAATAAAAAAAAAAAAATTAGATCAAATCACAAGATTTACATGATATAAAAAGCTTGTCGCGAGATTCCTTAGAATTACTCATATCGAGCTCATGATCATATCGATAGGTACATATTGTATTCATGCATAAAGCTTCTATATCATATAAATCATGTGATTTGATTTAATTTAAAGTTTATTTTCTTCTATTTAGGTCATTTAAATAAAAAAAAATCAAGGGGGGCGGGAGGGTCGTGTCGTCGTCGTCGGTACGAAGAACGATGATGAGCTGCGAGCGGGTATGCGGGCGGGGCGACGCGGCGTCGGCGGTGCGGCGGCGGTGGCCTTGTAGGCTTGTAGTTCTTCTCCACTCCCCGCAGTCCTCCCGCACCCCGCGCTCGGTGCTGTTCGAAAGCGCGCTTTTTAAAAATAGTTTATTATATCTGTACTGATAATACACAATTATTTTGATGTTCTGTGTCTAATAAGTTAATAAAAATGGACGGAGGAATTTTTCCCAGTGAGTTATTGCCGAAAATCTGTAAGGTGTGATCGATAAGGAGAATTTCCTAGATAATTGTGAAAAGCGATATCTTTAAATAATTTAGGGCATATAAAAAATTAAAAATTGACGGAGCAATTTTTCCCAGTGAGTTATTGCGGAAAATCTGTAAGGTGTGATCGATAAGGAGAATTTCCTAGATAATTGTGAAAAGCGATATATTTAAAGGATTTAGGGCATATAAAAAAATAAAAATTGACGGAGCAATTTTTCCCCATGAGTTATTGCCGAAAATCTGTAAAGGTGTGATCGATGAGGAAAATTTCCTAGATAATTGTGAAAATGGATATATTTAAAGGATTTAGGGCATATAAAAAAATAAATATTGACGGAGCAATTTTCCTGAAGAAGTTATGATGCAAAATAGGTATTTTAAAATTTCTACCTATTCGAAATCGAAATTTTCCTAGATAATGATAATATATACTCTTATTAATATATAATATCATATACCGATGGAATTTCGGACGGAGGAATTTTCCACAAGCAGTTATAAGCGATTTTCATGTTTTGGCAGAAATACCTAACTTCGAAATATCAAAAATCCTAGATAATTTGTCAAACGTATGCTTTATACCCTACTTTATCACACTGCAAAGTTTCAGCGACAGAGGAATTATTCCGAGGTGAAATGCTTCATTAATCGGACTATAGGGCGTCTTTTGAAACTATTACGCGCGCTTCACTCGGTCCTCGCTCTCACTCGCGCTCGGGCAATGTTATTTAGAGTGATGTTTGGAGTGATGCTTGATTTCTCGGAGTAATGCGTAATGCAACATCACGCGTTCGAGTGATATCTCATTTGTGATATTACGCGCATTACTTACACATGTCTAGAGGCAACCTGTAGCGTGTACCTATCTGTAGAATCTGTGCGGAAAGAGAATAGGATTTAGATTGGGGGGCGCTGTAATGCTTTTCTACCGTATGTGCCGTATTTTCTCTTCTGTTGCCATACTGATTAGGTTAGTTCCGTTTTTTGCCAAGCCTATTCTCTTTCCGCACAGACTAATAAAATTCAACTTGGCTTAAAAGTTCAGTAGCCAGGCCATAAAATTCCCGAAAAAAAAATGTAATTTAGCATCTGTGCTGTGATCCAAAGAGAATATAATCACTACGTTTAAGAGACGGAACTTCCTTACAAAAAAAAGAAAAATGTTTTAGTATGAACTCAAATCTTTTCTGCGGCCAACATCTATAAACGAAACGTCACTATGACAATGGCAGATAGTGTTGTCAATAATTATCGATAGTAGTGATAAAACATATAGATTAGTGCTGCTCGTATTTTATCGATATCGATAATTCGATTGAAAACTCGGCTTCATGGTCAAGCGAACTTATTCCTTTATTTTTTATTATAGGTAATAATAAAAGTCACAATTCTGAAATATATTTCATTTTATTGTAAAATCTGATTTAGATTTATATTAAGGTTGAACGTTTCAGAGAATTTTCATACAAATTTCAGTCCCGTTTGTCTCCAGCCGTGATCATTTTCTGTATTTGAAACATTATTAGTTCGATAGTACCTACTTTTCCTTCTCATTCCGCCAATAAGAAAAAAATGAGAAATATTCTAAATAAATCCATTTACGACGACATGGTTCTGCTGAGTGCGTCGGTGTGTGGCATTAGGAGGGTTCTGACTGTCTGTGAGGCATACACTGCTAGTCATGGCCTTAAATACAACGCAAAGAAAAGTCAGTTTATGGTCTTTGAGGTCGGACGGAGCCGGACAACGGAAGTGCCAAGCATCAACCTTAACGGGGCTCCCCTGGACAGGGTTGATGCCTTTAAATACCTGGGCCATTTAGTTACGTGGGACCTCAAAGACGATTATGACATCGAAAGGGAACGGAGGGCCCTGTCGGTCAGGGCTAATATGATTGCCCGCAGGTTTGCACGATGTACGTGGGAGGTAAAATTGACTCTGTTTAGAGCTTACTGTACCTCTCTCTACACGTGTAGCCTGTGGCTTCGATATACGCAACGGGCCTACACGGCCCTCCGGGTCCAATTCAACAACGCGTTCCGGGTGCTGGTGGGGCTGCCCCGCTTCTGTAGCGCATCGGGGATGTTCGCAGAAGCCAGAGTAGACTGCTTCTATGCTACAATGCGCAAGAGAGCCGCGTCCCTGGTGCGCCGAGTGCGCGGCAGTCCCAACAACATCCTGAGAATGATAGGGGACAGAATTGACTGTCCATATTTACGTCACTGTTGTGGGCTACATGCCCCAGCTTTTGTAAATTCTTAGTTTTAGTATTACTAACACATACATAGATTCTAAGTTACTAACAAATTATGAGTGTAATTACTTGAAATAAATTATATTATTATTTGAAAACTAATAAAATTTTGATCAAACCGTTGTTTGTGTGAGTGTAGAGTATCGTGTCGGTGTAAACAAAAGGGCGGCATTTATCAACAACAGCTGATTCTAGGTGTCAAAAGAATACCTAGATTGTATAAAACCTACTCCTAAAACTTCTGGCCGCTACGCTAATAAAAATTAAAGTGCTGTCAGTTGGTGTCGAAGTTTATATCTCTATCAACATGGAGATCCATCAACAAATTTAATTTCCATAACTGATTTCAAGGAGGTTGCTTTGTGCGCAGTCGGTTAACATGGCAAAAAGTGCACTCAAATGACCTGTAGGGGATTCGCATATAGTCCACTTCTCAAATGGTCCACTTCGCGAATGGTCCACTTCGCAAATGGTCCACTTCGCAACCAAACGCACCGCAACATTCCCTATAGAACCACGAATGGCTGCACGGTTACCTTTACCTACTGCCGTCCGATATCTAAAACTGGACTAACCCCTATACAACTCCATAGAGGTTAGTCCAGTTTTAGACATAGGACGGCAGCCTAGTAAACCTATCGAATTTGGGCTCATTTTGCAAGAGTTCAATGGTTATGGCGAGTACCCTTTTGGACTTACTAAAGAGGATTTAGTAGCGAGATGCCTACTTTCGGGGTTAGTATTCTTTAAATGAATTTGTATGGACATGCGCTCACTACATCCCTCCGTAGCATCACCGGATCGCCTCGCTCGCAACGTGTCCACGCGCGGACTACGAGTGGACCACTCGATGATAGCTCGCTGCCCGAATGCTTACCACGCGTGAACCGCGCGATCAGCTGACCGAATGCGAAGTTGACTGATCGCTAAGTTGACTGATCAAATTACAAAGAAAGAAGTAACAAACATGTGCAGATAATCAAAAAATCAGAAATATAACAATATATTGGATACCTACAGTCTGTTTCGTATAGGAATAGACAGAAGAAAAAAAAGGTTCTTTATAGTGCCGGTTTTAGGTTGACATTCAATAAATGACATTTCTAAAGTATATGCTCAAAAATAAAATATTGATGATGTCCATACTTTTTGGTTGGCTGAAAATAAAAAAAAAGTATCCTTATAAAATAGCCAAAGAGCCAGAGATAAGCAACACTCAATATAAATGAGACAGCTCAGAGATGTCATTATTATATTGTACTATCAAATAGTTATATCGAATTTGCATGTTCTTTTAATTGTATACTGTTTCCGTTATAGTTTGTCATTCCTAAGTATTTGGTGAATAGTTATTTGTAACATTCAATATGAGTGATTCTGCGGGGCAGTAGAAGAGGCGTTTGCTATACTCGACCATCGCAAAGAAGAAGTGAAACTTTACAGAAAATGTTTGGAATCTCTTCTTCTGTGTCCCTCTAGCCTTTTGACCGCCGAGCATTAAAGTAATTTGCCGAGCCACAGCAATTATGCAAAATAAAACTCCAAGATCAATAGTGATTGCAGAGCAAGATATCGATGTTATAATTAGCTTCGTTTTTGACGTTTTTAAACGAACAAAATCCTACACAGGTGTTAGTATAATTTTACAGAATTTCGGTTTCTTACTCGCACTAAAAACCCCTGAATAACATATCTAAATATCAAAATATACTTGAACTTCCACCATAATTTGTCAATACAGCCACATCACTACTTGGTGGTGACGTCATGCTTCGGACGTGACTTGCCGTCATTGGCGCCGAGAGGAGCGCAAATCACTATAATGCTAGAGTCGGGAAAGTGTTTGTAACAAATAGGGTTTTTTAATTCAAAGTTTTTCATCAATGAAGTTGGAACGTCAATTGCCGACGCTGGCGTCAGTGGCACGAATTTACGATGACGTGATATGACGGCTTTGGCGGTCAAAAGGCTAGAGTCTATTTTTATCCGGTATGAACTATAACAATATATGTAGTATGAAACTAAAACTTCATATTTCAACATCTCCTGAAACTACGTCAAAATCTTTATGAAATAGATTAAAATGGCGCCAAAATAATATGTAAACAAACATGACCTGTCACACTGTCATAATAGTACATTACACAACTAGGGTGGTAATACAAAGAAAGGCCGAGATCGCAGATGTTTCCGGCCCGAGCTGCAAGCGAGGGACGTAAATATGCGGTCGAGGGCTTTCTTTACTACCTCCCGTGTTGTGTACATCATTTTAAGTCTGCACTTGGCCACAAAGCGGCTTTTTCCGTACGCGCAGCGTGCGGAAAAAGTCACTTTATGGCCAGGTGTGGCATAATAATAATTATTGATAGTACGCAAACGACGTACAACGCCACCTGAGCGGCTAAAATTGGTAACTTTCTGTAACGAATCCCCTTAAGTACGGATATCTGATACATCAATCGAAAGTAATACATTTTGTATGCTACAATTCAAAAATGGCCTAATTACATTATTAATCGCTGGATTTTTTTTCCTGGCAGTTTTATATTGGTTACTCCAAAATAGCTCTGTTATTTATGCCACACCTGGCCATAAAGTGGCTTTCTGGCCAAGTGTAGACATAAAATGATGTACACAACACGGGAGGTAATAAAGAAAGCCCTCGATCGCATATTTACGTCCCTCGCTTGCAGCTCGGGTCGTAAACATCTGCGATCTCGGGCTTTCTTTGTATTACCACCCTAGTTGTATAATGTACTATTATTTGGCTGTCCCCTGTTGTTCAGCCTTTTTAGAAGCGTCGGCTACTGAAACTTCTTTTAATGCGTAATTCGTGTTGATTTTTTGGCACGCACGTCTTATTAAAAGTAAAGCCATCGTTTTGTATAGCACAGTTATGGTTGTCACATGTTGTTTACAAGAAAACCATGTAGAATCACACTGTACTTCAAATAACGTCACGGCTAACTGGGTCACGTTTTTTTTATGTAATATTTCCATTACGTCACCTTCTATAACTTCTGTGGCAGTTTGTACCATTTTACATAAACTAATGGTAGGGTAAGTTAGGCTTATCTTCTCTTGCCACCATTCTCTTAATGCTATATATTCATGTAAATCCGTCGGATTTTCCACGCATAAGTCTTGTCTGCAGTTTTGGCAGTTGTTATTTTTCAATATTTTTGATGCCAAGTATCCGGCTACGTAGACTGTTGCCTGGCCAGATATTTTTATCAATTCTTCCACTACGACATCTTCTTCATTAAAAAAGTCAGGTATGGAAATTACTGGATGCTCGAGTTCGCCAAACGTCTCTAATTCATTTATTTTATCTAATTCTTTGTTTTGTTTTTCTTTATTTCCATCATCGTCAAATATAATGTTACGGAAACCGGTTAGTATATCGTTTCCGTCTTGCTCGCAGTTTGCGCCACGAATTGGAGTAGTCCAATTTTTAGTAACAACTGCCGTCTTTAGCGCCGCAATAAAATGGGCAGCTGTAGGGTTTCTATTAGTCGGACTCTGTTGACGTAGAAGGCCAAAAAGGTTTTCTAACGCGTCCTGATTCGTCTGTCTGAGATTTAAATATTTAAAGCCCAATTTGCTGACATATTGCCATATGTCGCGTAAACTTTTCATTGTTATAATAAAGCCCTCTACACATTTGACGTTGGTTGCCGTTTTCCCGTTTCTGTTAATAAATTTCATCGTTTTCATTTTTTTTATACAATCTGTCCAAAACTCCATATGGTTGCTTTTTTGTGACACGTTTTCTCTTATGCCTTTCTTTTTATCTTTTGGCCCTGATGGACCATTGGTCATGTCAAACAGCCGGTCTAATTTTCGGATAATTTCGGCCGTTTCCGAAAGCTGCTCTTTTTTTAAGGGATCGTTTTCTGCCCTTGACAGTAATTTTAATACTGCAGACACTGTGTTGCTCAATATTTGAGCCGCATATTTGACTCGCATTTTTGCTTTATATTTCGGGTTTACATGTGTTTCCGATATTTTCGAAAGATATAAAAAATTATCATTTTCTCTGGCGACTTGCACTAAATGAGCCCATTTCCCCGTTTTTTCAGTAAATACTATAGTGCCGTTATTTAGGAAATTGTTCCTTATCGACTTAAATAAGTGAGGAACATCATAAATAATCAAAATTTTCTCCCCATTATGGAGAAAATAATGTTTGGATGCATCCTCCAAGGGTCCCGAATCTTCTCGTAAGATCTTGTGAGCACCAATGTTAGTGGAACCCTGGTCACACACCGTACACAAAATTTTGTATCCACAAGATGTTATTTGTGTAATAATATTTTTTATTATAACTGACAAGTTTTGCGATGAAATGGTACTTTGCGTAAAGTAAAATGCGACTGGCTGCTTGAATTTTTTATACAGTCCTTGCAACATAAAAACCAGAGCATGATCTGCTACATTTTTCGTACGTCCTAGCTCACCCAAATCTTCAAAACCCTCTACGCAATCATTTCCCGTATTTAATAGTAATCTAGGTTTGATTGCCATTTCGTCATATAAGAGACAGCAGACCTTTTCTTTTTCACTTTTTGTGGGAGCAATTTTCGCTAAATGCTGTAATAGCGATTTACTTATCCCTGGTTCTATCGGAACTTTCTTCAATATATTTTGTAACGTTTTTTCTGATGGCAGCGGCAGTACTTGATTAAGGAACCTATATGTCCTCGGTGATCTTTTATAAATTGCCAAAGCGGAAATTTTATTTTTTATTGTCCACCTTCTTCCTGTGGGTTTGCGCTTTTGATTTTTCGCTGCATTTAGTACAATTTCTTTAAGAATCGGCGATTCGATTTGTTCAATTAAATTAGAACTCTTGCGCAAAGACTTCAGAGTACATTTCGTTTTCAATAAATCTTGGACCAACTTCCTTTTCCTTGGCGTGAGCTCTGTAAAAAAAGAAACAGTAATATAGTAGAATATTATGCTTAATTGTCTTTAGTATGGAAAAACAAAAAATAAAAACCGACTTCCAAAAACTTAAACTAAAAAGCAGAAAATAATATCTTAATTACCCCAAAGAAATGGATAATCAACGATTCATATATACATATACAGATATTTATAGTTTTTAACCTGTTATTTTTGAAGTCGGTGCCTGCCACGCAAAGCTGGCTATGCTGAGCTCCTTATCCTTAGCTGGCACCGACTTCAAAAATAACAGGTTATAAAGTATAAATATCTGTATATGTATATACAGGGTGTCCTCGAGCATTGCGAGAGACTTTAACAGGATATTCCAGACCATATTTTAAGTTAAAAACGTTAATTAACGTTTGCTAAATTCGGCTCGGTTTTAGAGATATTTCCATTTTTGTGTAAAAATGTTGTAATGAAATCTCCAGTATGAAACACCTTTATGATTGCGACGTTGCGAGACTTAACCATCTAATTTGACTGTAAAAGTCAAATCCAGTTCTGTCATGAGTGTTTAGTATGACATTATGTTTATTGTTTACGTGTCACGTATCAACAGAAATATCGGCGTATTATTTTTTAATAAGTAAATAAAAATGATAAAAGAATCCAAGAGCTTACGAGTTAATCTAACCATACCTCATGCAAATCAACCGCTAGGCCTATGGTTAAGAATAGTGGTCGTATTTTTTGCAAATGATTTTGTGGATGAAATATTTTACGTGTTTACTATTGAGAGCGTCCACTGATTCCAGGGGGCAAGAAACGAAAGAGTGAGGGCTTTGTGCACTGTTCACCAACTAATAATCGTTTCACGTGCAGATGACTCCTGCACAGTAACTGCTGTAACCAGGAAAACCGAAGTTCACCAAATTTCTTTTGCTTTCATTGGAGTAAAAGAAAAAGATCCCCGCAATATGCGAGGGCGCCGCCGTAAGATGTGACTGGGAGTGCGAGAACTACTAGTAAATTCTATTGTGCATGTAATTATTGGACTAATAAACGTTATTATAACTAATTATGTATCTTTTCTTACTATTTGAAAAGTGTAAAGTTAATTAAGGTTAACTATTATCAAGACCCCATTCACATTGGGATTGCATTGGAACAGGCTATTACACCATAAATTGCAGGTAATCTATGAACGTCCAACATGTTTCATGAAAATCGGTTCAGCTGTTCAAGAGTAACCAGTACTTTTGTATTTCATTTCGGGGGATTTCATCCTACGGCGTAGGTTCCTATACTGATAGCAAGTGGTCATTATTTGATAAAAAAATTATTAAAATTTAATAATTAGTACCTTTTATGACTAAAGAGTCATATAAGATTATGCTGAGTAATCTGCATATTCTGAACAGCTTGGGCACCAGAAAAAATATGTATTATGTAGACGAAGTCGCGGCCAGTTATGCTAGACGTACAGCACTGAGCTAAACAGGTCGTCAGATAAACAATAAATACCTGCTTCTTCCATTAATTTTCTTTTCACTCCTTTATTTGTCTGCGTATTCTGTAATAGTTTTCCTTGATACTCTGTCAGTACTGGATCTTCTCCAACAGGAGCTGAAATTAGAAATGTTAATATTTATGAAACGTTTCTTGTTAAATGAATGGATGGACCGTCTCCGCCCCGAATAGCAGAGTAACTATTAAAACGCCTAAAATATTTTAAAAAAACTGAGGCGGAACGAAGTTCGCCGAGACAGCTAGTTGAAGAATAAAGAAAATATAAAGAGCTTTGACTTTTACATACAACTGACATATTGTGCGGGCAAATTTATGCTCATAATGTAGGCATAGTAATGAGATGATAAGGATTGGCTCAGTAAATAACAAGTAATTCACCATTGACGTGTACAAAGGTCAGAGCTAAGCAAGCGCGCAGACGCTTCCAACGCTTTGGCGGTAAAAATACCACCAAATCAGTACCAGCCGGCAGTGCGACACGTGGCGCGCACACTGCGCAGCTAAAGACCAGCTGCATTTTTTGTTACGGGGAAAATAGTTCCGAATTGATTTGACTGCAAAACGGCTTAACGTCATAATGTTTTAATAGTTATATGGTCTGAATAATCTTTACGTCCAATATTGTAGAATGTCTTTATAGTTTAAAGACTATGTATTTAAATCGTAAAGTATAAAAAAATGTCTTAAGTAGCAATTTGTCCAGGTTGTAACGGTAGACCGGAATTAGTATTTTTAAAGGCGACATGATCGAGAGTGTTTTAAGTAGGTATGATCAGAAATCGCAATTTCCGGCAAGGGCTTCACAAAATGTTAATCTGCAGTTACTCATTTTACATAAATATAACGTAGTCATTTAGCAATAATGATGTTTCATCCACTTCCTCATTTTATAACTAAGACATTAAACAAACAAGATCTTTTGATTACGTAGTCTTTATCACAACCAAGACTTTATACAATTGAGACATTCTGCCTCCTTGTGCATTTCACGACCTAGGCGTTTTGCTCCCTAAGTCTTCTTGAAACTTGGACCATTTTGTAATCATGGGATTATATAAACAAGTCATTTTGCATACTTGGCCAGTGTACAACTGAGACGTTTGGAATACCAAGGCTAAATGCAAGTAAGGCAATCAGGACCCAACCCCATATTTATCATAGGTAATTTTTATGAAACAGAAAATTGTCAAATTGTAGAATAATTACCTGTCGCCTATCATTGTCGCGTTTATGAAACAGGGGCCGGTAACCGTCTAAATTGTTGATAGCTCCTTTTATAGTAGGTACGTGAATAAAGCATGCTCATAACTTACTTCTAGAAACCTGAGTTTCGTATTGTTTGCTAGTAGACGGCCTCTCTGGACAATACTCCTTAAGCGACGTCACAGAAGCCGCTCCTGAAATAAATAAAATAGTTATTGTAGTGGCGCTAACCTGCTGACAAGTAAACTGTCGCTTGCCAACAATTAGCGAGAAGAACTGAAACACAACCGTATGCATGCTGGTGCATACTACAATGTTTCAGTGCGGTGAACGACCCACAAGCGTCAGTCGCGAAATTTTGATCTATACGTGTGACAATAATTATAATCTCAGCTTTATAAGATGGAGTCATACCATCACTGTTTGCTTTGTTAGAAGGCTCCAGCAGTGGTTACTGATGAAACTGACTTAGATAACCATGATAAACCCAGAATCGGCTATATTTTGAAAACCATTTTACTTTTAATGCTAGCTTGTTATACAGTAAGTGAAAAAAGCATTAATAGCTTACTTGTCAAAACGTCAGTTTCATTTTGTTTGCTTGTTGAAGGCCTCTCTGGACCATACTCCTTATGAGACTTCACAGAAGCAGGAGCTGAAATAAATAAAATCACTATAGTGGTGACAGTTTAAAATTCTGCTAATCTGATAAAACGACTGAAAGCTATAAGTACCTACCCAGTGATAAGTATTAGTATTACACATCATTCTTTGGAAAGATACATTTGGCTGATTAGGAATATTTTGAATAAAGCATTGTAATAGCTTACTTGTCAAAACGTCAGCTTCATTTTGTTTGCTTGTTGAAGGCCTCTCTGGACCATACTCCTTATGAGACTTCACAGAAGCAGGAGCTGAAATAAATAAAATCACTATAGTGGTGACAGTTTAAAATTCTGCTAATATGATAAAACGACTGAAAGCTATAAGTACAGTCAACTACAAAGAGATGTATCCATGTTAATCTTACAAAATGAAGTAACTTTTTGTATGCCATAATTAATTAAATTACCCTCGCTTTGTGACATATCCAGTAGCAACCAAACCTTACATTATCATCGACTCGTTTAAAATGCAGTAATGATGTATCCTGCTATGTTTCCTCCGAATGTACACTTACAAGCAAGCCTCTTTTATTATCTATCAATATATTGTGACAAATATAAGCAAACTTCCAATGTTCCAATGAAATGTAACCAACACACTAACCTATTGAAATAGTATGCTAGACGAGAAAAAATAAGTATTATACCTCCAATTACCTGAGACAGATGTATGCAATGACAGATATGTACTGTTTTCGTGCAACGTCAGTTTTTGTTTTAACAAGTCTGCTTCAGCGTTACAGTGTGACGACAATTTTAGCTACACATGGGTTATTGTATATCTGAGGGCACGGCAGTGCCCCCGCCTCGTCGAGAAAAATAAAGGCTTTTGCTCGAAGCCGTTTTCAACCTCCTGTAATTTTGTGCTGGCTAAAGTTAGAACCCTGAATTTTCAGGAACATACATTATAGTGCATAATATGACTTAGATATATTCTCAATAACATTCAATTTGAACTTGTAGTTTAAGGATTATTTTCGGTCAAAGTTAGTTTTGTCACTGACACACTCACTGAGTGACTGACTTATCAAATTATTTCACAACTTTTTGCTGTTAGTAGTAGAGGTTGCGAGACTTGTAATTTTTTTACAAGTTATGTTTTTAATGATGATGATGCATCCCATTTATTTTAAAACTAGCATTTTCCCACGGCTTCGCCCGCGTTTTTCCCGTTACTGCCTTAGGGCAGTAACGGGAAAAACGCGGGTTCCCTTAGGGGAACTCTTTACCGGGATATAAAGTATCCTATGTTTCCATCCAGGACTTGGTCTCCTTGCATGCCAAATTTCAGCTCAATCTATTCAGATGCTATCTCGTTATTTAGCAACAAACATCCAAACATATAAACATCCAAACAAACTTTCATATTTATAATATTAGTAGGATATTGCAGTGTCAATGGAAAATAAAGAAGAAATTATGCGTTTTTGAATTTCGAATTGCTTTGCTTGGATTTTGTTCTGAATTTAAAAGTATATGTTACATTTTTTTGGAACGTTAGCAGTTTGTCGATGATAATGTAAGATTTGGTTGCTACTGGAAAAGTCACAAACCTAGGGTAATTAATTATGGCATACAAAAAGTTACTTCATTTTGTAAGATTAACATGGATATATCTCTTTGTAGTTGACTGTACCTACCCAGTGATAAGTATTACATATCATTCTTTGGAAAAAGACATTCGGCTGATGAGGAATATTTTGAATAAAGCATTGTAATAGCTTACTTATCAAAACGTCAGCTTCATTTTGTTTGCTTGTTGAAGGCCTTGGACCATACTCCTTATGAGACTTCACAGAAGCAGGAGCTGAAATAAATAAAATCACTATAGTGGTTGCAGTTTAAAAATCTACTAATATGACAAAGACTGAAAGCTATATGTACAGTACCCCATGATAGGGGTCATCCACAAAGTATGTCACACGCTTAGGGGGAGGGGAGGGTCTATCCAAGTGCGACAGTCCATACAAAAAGGAGGGGGGTTTCAGATAGATTGCAATCCCTAGCTTTGATATACAAGGACGTAAGGGCTGCTTTCCCCACAGCGCTGGAGCAGTTGCGGTACCCGACTAATCCCAAAGAACCTTCTCCAGTATTGGTCGAAATTTGAGTATTTTTTCAGTGGTTACCATTTGGTATATCTCGACTTTGAGTAGAGTGCTTCCCCAGTATCGCTGACTGAAATGAAATATATTGCTTACCCGCTTACTGAATGCTTAAATTTGATTAAACATAGATTAACCCCTCGTATGCTTAAGCCGGGTCCAGACGGGTGTAACGTGTAATGTAAGATTACGTGTAATTTCGCGTCCAGACGTGTGTAACATGTAATGTAATTCATAGAATTCTTGTTACATTACACGTTAAATTGCACTCGTCTGGACCCGGCTTTAGACACGGATCCGTCCGAAGCGTTGAACTTAAGGTCAATTTTTCAATAACAAATTTTTTCACCGCATACGAGGGGCTAATAAATGCAGGTCATTTAATTTGCTGAACAAATCAATTTAGAGCAGTTCAGTAGGACATTAATTGCTTTCCAATTTAGAAATGTTTGCAGGCAAAGAGTTTACCAATCAGTCATTTAGGATAACCAAATACATTTTTCTGTTCATCAAAATAGGAATATTCTGCTGATCAATTAAATGATACCCATTTAAATCTACAGAGTTAGGTACTAAGACAAAATTACCTTGTTTATTTTTACTTGCTGTGTGTAAAGGAAACCCTTCAAGAAAATCATCTGGGAGTGGTGGCGCTGCTAGATTACATTTTGGTATGGCAGTCTTCTTCAGTCTGGTTTTGGACTTCGTGAAGTCCCGTTTTTCAAAGTGCTTTCCACAAACGTATCGTAACTCGTGTAACTTTTCAATTGGTAAGAATGCAAGGTCCTCCTTGCCAACAACTTTCACCCACTGTTTACACCTGTAAAGCAAAGATGTCAATTAGCCGGTTTCAGCAGCAGAATTCTTGCAGAGTCTTTGGGTCTGCCTAAATAATGTTTCAAGCTTGTTTCAAGGAATATATATCCGGCGCGCCGGCCGGTACATAATAACCGAGTACCATCTTACTTACACGAATTCACACAAGGGGAACCTGGCAAAAAACACTTTGTCACTACACATTTTCTCTTGTATGCCACAAATTTCACAGTTCCTGTGGCCACGAGACATCTTGCAGTCTTCTTTGAAATCAACCTAACCTAACTTAATTAATGGAGTCCTGTCTCAAAAAATGCACTTAAGTGTCAATTTGGAGATAAAGCGGAGGAAAACACTTTCAAACTCAACGCTATTGACTTAAAACAACAAATACAAACAACAAATCCACTCGAACTTAACAAAACAAACACCACACCATGCAGCCAGCCATTTTGAAAGTGGTGTTGCGACATCAAATTCGATAAAGGTTTAATTGTTTTACACATTTCTTTTAATTATTTGTATTTTCTTTACCTGAAAATCGTAATTGCCATATCTTTTTTTTTATATTAATATGAATTTGTATGACTATGTTCTGACGAACACAGTACTAGATTGCCCAATAAACTGGATGTAATAAATGTCACCAAATATACGATATTTTCAAAAAATGGCAACAAATTTATTAGTTTTGGGTTGTTGGTAGCACAAGTTATTTCGCTTCATACATTTGGTTTTTTTGTATGAAGTTTCGACCCACTGCTGTGATCTGTCATGTTTGTCGTGGTCGTGGGTATTATTTTTCGGTGTAGAAAAGAAATCTTTGGAGTTTTACTTGTATTTTTGGTGCTAGTACAGGTTTTAATTTAAATCATACGTCTAACTTGAGGAAAGGTTATTTTAACCGCTAAACTTGTAACCTATCATAGTGTAAGGTGGCGTTTAGTGATAAAGGATTGATTTTATTCATTGTTAGGGTTCCGTACCAAAATGGTAAAAAAGGAACCCTTATGGTGCGACTCTGTCTGTCTGTCTGTCTGTCTGTCTGTCTGTCTGTCCGTCTGTCACAGCAAGATATCTCAGGATCTACTGATGCTATCGACTTGAAACTTGGAATAGTGTTAAAAGTCGCTGACTCGAGCCTATTGGATAGAAAAAAAATCTGATACCTTTTTTACTTCTTTTTTAAAGGGGTCCGAAATGGGATGTGGAAAAACAAAAGTAGAGCTATTATAACGAATGGGATCTCAAATGAAAGGGCTTAATTTGTAGATTCCAAAACAATTTTTGGTTTTTTTCTTAATTTTGTACTTTTTAATTTATGACCAAAAACGTTAAAAAAAATACCATTCCCCCCCTATTATCTTCGAAGTTACTGAACAGAAAAATCTGTAATTATTACCAATTATTAATATCATCTTAAATATTACATGAAAAATAAAACGGTTTTCCCAAATTGCATCGTTTTTTAGAAATTTTCAAAAATCGTACACATACTTATTTGCTCCTACTAAGCTAACGGCCATACAGTTTTTGTTGAACTATTCACGTATCTACTTACGAGTTTGTACGGAACCCTCGGTGAGCGAGTCCGACTCGCACTTGACCGGTTTTATTTTTATTATGACCGTGTTAAACTGTGATAAGTAATTCTATTTCATTGACTAATGTGCCGTGGTCTATATAAACATTAGTATCTTCTTGCAACGACGCTGTGATGTCAGTGCCAGGGATGCGTCAGGCAGCGGTGTTCGCGGGCTCGTCCGGCGTGAGCGAGGCGGCCGCGCGCGCCGGGCTCTATACCGACCACGAGGTGAAGGACGAGCTCGTGGTGGGCCCGGAGTGCCTGCAGCCGCGCGACGCGGTCTATGCACTTTGCGGTTAGTTGTGTTATGTGCTGATAGAGACTTAAATTTATTATTTCTCTGATATCCCTCTCTACTGACTAGGGAACGAAACAACATGTATTATAAGTATTATAAATCAAACAACGCCATGACAGCCATAGACAAACTCTTTATTTTTCGCCATACTTAGGTGCATACCTATGTATGCATATACACAACACCTCTCCATCAAGACTGGCATTATCAATCAATTTTAATTAATCAATTACTACAAAACCAATAATCTAGAACTAATTAATGTTACCAAAAATAACAGTTTTTAACCATTAAATTTAATCATCACTCAGAATCCCAGTATTTCACTCCACTCACTTTCAGGTGGTATAACAATAGGTGGATCAATTTCCTGCGATGGCTCTCTAACCCATCTCTCATGGGCCAACCCTCTCATGGGATCTTGTGTTGGCTCCGAGTGGGAATCTTGATCCACACTCTTATCTCTCCTTGTCCTCATTTGATCCACATGTCGCTGTTGCACCAATCCATCTTCAGTCTTTACTTCATACACGGTTGCGCCTCTTTGCTTTATAACTATCCCTTTTATCCATTTCTCCACGTTGTTATTATATTTTCTTATGTAAACGGTTTGCCCAGTAGAGAACTGCCTCAGCTTGTTATTTGGTACTTGAGGGATTTTTTTATTGCATGCTGTTTCTGGATGCAGTGTTGATAGTGCAGTTCGAAATTTTCTATTATTCAACATTTCTGCTGGAGTTTTGCCCGTCACTGTACTTGGTGTAGTCCGCAGGTGGTATAGAAGTTTCGCAAGTCTCTCTGGCCATGATAGGTCACTGTGTCGCTTAATTTTGTTTTTTATAGTCTGCACAGTCCGCTCGGCCTGGCCATTGGAACAAGGATGATATGGTGGTGATGTCAAATGTTTTATAGCATTTTTCTTTAAGAAGGTCTCAAATTCCTCCGAGACAAAGGCTGTACCATTATCTGAGACAATTAAGTCTGGAAGTCCTTGTGTAGCAAAAATCTTCCTTAAGCAATGTATAACCTGTGAGCTAGACATGTTAGGAATCATTTCAACTTCTGGCCATTTAGAGTATGCATCGATAACGATAAGAAATGTCTTATTTAAGAATGGTCCGGCGAAATCGATGTGTAGGCGCTGCCATGCTCTCTCTGGAGTTGGCCATTCTCGCAGCGTGGCAGGAGGATTGTTGCGTGTCAGTTGACAGCTTTCACACTCTTCGACTATATCAGTAATGTCACCGTCCATGCCTGGCCAATATACATAGGTTCGTGCGTAGGCTTTCGATTGCACCATGCCAGCATGCGGTGCATGTACCGCTTTCAAAACTTGACTTTTCAATTTTTCCGGTATGATCACCCTGTTAGAATATAATAAGCAATCTTTGCTAATTGAAATGGCATCTTTTCTTCGTAGATAGGGCTCCAATGCCTTGTCATTGGCTTCTGCTGGCCAGCCGTGCAGCACGAAAAACATAACTTTTTGCAAAAGCTCATCCTTTTTTGTCTCCCGGACTATGTCTTCTACAGAAACTGTCCATCCCTCTGGTGTTTCCTCTAGTAGTAATACTTCTGGCAGTGGAGCTTCAGTCTTCAGTGGCTCTGGGCTGCACCACCTACTTAATCCATCAGCATTCTGAATCTCCTGGCCTGGTCTATACACAATGTCATAATTGTAGCTAGCCAATATTAATGACCAACGTAGCAGTCGTGGGGAAATCTGGTCTGGGATTGGCTTCCTAGGGTTCAGGAGCCCGATCAATGGTTTATGATCAGTGATTATTGTAAACCTTACACCAATGAGGTACTCACGAAATTTTTTTAAGGCAAATATTATGGCCAAGGCCTCCTTGTCCAACTGACTATATTTCCTCTCATGTGGCTGCATGGTGCGTGATGCCATTGCAATAGGTTTTTCTTGTCCCTCTTCCAGGATATGGCTGATTACTGCCCCGACACCATACTCTGAAGCATCACAAGTAAGTCTTACTTCTTTATTCTTGTCAAATTGTATCAATGTGAGATCTGATGTTAACAGCTGTTTGGCCTTCTGAAATGCTTGCTCCTCCAGATCTCCCCATTTCCAAGTCACATTCTTTTTTAAAAGTTGGTGCAGAGGTTCTAGTGTATCTGATCTAGAGCTATAGAACCTCTCATAGAAGTTAATCAATCCTAAGAATGCTCTTAATTCTTTCTGGTCTGATGGACTTGGCTTTTCTTGGATTTCCTTTATCTTCTTTGGGCATGGATGTATACCATTGGCATCTAATATATATCCGAGGAATGTCACAGATGGTACTCCAAAGTGACATTTGTTTATATTCAGTGTAAATCCCAGTTCCTCAATTCGTTGGAGTACCTTGTCCAGCCTGGTTGCATGCTCAGCCTCATTTACTCCTGTCACAACAATATCATCTAGCAAGATTGCCACACCCTCCATATCAGCAAATTGGCTTGACATCAGCCTCTGGAATATACCTGGCGCTGAACTGACTCCGAACGGCAACCTGTTTACTTTCATTAGACCCAGCGGTGTATTCCATGTCAGTATCTCTGCAGTATCCTTGTCAACCAATAACTGTGTATATGCTTGTTTCAGATCCAGCTTTGAGAATATCTGTCCTCCTGCTAGTAACTGAAATGCTTCTGATGATGTTGGTAACGGATAAACATCACAGTTGATTGAAATATTTACTGTTGAACGGTAGTCGCCACAGATTCGAAGCGTCCCATCTTCTTTTCTAACTATACGTAGCGGTGTAGCCCAGTCAGAATAGCGCACTGGAGTCAATACTCCCAATGTCTCAAGTCGCCTCAGCTCTGTTTTGACTTCATCCCGTAACGCATAGGGAATGGGTCTACATTTCAAAAATCTCGGTTGGGCTTGCGGCTTCAACATTAATTTTACTGGTGGTCCAGTATAACATCCCAGCTGATCACTAAAAACTTTAGGATGTTTGAACTGTAATGCTTCAGCGCTCTGGTCTGTCCAACAAAGTCCCTGTACTATGATGCCTAGGGTCTCAAACCAATCTCTTCCTAATATGTTGGGGCCTCTACCCTCTGCAACTAATATGGGCAATATATGTTTAGACCCTTTGTATTGGACTGATACATCAACAGACCCCTTTAATTTTATGGGCTGGCGTGTCCATGTAATCAAATTAATTTTTGCTTGTTGTAGCTCAGTTTTCTGGTGCAGCTTCATCCAGGTATCATTCGATATTATCGTTCTCGCAGCGCCTGAGTCGACTTCAAATTGAACCTCCATCTCATTCAACTTGACTGAGGTTAAAATTTTGTCCGAAGGTTGGTGCAACTGTGATTTAGATTGCACCTGCAATATCTCATTCATGTTCGAAAAATCCTCCTCAGGATAGTCTTCCTGTTCTTGCACTTCTACCAGATTTATTCTTTTCTTCCGATTCCAGCAGACAGCCACTGTATGACCAACACGCTTGCAGTAGTTACAGTTTGCTTTAGCAAATTTACAACCCCTCGGGTTGTGGTTCGCCCCGCAGTGGCGACAGGCGGTCTCGCGCTTCCGCGAGCCGACGTTCACGTTGTTCGTGTCCATAGGTTCGGTCTCCAGAGGCGTTGGGGTCTCCGGGTACAACGCGAGTACTGTTTGCTCGTAGTTGACGCATCGTAGCAACGCTTGGTTATATGTCAAATTTTCCGTTTTTAACAGCTCTCGCCGCAAGCGCACATCTCTCACCCCCAACACCAGTCTGTCACGTAATTGTCTTTCGAGGTCGACGAAGTTGCAATGCACTGCTAATGATTTTATGGCCGAAACAAAGGTTTGAACTGATTCGCCTTTTTGTTGACACCGCGCATGAAATTTTCCCGCTTCGAGAATTTCACTTTTTTCTGGAGCGTAAAAACTGTCCAACACTGCCAAAATGTCTTTGAAATTCACATCAATCAGTTTTTTCGGTGCCACTAAAGAACTTAGAAACGCATAAGTTTCTTTCCCGCACTGTGATAGAAAAATCGCACGCGCACTTTCTAGGTTATCTTGCACTCCTAATGCTTGTAACGCAAATAACATCTGTTCTTTGTACACAGTCCAATTGTCTTTTGCTTGATCAAACGGTCCGGGAAGCAACAAATTAGCACTTGAAGCCATTTTTACAGTTAAAACAATTTTATTTTCCTTCAGTCGCCAATATTATAAATCAAACAACGCCATGACAGCCATAGACAAACTCTTTATTTTTCGCCATACTTAGGTGCATACCTATGTATGCATATACACAACAATAAGCAAACATTATTTGACGGTAGCAATTGTGTACTGATGTTTCAATAGTGCAAGCACAAATAAAACTTATTTCATAAGTCAATATCGAAAAAAAAAGTGCAATATATCACTATCATGTAAATTCTAAAACATTATTATCAAATACAATGCACAATGGCTAGAATTTCACCCCATCAGTGATTTTGTGGCTTCTTTCTATTGAAAGTGGATAGAAGAAAATTTTATGACGTAACTCTGGAACATGTCTACTCATATTCGAATTTAAAAATTCTATTAGTTTAAAATGTTTACCTAAACACTCCTACTTCAACAACAACCTCAATAGCTTCATATTGATACCTTTGGGTTTAATTGGCGTAAAGGCCATTATATGCATTATGGCCTTTATGCCAATTGAACCTAAAGGTATCAATATGAATGTTGATTGTTCGCGCAGCGAACTCAGAACGCAACCATCTGTCATAAAAACGGAACGCGCCTTCCCGCATGCGCAATGAGAAGGCGCGACAGCAGCGCCACGGGTACGTGCCTAGGACGCGGCGGCGACATCACTCTCTCTTCTAACCACCACCGACTTGCGCACACGTCTATATAGATACTTAACGTAAAATACAAACAACTGTAATTGTAATGGTAATTAAACGCCAGTAATAAGTTTGTTACCTATTTTATTTCAATTCCCTCTATGCGTAAACATAGAGAGTGGCGACCATGGATGTATAAAATAGAAGGATACCGCGCGGTCTAAGACGCGGGTGAAGCCAAGCAATGGCCGCCGAAGTGAGCATGTGTGGGTTGACGGCCCAATGGCAGCCGACCGGCCCATTATGCTGGTTGATGTGTGCGTGCGTGCGTACAAAGCGCGGCGGCCATTGCTTGGCTTCACCCGCGTCTTAGACCGCGCGGTATCCTTCTATTTTATACATCCATGGTGGCGACCGTGACAGGACGTGCGCGAATCGGCTCACCTCACTTTTCCCAGAAGCGAAACCGGCAGCTTGAGGCTTCGGTGCCGCGTTGGCAGTACCGGAAGAAGAAAAGGCCTACCAACGACCGCAGGCTTCGCAGTCCAGCAGGCCGTAGGCGCGCTGTGAAGACCTCGCGGGAGCCTTGGGGGCCGCCGCGCTGCGCCGGAGCACCACGCTACGCTACGGGTGTCGTCGGCGTCACGCGGAGCCAACCAGGGGAGTGCCGTGAGCCCAATAATATCCCACTAAAACTACTATCTCCCAATCCCAACCTTATTCTAACCCATAAAGTGGCCGTGCTTGTGTGGTATAAATTGCAGGGCAGGGCGTCGGGTGCTTCGCGGCTTCCTACAACCTGAGCGGCCATTTTGTGTGTATGTGTTCTCATCTTTAAATGCCGCTTCGGTTTCTTTTATTAACTTAACTTCACTTATAACTTAAAAACCTGGCAAAATAATAATTAATATCCCAATTTAGTATAAAAAAAACTTCAAATTTAGCTTAAACATAACCTCAATCTTTGCACATGTGTCAAACTATATAACTTTCTTTACAGATTTAGCACTGTTTCATTTGTGAATTCATATTAAGCGTCTGGCATTTCGGTTTTTTGTTGCATTTTGACTTTACTATTGACTTCAAGCGTCTTCCCCTTGCACTGCTGCATCCTTTGTGTTCGCATATGCACATTCTTGCTTTGCACAATTTCAGTTACCATCTACGCATCAACGTGTCGGTGGGCGCGGTATCCGTGGCGGAAGTGGTTTGCTGGCGTTGCCACGTCACGTCGGGCATCGTGGCCGCGGTGTAGCTGCTGAAGTACAAGGGGCGTAAGCTGTTTTGCCAATTTAACTTAAACGTGAGACACGTGGATAACTTTAGTGACAATAAACAGTGATATAGTGATTTGATTTTGCACAGTTAACAATATAATTCAATATGGCTGATGCAAAGAAAGAAGCACAACTTGTAGAATTGAGAATTAAGCGTAGTTCAATGAAAGGGCAGGTCACTCGCTTCATAAATTACCTTGATGGGATTGATGACAGCGAGGTGTTGTCTACTATAAAGTGTAACGATTTAACTTTAAGATTAAACAAATTAATAGAGTTATCCACGCGTTTTGATGAGCTGCAAACTTTGATTGAGGTCGCTAATGGGGACCAACTTGACAGCGAGCTAGCGGAACGTGAATCATTTGAAGATAATATCAATATGGCTATCGCTACTGCTCAGAGCATACTTGAGAAGGCTCAAGGTGCCAAGGAAATTCCTGCATCTTCACTGCAGACTTGCTCCTCACATGGTCATGCGGAGCCGCTCAGTTTCCAGCTACCACAAATCAGAATCTTCAAGTTTGACGGATCCTACTATAAATGGATGGAATTTAGGGACTTGTATGAATCTATGATTCATAACAATGATCGAATACAAGCAATCCATAAATTCCATTACTTAAATTCATATCTGGAAGGTGAAGCGGCTCGGGTGATTTCTAATTTGGAAGTTTCCTCTGTCAACTATACTGAAGCTTGGCAACTCCTGTGCGACAGGTTTAACAATAAGCGGCAGCTTATCACTAATCATTTGAATTCATTATTTAATATTGATTCTTTACAGCGGGAGTCAGATAAGTCTTTACGATTTCTAAGTGATCATGTGACTAAGAATCTCAGGGCTCTGAAAACACTTGGCCAGCCTACAGAGCACTGGGATACAATGCTTGTTCATTTATTGTCAGCTAAATTAGATTCAAATTCTACAACTAAATGGGAAGAGTATCGCAACACTCTTAAGGAGTGGCCCACTCTTAATGATTTCAAGGAGTTTTTGAAAAATCGAGCAGATATATTAGAAAATCTGCATCGAAACAAAAGGGATAAACAAACTATTAATAAACCTGAAGTCACAATTAATAAACCCTTATTTAAACATGATAAAAACATAAAAACATTTGTGGTTTCAGATAAACAAAGTGACAACAAGGGTCGGCCGTGCTTTGTGTGCCGTGCTGACCACAGAGTATACGACTGTCCCGCCTTCAGGCAGATGTCTGTCGACGAGCGGTGGTCACGGGTCTCCGGCCTCCAGCTGTGCCATGTCTGCCTGCGTCCGGACCATGAGACGCGTCGGTGCAAACTGAGCGGCTGTCGTGTATGTAAGAGACGTCACAACACATACCTACACACTACACAAACAAACCCTCCTAATCCTTCGTCTAGTGGGGCTAGCATGGATGAGAGCATTCAGCCTACCAGTATGGGTAAGGCGGAGCCTACGTCCTCCTCTGCTATGATGGCTTCTGACAGTGCAGAGGTGAGTCACACCTCCACTGCTAACTCTTCACTTTCGAGCAGTGAAGTTTTATTATCAACGGCTTTAATTGAAGTAATTAATCCTTGCAACAATAGGAAAGACACTGTTAAATGTCTCTTGGATTGTGGATCACAATCCTCCTACATGACTGAGGGTCTGAGAGAACGAT
Organism: Eudemis profundana; assembly: GCA_947034925.1. Lineage (NCBI taxonomy): Eukaryota > Metazoa > Arthropoda > Insecta > Lepidoptera > Tortricidae > Eudemis > Eudemis profundana. Next base: position 24,791 of record CAMQQK010000012.1, read on the forward strand.
TAGGTATCGCATCTCAGCCCCTGATTGCCACAAAGATCCTAGGAATAGGTAACGTCCCGCTGGATTGCCAGCCGGGTCGTTGTAGGGCACAAATACAGTCTAAAGTAAGTGATTTCAATGCTGATGTCGATTTTTTGGTCTTAAATCAAATAACTGATCACTTGCCTAAGAGATATTTTGACGTAAGCCACCTAAATATTCCTGCATCTATAAAGCTTGCAGATCCAACCTTTAACATCCCGTCCCACATTGATATCTTGCTCGGAGCTGATATTTTTTGGCATATTGTGGGCGGTGATAATAGGTCATTGACCTCTAATAAACAAGCCAGGCTGATTGAATCCAAACTTGGGTGGTTGCTAGCAGGAATGGTAACGAGTGCTGCTGTTCATGTAAATTCAGTAACTACACGCAGCAACCTCTCCTTGTCTGATCTGTCTGACCAAATGACAAGGTTTTGGGAGACAGAGGAGCTACCTCATGATAAGGGCTCCGGCGGTGTGTTCGAGCCACACCCCATAGAAACACATTTTGTGGAAAATACCCAACGTCAGCCAGATGGCAGATTTGTTGTGCGATTGCCTCTCAAAGACACACCAGACTGCCTAGGAAATACTTTTAATATAGCAAAAAGGCGTCTCTTTAATTTAGAAAAACGTTTTAGTAAACAGCCTGAACTTAAATCAATGTATACGGACTTTATAAATGAATATAGAGATCTAGGTCATCTGACGGAATCTAACTTTCCATATCGAGCCAACTATCTCCCTCATCACGCCGTGATGAAGGAGGATAGTGAAAGTTCTCGTTTGCGTACAGTATTCCAGGCAAATTGCCCCTCCTCATCTGGATATTCTATTAATGATATTCAGATGGTAGGACCTAACATCCAAGACTCGCTATTTAACATACTGCTTAGATTCCGTCACTACAAATATGTATTGTCAGGAGACATAGAGAAACAATATAGGCAAATTTTAATGAACGAAGCTGACAGAGACTTGCAGGTCATTTTATGGCGCGAAGACGAACAATTACCTATTCGCTCGCTCACTTTAAATACCGTTACGTACGGATTTGCTTCTGCAAGCTTTCTAGCAGCTAGATGTTTGTGGCAGTTAGGGGCAGAGTGCAATGACCCGACTGTTAGAACTATAATACAAAACGATTTTTACTGTGATGATTTATTAACGGGAGCAGATTCAGAAACTGAATTGCTTCACATACAAACTGAAGTCTCACAGACTCTAGCCTCAGGCTGCTTTAACTTGCGTAAATACCGCTCAAATTCAAATGAGCTTTTAAGATCTGCTTCTATTAATTCACAGAATAATTTAGCACTGAGTCAAGCTTGTCAAACACTTGGACTGGGATGGAATCCTAGTCAAGACACATTGAACTTCTCTATTAAAGTAGATGACGCTGGTAAAACGGCTACCAAAAGATCAATATTATCTAAAACATTCCAAGTGTTTGATCCGTTGGGCCTCTTAACTTTATGTACGGTGAAGCCTAAGATTCTTATGCAAAAATTGTGGATTGCTAAGGCAGGGTGGGACGACCCCGCTCCTCCTGAAATTCAACGAAGCTGGTCTCGCTTTGTTCGTAACTTGCATCACATTAAAAATCTTAGAATACCTAGATATATATTTAGCGATTCACCGTCTACAATTGAAGTGCACTGCTTCTCAGATGCTTCACAGCAGGCCGTAGCTGCCTGCATTTATATAAAGTCAATTTCAAGCTCCGGGGAGCAACGTGTCAATTTGTTTTGTGCAAAAAATAGGCTAGCCCCAATCAAACCCACTTCTATTCCACGCTTGGAACTAGCAGGGGCTCTATTAGCAGCAAAAACTTATAACACTGTAGCTAAAGCTTTGAGAAAACCTATATCTCGCACTGTTTTTTGGACTGACTCTACAGTTGTTCTCGCTTGGCTGAAAACTGATGTCTCACAACTTAAGACATTTGTAGCTAACAGAGTCGCTGCTATAGCCGAGCTCACCCCAGCAGCGGCCTGGAGACACGTGCCGACGACACAAAATCCCGCAGATCTCGCTACGCGAGGCGTGGACCCGCAGCACGTGTCCAGTGCCTCTCTGTGGTGGCAAGGCCCCGAGTTTCTGCTCGAGCCCGAATGTAACTGGCCTATTTTAGACTCTACAGCACCTGAAATATTGCCTGAAGTCAAGCTCACTTCAATGGTTACAAATGTAGAGCCCGATTCATGTGTAGTAGAGTTCGGTAGATTTTCTAGATTTAGGACTCTACAACGTACAGTAGCCTTTGTGCGACGATTCATAAATAATTGTAGGCCTAGCTTACCTAAACTAACAGGCACATTAACCTCACAAGAGCTTACTGAATCCTTGCACACATTGGTGAAGCTTTCACAACAGCAATTATTCGCTGAGGAAATAGAAAATTTAAGTAAAGGTAAAGCTTTAAGCTCTAAATCACATCTCGCGTCTCTGACGCCATTTATAGACTCTCAAGGCATCTTGAGAGTCGGGGGGAGGCTAGATGCTTCTGATTACAGCTATGATAAGAAGCATCCCATGCTATTGCGTGCTAAACATCCACTCACTAAACTCTTATTCAGACACGAACATGTACGTCTCTTACATGCAGGACCGCAGCTTCTGTTGGCGTCGATCCGCGACACAATATGGCCGGTTGGAGGCCGGAACCTCGCCCGCAGCACGGCCCGCTCTTGTGTCACGTGTAGTCGCGCCGCTGGTCGAACTTTAAAAAATATAATGGGCAATCTGCCAGCGCAGCGCATAAAGGCTGATTTTCCATTCGCGGCGACGGCTGTCGATATGGCCGGGCCCTACTTAATAACTGATCGACGTGGCCGCGGATGCAAAATCACCAAATGTTATCTGTGTCTATTTATATGCTTAAGATATAAATGTGTTCACTTGGAGGCCGTAAGCGAACTTTCTAAAGATGCATTCATATTAGCACTCCGCAGGTTTATCGCCCGACGCGCTAAGCCCGCGGAGTTGTTTTGTGATAACGGCCGCAACTTCGTTGCAGCCGCTAAAGAAATAAATGAATTTGTAGAGCTCAATAAAAATAGTATATCAGAATTTGCAGCTGATCAAAGTATACGTTTCATATTTTCGCCGGCTTACGCTCCCGACTTCAACGGCTACGTCGAGGCCGCTATTAAAAATGCTAAATTTCATCTCAAAAGGGTTCTCGGCAATAGCCATCTCACTTTCGAAGAGCTTTCCACTTTATTCAGCCAGGTAGAGGCTATATTAAACAGCCGGCCACTTTGTCCTCTATCTTCCTCCCCCACTGATTATTCCCCCCTTACTCCCGGGCACTTTCTGGTTGGCAGGCCGCTGACGTCGACGCCGGCTCCATCACTGCAAGATCACAACCCGACCCGCCTGGATCGCTACCAACGCCTGGAGCAGCTTCGCCAGCACTTCTGGAGCCGCTGGTCGACCGAGTACATCTCCGAGCTACAACAACGCTACAAATGGCGCGAGCGACGACGCGACCTGCAGCTGGGAGAGCTCGTACTCATCAAAGACGAAGGATTACAGCCTCTACTCTGGCGCATGGGTAGAGTCTCAAAGCTGTACACAGGCAAAGATAACGTGCCTCGTGTCGCCGACATAACCACGTCCAGGGGTATCATCAGACGGGCCCTCAACCGGATCTGCCCCCTACCAATGGATGAAGAGTCCTGAAAGTCAGGCTTTCAGCGGCCCGGAGTATGTTCGCGCAGCGAACTCAGAACGCAACCATCTGTCATAAAAACGGAACGCGCCTTCCCGCATGCGCAATGAGAAGGCGCGACAGCAGCGCCACGGGTACGTGCCTAGGACGCGGCGGCGACATCACTCTCTCTTCTAACCACCACCGACTTGCGCACACGTCTATATAGATACTTAACGTAAAATACAAACAACTGTAATT
>CAMQQK010000013.1:0-17379 GCA_947034925.1 Eudemis profundana
AGATTTAAGCATACATAGGGATATAGGGAATAGGGACAGAGTAAGCTACTTTGTTTTATACTATGTAGTGAACATATATAGATACAGGAAATCAAAGTACACAGAAAAATTAAATGGCACTCGCCTGTGTACAGACCGAGAATCGAACCCGGTACCTCTGGATTTCCGGCCCAGTGACTCAACCATTCGTCCACCGTACACTCAGAAATTGCCCTCAATTCTGGCGAGTGCCATTTAATTTTTCTGTGTACTTTGATTTCCTGTATCTAAATATGTAACATAAAATGTGGTGTAAAATTTCCCGCATTAAAAACCAATGAAGAGACAAAAAATGTTTCTTTCATATAAACTAAGTAGTGAAGTAAAAAATATTATATTAACCGGAGTCATATTCTATCCAGTACACCAAATTTGATGGGAATCAGTCCGATTACCCGACAAAAAGACAACCCGACAAAAAATACCAAATTATTTACGCCAAGTAACTCATTTTCACATCCAGTTATTTTGTAGAAAAAAACTTTATAAACACCGTTTTTTTTTCATTTGTCTGTATTCCGTTTGATCAGTGAGTGGCCATTTGGTCAGTTCAAAATAGTGTCCAGACTCTGAAGGAGTTAGACACAGGGAACGAAGGAGTTTTAGGACCCACGCAACGTCAGTTGGGGGCGGAATGCTCAGCAAGCGGTTGTAGGTCGATTGTCTTATTTAAGTTTCTGTAAAAAATATGTTCAAGACAAGATTTTTTTGAGGATGATTCCCTTTTTGTAGTGTCGTAAACTGCATATCAGAACCCATTAAAAGAGTCCAAAGTTAGCAGATTTACCTTATGTAATTTAGAAGATCGTATTTCCAGCTCCATCATCAGATCAACTCCAGGTACCATGTATTTGTATTATCACCGGAGATACGTAAGTATACCAAATTAGAGCCCAATCGGACGTCAGAAAGTGGTCCTAATTCAGCTTGTAACATTTGCTTTAAACGTACTAACAAAAATTGCAAGATAATAAAAAACTTTTAAAAATGCCTCGTTGCGTGATCAAAGGCTACAAAAAATACGAACAACTTTTTAGGGCCTGCTCGTTGGCATTAGATTCGTCAAGCCCGTTACCCAGGTCCTTATTTATAAGTCAATGGTGCAGTCCTTATTCTATTGCATAGATAGAGAGATGAGAATATTCTCTGCAACATTGGCTCTCTTTCTTACATACTTCAACTTGTGCGTAAGAGAGAGAAGAAAGATGTACGTAAACCTTTACCTCACTTACCAAGTTTCGAATAGACGCGGAGTCAAGTCTTAAATTTGATATAACTATGCAAGGAAGACATACGAGATCATAATGCAATCTTAAATATAGTTGCTAATCGCAAGAAGCAGCAACTGGAAGTTTTCACGAAAACTAAGTTCGTTCCATAATCTAAGAGGAAACGATATCAAGCAGTAGACACTCAAATACGATAATTTACCATCTTCGCAACAGAACGTTTGTCAGTGTAAATATATTTGCTGTAAAAACCAGCTATCTATGAGAAAAAAATAACATTAACATAGAATACAACGTTATCATATTCTAAACTTTTAGATATTTAAAATAACTGGCCAAGAGCATGTCTGACCATGCTCAGTGTAGGGTTCCATAGCCGTAACTATAAGGTAAAAAATACGATGTAAAAAAAGTACAACAACAAAAGAGCGTATCTTCATAGCAATTACGTCCTTTTGTTGAGAAGCGCAGTTTATCGGCAATAACTCAAAAATGGTACATTCGATCTTGTTGAAAATAATTTTCGTTGAAAGTATTAATTAAGCGTTACCTTCGTGATTTTTTTTCATATTTTTCGGACGCACGGTTTATAAAATAGAGGGGGGGGGGACACAATTTACACAACTTTCGGAGCGATTATTTCCAAATACATTCACTTAATCAAAAACATTACTTAGGAACCTTATAGTGTTTTTAAAAGAGCTGTCGAACTATGTACCACACGTTGATATTTGCTGAAAAATTTTTTTTTTACTGTCTTTAACATGTATGGAGTGCCCCCCCTAAAAATATTTATTTTAATTATTTATATACCAAACTAAGTAGCGGCTCATAAAAAACACCTATATTCCAAATTTCATCAATATCCATCATGTAGTTTTTGAGTAAAATGCCTGTGACATACGGACAGACAGACAGACAGACGGACGGACATGACGAAACTATAAGGGTTCCGTTTTTGCCATTTTGGCTACGAAACCCTAAAAAGGTAAACAAAAAACCACGTAACTCGGGTCGTTCAGCCAATCAAAGAAACGTTTTGTATCTGTGGCACAATACCACTGGCCGAACGACCCGAGTCACGTGGTTTTTTTTATTTACCTTTTTTACCCGACTGCGGCGAAGCCCAAAGGAGGGTTATGTGTTTGACCTGTATGTATGTATGTATGTCGGTTCCTGTGTCCGCTCGTAACTACTCAACGGCACAACCGATTTTGATAAATGATACATCATTAGATTCGTCTTGATGGCGCGAGTGTCACTGGGTATGAAAAAACTGGTAAAATAAACAAAATGGCGGATGTTATGCATTTTTAAAGTGCACCGCGGTCGGTTTTTTTTTAATAAAAATATTTAGTTATTGAACTACCTAAAAGTACAGACTATAGCATTTACCCGCGTCATGCTATGTTTCAATTCACGCCTTAATTTAGTTGTATGCCAAAGGAGATTGACCAACTTTATATGGGAGTTGGACCAAGTGCTGCCCAGACTAAAAATACAGTGCATTATGCTCCTTAGGCTGACACTAGACTGTATACTAAAGCGCTTTAAGAGCTATCCCAGGAGTCATGAAAAAAAAAACTTTTTGATGGGCACTAAAAATTAATTATTTCTTACATTAAAAGTAACAGATTTTACGCAGCGCGTACGGAAAAAGCCGCTTTATGGCCAAGTGTAGACATAAAATGATGTACACAACACGGGAGGTAATAAAGAAAGCCCTCGATCGCACACTGGGAAAAAAAGTAGGCGATTTTTAGGTTAATTTTGCCTACTTATTTGGCCAAACGCAGACATTCGACTAAGTAGGCTAATTCTACCTAGCGCACTAGGTAAAGCAAAAGTCGGTAAAATTTACCTAGTCCACCTTTAACCAACTTATTAGGTTTTGGTATTAACCTACTTATTAGGTAATGGAATACTCATACTCATACTCATAATATGGTAAAATCAACCTACTCACTTGGTAAGTAACACCTAACTTCTAGGTTGGAATTACCTAGCGAGTTGGTTAATATTACCAATTTAGTTGGGTAATGGTACCTATTGGTTAGGTTTGAACTACCTAGCAGTAGGTTAATAGTACCTCTTCAGTCGGTTAGAAACACCCAGCAAGTCCGATAATAGTACCTAATAAGTAGGTAGAAAATACCTTTATAGTAGGGTGGATATACCCAGTAAGTGGGTTAATGATACCTATTAAGTAGATTAGTAATACCTTTATAGTAGGGTGGATATACCCAGTGAGTAGGTTAGAACTACCTAGAAAGTAGGGTAACAGTACCGCGTAAGTAGGTTAGAACTGCCCAGCGAGTAGGTGTATTTTACCTATCAAGTAGGTTAATAATACCTTCATAGTAGGGTGGATATACCCAGTGAGTAGGTTAATGGTGCCTAATAAGTAGGCTAGTAACACCTTTATAGTAGGGTGGGTATACCGAGTCAGTAGGTTAATGGTACCTAGTAAGTACGTTAAAACTACCCAGCGAGTAGGTGTATATTACCTATTAAGTAGGTGAATAATACCTTCATAGTAGGGTGGATATACCCAGTGAGTAGGTTAATGATACCTAATAAGTTGGTTAGTAATACCTTTATAGTAGGGTGGGAATACCCAATGAGTAGGTTAATGGTACCTAGTAAGTATGTTAAAACTACCCAGCGAGTAGGTGTATATTACCTATTAAGTAGGTGAATAATACCTTCGTAGTTGGGTGGATATACCCAGTGAGTAGGTTAATAGTACCTAGTAAGTACGTTAAAACTACCCAGCGAGTAGGTGTATATTACCTATTAAGTAGGTGAATAATACCTTCATAGTAGGGTGGATATACCCAGTGAGTAGGTTAATGATACCTAATAAGTTGGTTAGTAATACCTTTATAGTAGGGTGGGTATACCCAATGAGTAGGTTAATGGTACCTAGTAAGTACGTTAAAACTACCCAGTGAGTAGGTGTATATTACCTATTAAGTAGGTTAATAATACCTTCATAGTAGGGTGGGTATACCCAATGAGTAGGTTAATGGTACTTAGTAAGTACGTTAAAACTACCTAGCGAGTAGGTGTATATTACCGTTTAAGTAGGTTAATAATACCTTCATAGTTGGGTGGATATACCCAGTGAGTAGGTTAATGGTACCTAATAAGTAGGTCAGAACTAACTAGTGAGTAGGTTAGAACTACCCAGCGAGTAGGTTATGTTACCTACGAAGTAGGTTAATGGTACCTATTAAGTAGGCAAGAACTACCTAGCTAGTAGGTGTATATTACCTATCAAGTAGGTTAATAATACCTTTATAGTAGGGTGGATGTACCCAGCAAGTAGGTTAATGGTACCTAATAAGTAGGTCAGAACTAACTAGGGAGTAGGGTAATAGTACCTAGTGAGTAGGTTAGAACTACCCAGCGAGTAGGTGTATATTACCTATCAAGTAGGTTAATAATACCTTTATAGTAGGGTGGATGTACCCAGTGAGTAGGTTAAAGATACCTATTTAGTAGGTTGCTAGTAACTGTTCAGTTGGTTTAAACTACCTAGAGAGTAGGTTGACGGTACCTATTTAGTTGGTAAGAAGTACCCAATCATTAGGTAGTCCTAACCATCTTAATTGGTACTATTAACTGACGAAATTAGGTAATATCAACCTTATCGTTAGGTAATACAAACTATCTCGATTTTTAATGGGTCAGTTGTCACCGAAATGGCAGTAGTTGTGAGCAGTTTCAGTGCTAAACTTTGCAAAATACAACGTAAATTCTAGCACTAAAACTGCTCACAACTACTGGCGGTAGCTGCCATTTCGGTGAGAACTGACCCATTAAAAATCGAGATAGTTTGTGCTACCTAGCGATATGTTTGATATTACCTAATTTAGTCAGTTAATAGTACCAATTAAGATGGTTAGGACTACTTAGAGATTGGGTACTTCTTACCAACTCAATAGGTACCATCAACCTACTCTCTATGTAGTTTAAACCAACTGAACAGTTACTAGCAACCTACTAAATAGATATCTTTAACCTGCTCACTGGGTACATCCACCCTACTATAAATGTATTATTAACCTACTTGATAAGTAATATACACCTACTAGCTAGGAATAGATCTTAGCAACCTACCTTACACATAGCTCTTAACGTACTAAGTAGGCACCTATAACCCATTCACCAGGCTGAAACGATGCTGAAAACAAACAACTATTTATGTTATAATTTATTTAGAATCATATAACAGTAATTATTTTAAAACAGTAACTTAAAAGTTCTACCTTATAATTATGTACTTGGCTACATAATCTATGTATTAAAGTAATTCACTATAACTTAAATTACAATCTATAACAATGACTTTAATGTAACAGTTACTACAAGTAATAACTTTTAACTAATATTGGCTACATATCACGATGTATTATCGCCTTCATTACAGAGTTCGCGACAGAGCGCACCGCTACATTCCAGTGGTATACAGTCGAGGAAACTGAATTGCGCCTTTAGTCGCTGAGTACCTAAAACGCAGTCTGCCAATTTCGCGTTATGCCTAGACCTAACAAGATATTGGCATATTGCTATTTAGACCGATTGCGTATTAGTTCATGAGCGAAGTAGGCGAATTGAGATTTAGGTTTAGTGCGAAATTAGTTCGAGGACGAGATAGGTATACTGAGCTTTAGTCTATAAGCGAGGCAGGCAAAAAACATACATGTGTTGACACCTGGCGTTACTCGCATAATAATTAAAATTCAATTCAACAACAACAAAATAAATATTCACAACGTACCTACCTACGAATTTTAATTATTATGCAAGCTCAGTATACCTGTCTCGTCCTGGAGGTAATTTGCACTAAACCTAAATCTCAATTCGCCTACTTCGCTCATGACTTAATACGCAATCGGTCTAAAGAGCAATATGCCAATATCTTGTTAGGTCTAGGCATAACGCGAAATTGGCAGACTGCGTTTTAGGTACTCAGCGACTGAAGGGAATTGCGTACCAGAGTGGAACCTTTGTGCTACTAATCTGTGCTAATACATCTGCCAATGAAATCATAGTGAAATTGCTTATGAAAAAGTTCCACCCTGGTACGCAATTCGGTTTCCTCGACTGTACATTGTACTTAAATCAAAAAAATGATACTTGTGCCTTTGGACATTTCTATACCACGAATATCAAAGCCTGGCATGGCAGGTGCGTTTAAAACGGAGTTTAAAACTGGTGTTTTTTTGTACGTAGCACTAACACCACGTTATGTTTGCGTTTTTTTAAACAAATTCGTGCAACGGACTTAGGCGACCAGACTTTGATATCCGCAATCTGGGAACGTCTAAAAATCATAATACATGTATAGATAATTTTCATGTTGCTACATCTTAAGTAGATCAAATGAAGTGAACTTGAAAGAAAGTGCCAGACTATATGCTTGGCGACTATATGTTTAAGGTACAGTCGCGGAATGAAAAGGTTGACCAGCTTTGAAATAAATTCATTTATGCGTTGGAAGTACATGTTCCCTTTTTATCTGTGGGCCATGTAGTGAAATGACCAGAGCCCGTAAGTTTCATGCCGATGACGTAAAAATGACGTCAAGGTACATACAGCATGATTCACTTTAGATTTTAGATTGATTTATCGTTACCGGAAATTACCGGTATCGTAAAAGCTATGAATTAATTTTATCACTACCTTAATTAGTTGGTGTCAATGGTAGAAGCCATTTTATAAATCGAGATATGTATGTTATTTATAGAAACGGGAAAATTGAAAAGAAATCAGAAACGCATTTTGATATAGAAGGGACCGCATGAATATAATACATTCTGATAAGTATGTCAAATCGCATATTCGATTTATATTTCCAATGTTCCGTTAAAATAAAAAAACAACGACGTACCCATTTTTACTTACAAAATGTCTTCTACCATTGAAGCCAATCAATAAAAAAAGTAGATTATAATTAATTCATAACTTAAACGATACCGGTAATTTACGGTAACGGTAAATCAATGTACAAGCTTAACTAAATCAGCCTGTATGTAGGTTGACGTCATTTGCCTGTCATCGGCACGAAACTTACGGGCTCTGGAAATGACATTCATTATGACGGAATGTGTCATACTCGGTAGATAAAGCAAATACTGATAAGTTATACTGAGCAAGCAAAAACCAACCTTTTCATTCCGCGACAGTACAACTCGTGAAATTGCCTTCGCTATTGGGAGACAGACCGCACCGCTACATTCCAGTTGGGTCGTTTTCAAAAAAATTGTACATAGTTCAGGGCCTAATAAAAACAAAATCACGATCGCTTCCTTTGTGTGTAACGAAAGTTAGGCATACAAACTATATGGGTAACTTTCGTTACACAAAGGAATAAATTAAGTTTTGTTTTAATTAAATCCCTTAATTGTGTACATTTTTTTTAAAGTGACTCAGTTGCGTACATTTGTACATAAGTCAAATAAATAATTTATAATATATACATCGTTAAGGGTAGTCGCTGCAGGATCCCTGCTCTGCTATAACATAATTAAAATTGAATTAAGAGGATATCCTGCCTGTCGCGCGGCCCATACAAAAAACTTAAATTCGAGCCGCCGTAGTCTCCTATCTTCTCCACCAAATATAAACCTATATAAATATTTTTTCTAATATACATTAATGAAGAAGTGTTACTATGCCTCTATGTTTTGTTTTAATTGATTACTGGTTTCGTTAATTAACTAGAGACACCTATATAACGCTAAAAATTCAGTAACTTTACCATCGTCTGTAAAGAGTTAAGTAAACAAAAATAAAAAAAAACAGAGGCATGGAAAAACTCTTTAGTAATGTATATTAGAAAATTTATTTATATAGATTTAAAGGTCATTAAAAGGGGACTAGAGCGGTTCGAATTCAAGTTTTTTGTATGGGCCGCACGCCAAGGTAGGGTATTCTCTTAAATAATTCCACCAAACAGCATGATACTGCAGCAACGCCGAGAGAAAAACGCGAGTCTTTGGGCGTTTCTAGACTACGAATGTCAAAGCCTGGCAGCTGGGAGGGGTTGCGTTTAAGACGCCGTTTAAAAATAAATTTATTTTGAATTCTTTTTGTACGTAACACTGACCCAGTTTGCATCGGGCAAAATTGCTTATGCGTTATTTTTCCGAACGAATTCGTACAACGGACTAAGGCTTCCAGACTTTGATATCCGCAGCATGTAAACGTCCAAAAAGCATAATACTCGTCGTACAAGTAATATGTCGTTACCTCCTAGATCAAATGAAGTGAACTTGAAAGAAAGTGCCAGACTATATGCTTGGCGACTATATGTTTAAGGTACAGTCGCGGAATGAAAAGGTTGACCAGCTTTGAAATAAATTCATTTATGCGTTGGAAGTACATGTTCCCTTTTTATCTGTGGGCCATGTAGTGAAATGACATTCATTATGACGGAATGTGTCATACTCGGTCGATAAAGCAAATACTGATAACTTGTACTGAGCAAGCAAAAACCAACCTTTTCATTCCGCGACAGTACAACTCATAAAATTGCCTTCGCTATTGGGAGACAAAGCGCACCGCAACATTTCAGTTGCGTACATTTGTACATAAGTCAAATAAATAATTTATAATATATACATCGTTAAGGGTAGTCACTGCAGGATCCCTGCTCTGCTATAACATAATTAAAATTGAATTAAGAGGATATCCTGCCTGTCGCGCGGCCCATACAAAAAAACTTAAATTCGAGCCGCCGTAGTCTCCTATCTTCTCCACCAAATATAAACCTATATAAATATTTTTTCTAATATACATTAATGAAGAAGTGTTACTATGCCTCTATGTTTTGTTTTAATTGATTACTGGTTTTGTTAATTAACTAGAGACGCCTATACACCGTGGGCCCGAATAACCCGACCAATTTTAACCACGTATTCCTGATGGTACAACAAGTAAATAACGTTAAATCAACATAGGTGGAATTTTGTCATTTTACATTAATAGTCTTATGGAACAAAATAAATCAGTAAAGTCAGCCCCTCGTTATAAATATGTCTTTACTGGAGGAAAAGTTATCAAAAAATCGGTTGTCTGTAAAGTCGGTTTACTGACGATAGTTGAACGTGACAACGTCATAAGAAAATAAACAATTGACAATGGAACGCCGGTCAGGTAACGCCGAATACGTCAGGTAACGCCGCATACGTCAGGTAACGCCGCATACGTCATGTTTTTTCGTGCGTGCAGCCGGCTCCATCGAATTATAAGACGTTGTCACGTCAAAAGGAAAAAAAACTACAATGGAAACAAAAGGTAAATTTTTTGGCCTCGTAGTCGCTTACCAACAAATACTGCGAAGGTTAATTCCTGTTTAGTTAAAGGACTTTAAAAAAATAGTAAAAGCATCTTAGTCACATTTATTAGGGCTTGTTACACACTTGGGAGTTTTCATTTACAAAATAATGAATATGTCGGAAAGTAAGCGTTTTTCGACTATAAATCACATAATTTTTTTTACTCCTAATAGTTGTTAGAATCTATAGTTAAAGTTGGTCGGGTTATTCAGGCCCACGGTGTATAACGCTAAAAATACACTAACTTTACCATCGTCTGTAAGAGTTAAGTAAACAAAAATTAAAAAAAAAACAGAGGCATAGAAAAACTCTTTAGTAATGTATATTAGAAAATTTATTTATATAGATTTAAAGGCCATTAAAAGGGGACTACAGCGGTTCGAATTCAAGTTTTTTGTATCGGCCGCACGCCAGATAGGATATTCTCTTAAATAATTTCACCAAACAGCATGATCGTGCAGCAACGCCGAGAGAAAGACGCGAGTCTTAAAAAGCATAATACTCGTCGTACAAGTAATATGCCGTTAACTCCTAGATCAAATGAAGTGAAATTGAGCTACACTATCCGCTACAAATAATACGACAGTAAGAACCATTTTTTGAAATCGTCAAATACCTACACTACGTAGGCAGTATTAAGGTGGAAGCGCACACTTTAGGCGCGAAATTCATACTTTTTACAGTTTTTATTTTATTATTGTGGGTAAACGGTGTAACTTTTTAACTTCATAATGGCACTTGCGGTTGTAAAGCAGTGTTCTTTATATTGTTGTGTAAAGCTTTTTAAGAATAAAACTGTTAGCTTGAAATGAAAGTTGTCAAAACGTTGCAAGTCCGAATATCATCTATGTTTGACAACTTTTATATCAAGCTAACAGTTTTATTCTTAAAAAGTTTTACACGTTTCACAACCACAAGTACCATATGAAGTTAAACAGTTACACCGATTACCCACACTAAATTAAAACCTGTAAAAAAATTGAATTTCGCGCCTAGAGCGTTCCATCTTAAGCAACTGAATTTTTCATAGTGATATAAATTCTATTGTTAAGCGAATGCGAAAGACTGTTCGGAAGTGGAAAATACAGCTGAGTGAGCGCAAAGTATTTTACATCAGTACTTTCTTCAACTTCATAAGCATGGAAATGTGTATCAAAGAAAATTGTGTGGAACTTATGACATTCAAACATTATCTCACATGTATCTTGCTTAACGTAAACAGCAATAACTTTAACAAAACTGGGGTAATTAAAATTATTTTCATCCAATCCAATGCAAAGAATGTCTCTAGGGCGATACGTAATACTCATTGCCGTAGCATGAGTCACGGAATGGAGGGTGGCAATATTCGGCAGATCAAAATTGGATTTTAAATTTACAAATTTATCCCTAGTCAGCTCTCTCAATTTACCATGCTCAAATTGAATAGGCAAACTGTTTTGAAATAAAAAGTGACTCAACTGAAGTTGCAACTTAATACTTATAGTTTTGCAAATATTTATTCGTCCAGCATTCGCCCGTGCGATATTTTTTCCAACACGATGCTTAGACTCATACCGCATCGACCAAAGGTGAACAATAGGCCCGAATTTTGCCATCATTCTAGGGTAATGAATCAAGTGATGAAACTTAGGTTGCAAACCTCTTTTGCTAAGCTTCATATACAAAGTATTGAAATCGTTTATTAAATGTTTAAGTAAAAAACAAAGTTCAGGATATACAGCGTCTGTCAAAATGATGTCCAGTATTTGTCTTAAAAGTATGTAAAGAGTGTAAAATGTGTCACCTAAAGGTATCTTATCACCAACCAACAAAGAGAAATAGGTCACTAAAACCAGACATTCACTTGAAGACAACTTCCAATTAATCGAGTTTGATTGCCATGACAAAGCAGGGGGTTTCGAGTTTGAATCACAACCGTAGTTAAATTCTGCTATACGCTTGTTTAAAAAGGTCAAAGTAAAATAACCTTTATCCAATAATCCATTAATGATTACAGTCATGGAATATCCGCAGACCCCTTCTAACATGTCATGCATGCAATCAACAACAACTTGATCAAAAATGTTAAAATTGTCTACTAACATCCAGACACTTCTTTCTTTAACTCCGGTTAGTGAATGATTATTAGTTCTTAAATCACATTCGTAGTTGTCGACATTTCGAAGCAAACTGTTGTCTTCCATGGTTTGAGTTGATGACAATTCCTTAGGAGATCTGCATATTCTACAAGCATGATTCGCTCTAAAACTCTCTACAAACCCCAACATGGAATGCAAGCCCAAGTTGTCTCCAAGTATAGCCCCTAATTGGAATTTAACAACACCGTCAAATCCATCAGCTGTAACGATGCGAACACCCTCCCTGGATAAAAAATTTAATTCATCTATCAAAGCTCTAAAAACACTCAAATTGCCGTGTGTGCACCGATCGGATGAATGGAAAAGAAGAGCTAAAAATATGAACTTAAGCTGAGAAGCAAAACGAGGAGGAAAACAAGGGAGCGTAATATAAGCAGCACCAAGTTTATGTATAGAAGCATGACTACCCAGCGGGTTTCCAGTCTCGTAATCATCAAAGAAAAGAAACAGTGGATATATTTTATCATTTTCATTAACAGACACTTTCTCGTGTATTTTTTGCCAAACTTTAGATTGGGTGAAGTTTATGACATGAGGAAAGTTAGAACATTCTTTTATATATTGATCCATTTCCTTGATAAGTCCAGGTATTGATAATATTTTCTGGAGAACAGACCTCAAGGGAATGAATTGAGCAGTAGAAGGGACCAAAACAGGATCACCTGACGTTTTAGATACTTCCATCCTTTCACCCACTACTACCGGCTTAGGAGGTATGTATGTACCTAACTCAGTAAAAATTTTTTGTCTTTTGTAAATTGAACTAAACTTGCTAGTTGTTAAGCGTATCGTGGAAGTGAAATTTTCAACAAAATCTTTTAGATGACTGCATTCCACACCCCTGCTACTTAATGTTTTTAATTCTTGTTGCAAAGCACAATTCAAACCGTCATTAATAAATACATCTAGTTGTCTATAAAAATATTGAGCAGTTTTCAAATTTAAGGCGGGATTGCAGTTCAGAGAGCTAAATAAAGATGCTAATTGGTTTGACAGGACTAGCTCTGAATCGATATTCTCATTTACAGTAGTAATACTATCTTGAGAAGATGTAGGAATTGGTAATTCAAGAAATGGATAACTTTCGCATGGTGGTTGCTGTTGGTCAAGGCTATTTAATATTATTTCCGAATCAATAGGGTCGACATCTTGAGAAGATGTAGGAATTGGTAATTCAAGAAATGGATACCTTTCGCATGGTGGTTGCTGTTGGTCAAGGCTATTTAATATTATTTCCGAATCAATAGGGTCGACAGCGTGACATCTATCAATGTGTTTACGTAAGGAATTTGAACAGTCAAAAACTCTGTAGCAACCAGGTTGTCCGCAACGAATTCCTACACTGTTATGTGGAATCTTTCCACATGGTAACCTCAAATGAGTTATAAGCTCACGTAAAGAAGTAAATTTAGTGACACAGTAGTAGCAAGTCAACATTTTATATTATTAACAGTCTTAGTTAACAGTGGAAATATTAAGTTCGGTCAACACTTGATTCACCCCTACAATGGTCTTATCATTCGGCAAATCAATTTTGAAAAACCCTCGTTGAATGAGAAGCCATACGTGTTCGCACTCCAACGGATACTTTAAGTCAAATGCAAAAAAGATCTTGAAGCACATTTGAACAGCATCTAAAATATTATTGTACCTGTATAAAGGTGCATCGACGTAAACGTACGCGCTTGTCACAGCAGCCCAACTGCTGCCAACAGCAATAACTAGGGGTTGAATAGAAGTTCCCTTGGAGTGTTTTCGTTGTTGCAGAATAGTTTCTTCTCCATCGGCGAGAGAGTTAAAAAGCGAGATGAATGTTCTAGCTGCTTCCGCTCTCGACGCTCTTTGGCCTTTCGCATTTACTTTTCCACCCGACGAAAATATAAATGGTAGCAGCAACAGTGCAGTTTCAGTCTCACGTCCTAAAACAATAATGAAATGTTAAACAAAATCCATATCAATGACCTGAATAATAATATCATATTATAATAATGATGATATCAAAACCTACCTGACTCTATACTTTTAAATATATTATCAAGTATGTGCTTCTGAGTTTTGTCTCTGAGTTTCGAGTATTTCTCTTTAGCCTTCATAATAATAGCTTGTTCATGTTTTTGTAGCTCTCCAGCCAGGACAGTGTCATCGCGGACCAATGACGAACTTTCTTCGAAGTCTAAATCAATTAGATGTGTTGCGATTGCTTGATTTTTCAATACAGGGAATTTTTTAAGATATTCTCCTGTAGAGTGTCGATTTGCCAAGACAGCGAAACGCTCTTGTCTACTTTTCTTCCAGGCGTCTCGAAGATAGTCTGTGATATCGTTACCCTGAAAGTCTTCAACAATTTTTAGGCAACTTTCGCGGTCTGCATCTGTAATCTCTGTTGCAGTTATTTCTGATGAATTAGAGCTATTGCCTCCCTTTTTTGTAAAAGAAATTATGCTTTTAGAACGCAACTTTTTTCGTTCGTTATTCCAATTATCCCAAAGGCAACCGTAGTATCGTCTACCTTTTGAAGGTAGCTGGCGACTGCCAAATGATTGCCTGTTTGTGGTTAAGCCTGTTCCTACTGAAAAAAAGTAGAATTTCTTGTCTTCCTCGGGAAACAGTTCTATGACATATTGAGCCCACTGTTCAAGTTGCGCTGGCTTCAATATCGCCCCTGGAGTTATATCTATGAGATGTGATACGACGCATCTAGCTAAGGAGCATCTTTCCGTTTTAGTAAGACGTGTGCTGGATAGCAGTGGTGTAAGGCGGATTTGTTCCTTTAATAGTTTCTTTAATGGATTGCTGCGCTCGTGCGTATCTTCTGCGCTAATCTCCGAAGGTACAAACGATCTTGTACTAGTAGCGGAACTTGTTGCAAAAGCCTCCTCTGCCTGAAACAATGATGATTTTAAATAAGGATGTAACGATACCGATATATCGGTATCGCCGATATTATACAACCGATATTTGAAGAATTTGCTGTATGAAAAAAAAATCTGAAAAAAGTAATTTCAATTTCTGACTTAATTTATATGGTCTATTACCTTGTGCAATGATGATTACTATGTTAATTAAATCTTTGGTTCTTAATAAAAAAAAATGAATTTTGAGTTGGCAATTTATTTATTTTTACTTTACACTATCAAGGTTGACTCTCTGGTAAATATAACCAGTAGTCATTGCCATTAGTCATAATAAGGACATACAAATATCTGAAGTTCATACTTCATTATTTAGCTAATATATAAGTATCGGTATCGCCGATATTAACTACAATATATCGGTATCGTATCGGCAAAACTATGTATCGTTCGTTACATCCCTAAAGAGAATGTTAGTATAGAAATAAATTTACCCCATGCACTAGTTTTTCTTTCCATGATAACCAGCAGACACGAAACTTGGTACGAAGGCCCACTGAAGGTATAAGAACCTTCAAGTCATCGAGCAATAGATTTGGCAGCGCCTCTAAATCCACTTCCTCATCTGAAATATTTGACTGGGTTGATACCATAGGTATGTTGTCGTCAAAACTAAACGTTTATGTGAAGTTTCGTATCTATGCTATCAACCATTGAGGAGTTCTCTCATGAGGAGACGACCCTGGCTGCAGCATCAGGTCATTTGTATCATATAAATGTGTTGTCGTCAAAACGTAACGTTCATGCGAAGTTTCGTATCTATTCTATCAACCATTGAGGAGTTCTCTCATGAGGAGACGACCCTGACTGCAGCATCAGGTTTTGTTTATCATAAGGGCATAAATGTCAACACGGCTATGTAAAAAGTATGTGTCAGTTGACAGGTGTGGCAAGTAGCCTATTAAAATATATAGAATATCTTTTTTTTTCTTTTGATTATTTTGAATTATTTGTTATGAATTGTATCATATTGCTTCGGATAGGGTGTCCCAGATTTTGCGAAAATCCAAACTGAGTGGAAACCAGGTGCAAACTTAGCTCAACCGGATAATATAAAACATTTAGGATGAAGTCGGCAGTCGGCACGGGTTCCCATACACAGAATTAGCTGATTTTTGGTTTAGGACCATTTTAGCACGTAACAAACATAATTAGAGAGTATGCGTTACTCAGTTCGGATTTTCGCAAAATTTGGGACACCCTAGCCTAGGACATAGATTTGTTTGTAATTTTGCATGTAATAAGTGAATGAAATATGTGTACAATCAACTAAGTACAAAGAGATGTATTCATGTTAATCTTACAAAATGAAGTAACTTTTTGTATGCCATAATTAATTACCCCTGGTTTATGACATTTCCAGTAGCAACCAAACCTTACATTATCATCGACTCGTTTAAAATGCAGTACCTAATTATGTATTCTACCATGTTTCCTCCGGATGTACACTTACAAGCCTTTTTTATTACCTACCGATATATCGTCGCCACCATGCCAAACTTACGAATCTGAACTTGGATTTTAGACCTAAACTTATACAGGTTAAGGTCTAAAATCCAAGTTCACAAAAATTACAGATTCGTGAGTTTGGCATGGTGGCGACGATATTATGTATGACAAATAAAAGCAAACTGCTAACGTTCCAAAAAAATGTTACCAATACAAAAATTCAGAACAAAATCGAAGCAAAATAATTCGAAATTCAAAAACGCATAATTTTCCATTGACACCGACACTATACTGCTAATATTATAAATGTAAAAGTTTGTGAAGATATTTCAATGTTTGGAGGTTGGGATGTTTGTTGCTAAATAACGAGGTAACAACTGAATGGATTGAGCTGAAATTTAGCATGCAAGCAGACCAAGTCCTGGATTGAAACATAGGATACTTTATATCCCGGTAAAGAGTTCCCTTGGGACAGTAACGGGCAGGGGCGTATTTTGAAATTTGGCGCCCCGGGCCAATATATGTTTCGCCGCCGCACGTCTACTTAGTTTTTTGCGGTGTACTAATTTG
This sequence comes from Eudemis profundana, assembly GCA_947034925.1. Taxonomy (NCBI): domain Eukaryota; kingdom Metazoa; phylum Arthropoda; class Insecta; order Lepidoptera; family Tortricidae; genus Eudemis; species Eudemis profundana. The sequence goes on from CAMQQK010000013.1 coordinate 16,689, forward strand.
TTTTCAAAGCCATTAATGATGATTTAATTACTTATAATCCAGTAACTTTATACATGAGCTTGGGACAAATCCGGTAGTTCTGATTTTTTGCAGAATTATAATAAGCCAAGTTTGTACAGCAGGTATAATAGCATTAATTTTTCTTCCTACAAAAGGTACATCGCGCGCTTGAATGTGTGCGCGCCGTGTACGAACGCACTACAAGCAAAGAACTAAGAATGCTCCAGTATGGATCGCACTCACACAGATGAGCTATCACGCGTCGCGAGCTATCGAAATTACAGGACGTTGAAAATTGTTTCGAGCAAAAGGATGCTACGGCCGTGGCTTTATTTTGCTCGACGATCTGGGGGCACTACCGTGCCCCCAGATCGTCGATACAAAATAACCCACGTGTGGCTAAAATTGTCGTCACACTGTAACGCTCAAGCAAACTTGTTAAAACAAAAACTGACGTTTCACGAAAACAGTACAACATCTATCATTGCATACATCTGTCTCAGGTAATTGGAGATATAATACTTCTTTTTTCTCGTCTGGCATGCTATTTAAATAGGTTAGTGTGTTGGTTACATTTCTTTGGAACATTGGAAGTTTGCTTATATTTGTCACAATATATCGATAGATAATAAAAGAGGCTTGTAAGTGCATATTCAAAGGAAATTATTACATTTTAAACGAGTCGATGATA
>CAMQQK010000014.1:0-32980 GCA_947034925.1 Eudemis profundana
CTCAATCCATTCAGTTGTTACTCCGTTATTTAGTAACAAACATCCAAACATCTTCACAAACTTTCACATTTATAATATTAGTGTGATTTACCTAATTACATACTCAGTAATACAAGTTACTGTTTACTTAAGGTCGGACAGTGGCCCACCATTTGCTGACCCTTGTTCTATTGTATTAACCCTAGTTTAGTTTGGTTAGGTTAAATTGTAAAGTAACGTCTTCGTTATTCAAATTTGTCATATGTGACAAAAATGTTGCTTTCCGTAAACGTGACCTACGAGTTGGTATTCAAGTATGTATGAATTATATCGTATAACATCGTATTACCCAACTAGCACGTTAGCGTTAAGATAAGCTGTATATCGCTGGTATATCGGTTCCATTCGAGTATTAAAGTGTTAAGACTAGCCTGTACAGTGGAGTTATAGCATGCTCTAACTCACATACATATAACCAAGAAAGAGGCCCTTGGTTTTACAGGTAAAGATTATACAAAGCCTGCAGAGCAGTGGTATAAAGGAGTTAAGGCCTGTACAAGAGAGTTAATTCACCCTTAGCCTTCACTTTTACCGATATTACTGTGTTTGTACTTATACATTGAAATTACACTGACCATCGAAAATCCTGGATATTTTAAATGTTTGCGTAAACAAATTATAAACTTTTCAATTAGCTACTTTTCACAATTTCTGATTTCGCTTTTTAATTTTCTGTCTTTCCGACTGGTATTTTACGCCGAAAGTTTGTGAACGAGATTGGTATCTTTCGCCTCTTTCGGTGATCCGAGTCGGTTAGTTCTCCGTAGAAACAAAAATAGGGTCATTATTCGCTTCGACGACGTTAATCATGGTTGGAATGTGTTTCATTTTATAGTTTGATACATTTTGTCTCCGCAAAATATATTTCTATAATCCTTATTTTTGTCTGCTACATTGTTTCCTATCCAATTCTGGTAGCATGGCCGAAGTATACTCCGAAAGAAAAGGGGAAATGGCGCTAAGGAATTGGGTTATCCAAATAATGGGATAACCCAATTCCTTAGCGCCATTTCCCCTTTTCTTTCTGTAATGTTTGATGTAATATATGAAAGCGCGTGGCAACCAACTGAGTTTTGTGTCGCCAGCGGCTTATTTTTCTTTTTTGAAAGTTGACTAACTCGCGACCCTTATTGGGCATAGCGATCGTTTGGCCTGTGGCATTCCCTGGGGTCGAACCAGGTCGCTAGCCGGCCCACCCTGAGTGGATCGGACTAGGTGGTGGCCGGGGGCGCCTGGGGTCGAACCAGGTCGCTTGTCCCGGTCCACCTCGATTTGGTCGGCCTAGGTGGGCCGCCCGCGGCACGCGACGTCACTCAAGGTCGCGCTCGGCGAAAAACTAGTGTCGGCCCTCTAATAGTACTACATACTACTTACTTTACTGTATTTTTTTTATATCTGTTTTGTTTTAACACTTATTAAAATTTACTCAAATTATAAATTGTTTTAAAACATGACATGTGAGATCTTTAAAAAATGGATTGATTATGCTACAAGTCCGTTTTGGACCCATCCCTTTTAGGCTAGTCTATCTATGCTATGGTTGAAATTGTCAATGTCAACGTTATTTTATTTGACATAAAACGATGTGTTGCCAAGCAAAAAACACAATCAATGACATTTTACAGAAACGCTCAAACAAACCGATTATGTAGCGACGTCATAATGAAAATTTCTTTAAAAATTAAAATAAATTAATTTACTTCGTTAGTTGCAAAAACAACGAAATTAGTTTCTTAAATTAGCCTTCTTTATCGAATAAAAATCTAAAAACTAGACCTTATTTTTATTTTCGAATTGATGAATATGTTACACTTTCATTACCTACTTAGTTATAATAACGAAGCCTTGCTTATGCAGGTGTGATGCAGGTAAATTTTGCTAAACAAAAATTCAAATCAATTTCCAATATAACATGTTACTCCGAAACCAATTACGCGTGAAACCGCTGCCGTTTTGTCGTGACGTTACAAATCGCACGTCACGTGCCCGCATGGCATGCTTCACGTGCAGTGACGGCTGTGGCATATCCAGCTTGCTCAACACAGCCTTTTCACTTCACTTGTAGTTCAGATTCCAATTTCCAAAACCCAAAATAAGTACGTGCTTGAAATTTTACTGCTTTTGTATGCATATTTGTGATTTTTTGCTAATGCACTGAGAAAAACGGGCTACTTACGGTGGGCAAATTTGTAATGTACTGGCAGCCAGATACGTATCATGTGCTTTTTACATGAAAATTATAAGAGCCATACTTATAATGAAACGACACCATGTTAAGTAAGTATGCGGCATAATGCTCTGTAAAGACAATGTAAACGAGTTACTTGTAATGAGGCCGCATCTTTATTACGTAAGCCGCATCATAAAATTACTGTGCCCGCACTGTTAACATATACGTATGCGGTTTAATGATGCCGCATAAGTATTAACAGAGCAGCATACGTAATTTACGTAACCCGCAACAGGAAATATGTATCCGCTGTACGTACGAAGTTATACAGCTACATTATTTCAGTATGCAGGCTCTTTATAACAGTAACTGGCTGCCAAATCATTGTACTGACTCCGTCTCATTAAATAATGTACCCGGCTACGTACATAATGTACGAGCGGGGTCGGAGATATGCCGATGCATTTTACGCACACGGGATAATTAATAATGTCTCCGCCTACATAATCATTTACGTCTCCTGGCTCATTTTACGATCTCCGATTACTTACTGACTGTGGTCGGTACTAGCATCTTTATAACGTAAGCCGCATCATGAAATTCCTGTGGCGCACACTTAACATTTCCTTATGAATAAAATTTAAATGTGCGTATGCAAATTTACTTAACCCGCAACAGAAAATATGTAAATGTGCTATACGTACACACAACGACGAAGTTGAAGAGCCGCATTATTTCAGTACCCAGGCTCTTTATAACAGTAACCTGTCAGGCTTGGTTGCCAAATCATTGTACTGACTCAGTCTCATTAAATAATGTACCCGGTTAAGTACATAATGTACGAGCAGTCGCCTACATCATCAGTTATACGTATCCTCGCTCATTTCACAAAGTACGTTTACTTACTGACTACGTTCTGTACATACCTGGCGAGGATTCATACTTAATTTAAGTAATCGGATTGTTCATCCTTCGTAACACTAAATTAGTCTTGTTGCCACATAATTTCACACGCATTCCGGTAATACAACGGAATTGTCTTAATACACAATCTGCAAAACGTTAAAACTTATATTGTCCTGTCAAATCAAAGCAATGAAGTGATTTGAATCGCGAGAATTTTCTCATGTTTCATTGCGCCATCTATATGTTTCCATTTGAACTAACTAACCAGACGGGTTCGCAATGACGTTATCGATGTACATACCAACGCTGTTTATTGCTGAAGTGTTTAAATTATCCGATAGATGGCGTTTTATTCATAAAATATTGGGAAAATACAAATATGTATTATTTATATACTACATCATCATTAATTACATTCAAAATTATTTAATTTACGACACGTCGACACGATGTCAAAATCTATCTGGCTATAGGTACAGAACCCGTAAAACAGTACCGTTTCTGCTGTATAAATATAATAAAACAATAAACTCTTTTTCTTTGGGCAGTCGTGTATTAATAAGATTATAAATCTTGTTCGTCGAGTAATAATATAGTATACCTACTATAACATAAAAAAGAAAATCAATTACTTTCAAATACATTCCAAATCTGCATTTAAGTACGAAAATACGGAAAAAACTACTTTCTCCAGGTCGATATGTACCTATTGCAAACTTCATTAAAATCTTTATTATGATTACAAAAAAAAACCAATAAATTTAATAAACATATGTTGTTCCAATCGGATAATAGTATATAGAATCCCATAAAAAACATTCCCTGTAAAAAAGAGCCCAAAATGTTTTCTATGGCTTTATACGCGTGCCCCCAGATATGTAAAATAAGTAAACGCGTACATTACACTGTAGCCGCATACTTACGACGTACTGCGCATTTACCGCATTTGGGGTTGCCATGCACATTAAAATTATGTTGTTTGGTGGTATAAATCTTCTTAAATTTATTTAGCGTGTTTGTATTTGCTCGTTTTTAGGGTTCCGGACCAAAAAGGTAAAACCCGAAACCTTATGGTGCGACTCCGTCCGTCTGTCTGTCTGTTAATTTCTCAGGAAATACTAATGCTATCAATTTGGAATAGATGTAAACAAAGCTATTCCACGTGTATGGAAAATAGATATGAGCGAAATTATGAATGCAGTCTCATTGTTGCTTTTTAATTTTTTGTCACACTCACTGCAAATGTAACTTTGTAATCTTATGTATTTGCAGTTGATATATCTAGAAAACTGGGCCGAAATTGCAACATATTTTGGTTTTCAAGGGATTTATACACTGAACACTTATTGTATTCTAAATTTGAAGCTTCTATGTCTGCTAGAAGTGTAGTTCTATTCTGATGAGTTTGTACGTCAAAGTTCCTTAGTTTTGACACTGACACACTCACCGATCATCATAATTCTAAGGTACTTCTAGCATACCCACAAGGTTCAAATTTTAAACATAAGTAGTTTTTAGCGTATCAAGCCATAGAAAACATAAAAATATTGCAATATCACACATGTTTTAAAGATTTAAGAACTGCATAATTAAGTTTGTAATCCCATATAAATATATGCGACAGCAAAGTTACTTTTGCAGTTCCGACAAGTAAAGAGGTAAAGGTACAATACAAGCCTACCTTTCAAGACCTTTACTTTGGGAAGAGATGATGGGAAGATATTTTTATGCGTTAGGTATAGGAAGTATTACTTATGTTTTGTCCCAGTGCAATAATCTGGGGGCACGGCAGTGCCCCCGCCAAGTCGAGCGCGAAGCAAACACTGCCGTACCATCCTTTACTGGAACCATTTCGCCGCATTTTCAGGCCCCTATTTGAGAACATCTGGATAAGACCAGAACGCAGAAATTTTCGTCATCCAGTAAGCTATAATCACATACTTAAAATCCAAAATTTCAAGTCTGTAGGTCATTTAGTTCCGAAGTTAAGCGAAAGCAAAGTTTCGCATTTATGAAAGACACTCATTCACTCACTGACTCACTCATGATCATCAGAATAGAACTAGTACTTCCCATAAACTCAGAGAGCTGAAATTTTAAACATAGTTAGTTTTTAGCCTATCAAGTCCTAAAAAACCTAAAAAATGTGTTCCTCCATGGTTAAATAATAGGCAAGTCGGTGGAAATCGAGTTCTGTTGATACCCCCCCGGTACTGACTTTGGCACGACTTTGTCTAGATTTCATTACTTTTTAGAGATAAACAAGCAGCTCCATCGAGACTTGGCTAGTTTTTTACAGAATGTTTTTGATGGGATATGTATTTTCTAATAGAAAGTAACGCAAGGAACTCGTTAGAGGTATTTTCATCTCTGGGCAGCATTTTGGTCCAAACCTGGTCAATCTCCTTTCAAGATAATCAGATTTCTAGAAGTAGGTGAAAATTGAAAGATTCCATTACACAACACATGCATACATTCATAACATCTAAAGCGGTAAATTGCTACTCTGCAATAATAATAAAAAATGACGCGCAACACTCTCTTCTGATTGGTCTATTATGCGGCGCCAAATTTAAACGTAGCTAATCGGACAGACTACTTATAATGAGGCGGCTACATTATAATAATAATTATTGTAAAGCTATAAGGACGCGCAACACTCTCTTCTGATTGGTCTATTATGCGGCGCCAAATTTAAATGTAGCTAATCGGACAGACTACTTATAATGAGGCGGTTACATTATAAAGCTAATGTGTTGCTAAGTGTTGCCAATTTAGCAGTTTCAGTGCTAAATTTAGCATAATTTGGACTAGTTTAACAGAAAAAATTTACATTTAGCAGTTAGCATAATTTTTGGCATAATTTTGTAAATAATAGGAATGTTACCTGTTGGTGACAAACACACAGATAAATGGTAAATCGTAATTAACCCGGCGGGAGTGTGGTGAGGTGTAGCATACCCCAACAATAAGTTACTGAGGTATATTTTTTTGTACGTTAATACTATAATTTCGCGGCTTCGTGTAGCTGGAGTTAAGGGGTTGTAGGAGGGAATTAGGACGTGATCTCAGTGTTGCACTGATCAGCATTTGAAGTACACGCACTCAAACGTCCGTGGAGTATGTCACACCCCGCCACATAGTTCGTGTATACTTTTTTCTATTGTTTAATTAATACTTCTCAAATAAAGAATCCTCCCTCCACGGGTAAATAATAGGCAAGTCGGTGGGAATCGAGTTCTGTGGACACCTCCCCGGTACTGACTTGGTTTAACATTACATCTCAAACCTTTTTTGTTGTAAAAGGACTACGTTGCGAGACTTGCACCTTTTTACATGTAATGTTTTTGATGGGATCTTATTTATTATTTTATTATTATTATTATTCTTTTTTGTAAGTAGTCTTCCTGTATTTATTACATTCCAATACATATTTTTCCAATTTGAACTGCGCATGTATTTGTACAGGATTACACACTTATGTGTGCAGTTAAGATTGAAATTGCAATATATTTAGGTTTTGTAGGACTTGATAGGCTAAAAACTAACAATGTTTTAAATTTGGACCTTGTGGGTGTGCTAGAAGTACCTTAGAATTATGATGATCAGACAGTCAGTGACAAAACTAAGGAACTTTGACGTGCAATAGTTCCTAAACTACACGTTCAAGTTGAATGTTATTGAGAATATATTTAAGTCTTATTGTGCCCTATATATCCCTAAAAATTCAGATTTCTAGAGTCTGTGCGGAAAGAGAATAGGATTTAGATTGGGGGGCGCTGTAATGCATTTCTACCATATGTGCCGTATTTTCTGTTCTGTGGCCATACTGGTTAGGTTAGCTCCATTTTTCGCCACGCCTATTCTCTTTCCGCACAGACTCTAGCTTTAGCCAGTACAAAATTACGGAAGGCTGAAAATGGCCTGAATGGCTTCAAGAAAAGGATGGTACGACCGTGCCTTTGTTTTTCTCGACTTGGCGAGGGCACTGCCGAGTCCCCAGATTGACATTATGTTTTTTAAAGAGTGATAATTTTGTAATGTATTTTTTTCAGTTGTCTATAAAATTGTACAACGGCATCAGTGATAATATATGTTGTTCCATTACACTGCAAGATATAATGACTATAAATTCTAAAAGTTGTGACAAAAAGGATTATTGTAAAGCTGTATTAATCACAATATGTTGAATTTGAAAGGATAATGCTTTTTTTTAGTTAGCACATTTTTTAACAGAATTTATCAAGTTTTAGCATAATTTTAGCAGATTGTCAGCAAAATTTTAGCATTGAATGAAATTCGGAGTTGGCAACACTGGAGACGCGAGCGAGGCATTCGCATTTGCATTTACAAACAGTGTCGTCAGCCCACACATGTTTTGTTGTAAAAACTAGGCTACCGTTAACGTGTCAATTAGTGTGGAGCGGAACGAATTTCATCTGAGGTGAGATGGATGAAGACACCTCGACTATACTCCGAAGCTTGGGTTTGGAGTTTCTTCTACCGGTTTTCGATGGTAAGTACATATTGACAGTGCACGGTATTTTCCTAAAATAGTTTTCTGTTTTCACATTAAAAATATCCTACAAAGAAACTTACAGTGATTGCAACTATAGCTACGCATTACAAACGGACTTCAGTGATTCATGAATATTAATCCTATTTGGTTTTATTTTGACAGATTACAAATTCAACTGTTTGTTCTAATTTTTGCCAATTAACTTTAAATACTAAGTTTTGCTATTTTCCAGTCTTTGTAATAATTTTCTGCATTGAAATCATTGCATTTGGATATTCATTAATGGTGTTTTGGTTACTTATTTGACATAATTGCATTGTCATTAGGCATATTTCTGCTATTATTATTGTGAAGGGTACATTTCCTATTTAATATTTGGTGTGTGTTTTATCTTGTGTTGTATGCAGGCACGCAATATTGCTAAATTAATAATCCCATTATTTTTCATTGCGTTATTCATTAATTTTGTATTTGCGCTTAGCGGGACAATATTGCATGACAGTCACAACAACAAATTTTGCATTGTGTGTTCATTTAAACAATATATTATGTCTTGTGTGTCTATTTAATTGGTGTTTTGTGCATTAATTTAACAAATATTGCATTTTGTGTGTACCTTTTAAGAATTTTTTGTTTTGTGGGTCCGGCTCCCTGCGGTGAAGGATAAATTTAAAAACTAATCTTTTTCTTTAACTGTGCACTTTCTCTTTCTTGGGTGTGGTATCTGTAGGTTTTTCAGAATGTCTGTTGAAGAGCTGCAAACCTGGATATAAAACATTTACCTAAATGTTTTATATCCAGGTTGCTCCAGGGTTGAAAAGGAAACAGGTAGCTTCTTGACTTGTTGATTTGGTATCATCGGTAGGTACGCTCGCGGTAATGAAATTTGATATTAATTGAAAATTAAACGACATTTAAAGGGATTTAGATCCGTCGCTCAATTAAGAAACAGTAATCCCATGCATCCCTTTTTATTAGTCGCATAACGAATAGCGCATAGAGAAATGTGGTACAATTTCAACTGTTTAGCTATCACGGTTCATGAGATACAGCCTGGTGACAGACGGGCAGACAGACGGACAGCGAAGTCTTAGTAATAGGGTTCCCTTTTGGTACGGAACCCTAAAAATGTAAACAATCTTGACATTTCTTCAGTATTTTTATAGAAATATATTATACACTTTAAAAATCTAAATCTTTACACCTAACAATTTAATTTCATAATTAATTTTAATAGATATCTAAAGAATATATTTCAATAAAAAGACATGTCAAGAATGTTTCAATTTTTTTGTACCTACCTAAACAAATGGAAATTAAGAAAGGTAAAACTATTTATTTAGTAGGTATTTATTATTATTAGATCAGCTGCTTTGAAAATTTAGACTAGAAGCTTTTAAGCAGATGTGTAAGGTGTGACACAGCCCAGAGTAAGAAAACCGTCTAAGTGCCAGTCTGAATCGCACACTGAGGGTTTCGTAGTCCAACCGTTTTTTGTTAAATAAAATCTGAACGGTTGAGTCAGTCAGTACCGGGGGGGTATCAACAGAACTCGATTTCCACCGACTTGCCTATTATTAGATCTATGAAATGTGTTCTTCCACGGTTAAATAATAGGCAAGTCGGTGGAAATCGAGTTCTGTTGATACCCCCCCGGTACTGACTTGGTTTAACTTTACATCTCAAAACTTTTTTGTTGTAGGAGAACTGCGTTGCGAGACTTGCATCTTTTTACATGTAATGTTTTTGATGGGATATATTTGTCTTCCGCAGCTTGTAACTCTTTACCTGTAAGACTTGAAGATAAAACATGTATACAAGAAATGTAAGTAATTTTGTCTTCTTTAAACTTTCCATACATATTTTTGTCACAAACTCAACCGTTCAGATTTTATTTAACAAAAAACGAATTTTGGCACTTTCAATTAAAGATGGCGGCTCGCGCCTCCCCCCCCCCCCCCCCAAGGTCGAAAATTTGGATTTTTATTAAGCCTCCATACCTAAGCAACATATGTCAAAATCGTTTCTACTCCACCTTTTGTTGAGCAAAACTACCTACAGACTGTACTACATTTGTTCCGGGTATTTCCCATTCGTCCGATCGGTCAATCGGCCCAGTGGGTTTTTTAAAAAGGAGGAGGTTTACATTTACTCATTAATTTATTAATTTGTTCAACAACAATAAAAAGTTGGTACTTGGTATCATTAGTGTTTGTGTTTTACATACAGGAAAGTTTAGACGGTAGAGCAATACTCAAAGAGGGAAAAGGAGGCTTACTGACGGAGGGTTCCCGAAGGAAATTGAGCCAGCTGCTAATACACCAAAAGTTAGAAAACAATTGTGCGAAGAAAATTTCCAGTGAAGAATTTTATAAACTAGCTACCGAAATTGTAGAAATATTCCACAAAGAAAGCGATGTGGTGTATTATTCTGCATATAAATCAGCTGCAAATAAATTAGCTAAAAAAAATGCTAGTGGCAAGTTATACGAGAGTTACATAGCACGGAGGAGAAAGCTGCGAGAACGTGGACAGTTGCCGGGAACTAGCCGTTCCTCCACAAGCTCTGCATCATCACTCGCATCCACGCCAACTATCACAGAAGAGGACATTGATAGCCTGGAATCTGTGGAAAGTGGTAAGCAAATAATTACTTGTCACATAAAAAAAATATATATATATTGTAAGGGTGCATAGGGTGGATTTATTGAAGTACCAGGATTTATTGTAGGCCAGGCCTTTACAATATATGTATATACAGGGTGTCCCTAAAACCAACCTTGATACGAAAAGGACTGATAGACCAGCTCATAAGAACCTAGACTAAGCAAATTTAACCTCAGTAAAAATCTCTTAGTTTTCGAGATATTGACGTTTTTGTAAAACTCGTGCTAAGTGATACCCTGACTCGGTATTTTGAGTGTCATTGCTAAAATATGAAGTATTTTTCAAATCTATTTTTTGCTATGTGTTGCCAAATAACTATGCTATTGAACGTATTTTCTATTTTTGCTAATTTATTCATGCTGTGGACACAGTACAATAACAAAAAATATTTATTAGATTTTTTTCAAATTTCACCTCTGACTTCGAACTAGCGTGGTGAAAAAAAAATGTACCAACATAACCTGGCACTTAACGTAAAAAAATTGCGCATTTATTGTAGTTTCTAAAATGGTATAAAATTTACTAAACACTGTAATAATTTTTGAAATCATGATATTTTGTTACAAAATTAACTGTCTGCCGCCTTCATCTCATACGATCCGGTTGAACTAAGTTTGCACCTGGCGTGCTTGACATCACTTACAAATTAGGTGCAAACTTAACGTAATCGTCAATATTTCGAAAGCTAAGAAATTTTTATGACGTCGAATTTACTGATTCTCGTCTTTTATGAGCTGATTTATTAGCCCTGTTCGCCATTTTGTAAAAGTCGCAAATTTTGATAGCCTTTTTATCCTACCATACACATATTATAAATAATTACAGGTAATATCTATGAAGAAACATTACTGTGGCTGAAAAACAATGTTGATCCATGGAAATCTGTTGAAGAAAAGTGGACAGAAACTGCAGATCACCGCCTAAACCGCATGCATTGTGGAAAAGGTGAAATAGCAGATTACTTCAAGGATTTCCCAGCTTTGAAACAATCACAAGGCTATACCTTGGTAAGCATATACCACAGCCTTATTTTTTTTTACACAATCCTTGTGGGTTTTATATGTATATATGACATATAAATGACAGAAGTTGGTTTATTTTTTTATTACAAGCTTTATATTAACGTGACTTGTTCGTATGTAAGTAAATATGTAAGTTGTCCGTCAAAATTTGCAATCCATTTTTCAGTCACTTTCCGTTATCCGATTGAGCTGAAATTTGGAATACTTATGTATGTTTGGTGACAATGCAATATTTTGTAACCATTTAGCTGATCTGATGTTGGAGACGGAAGGTGGCCCTAGGAACTCCTTAATTACACAGGATAAACCCGTCGTGTTTGGGCTCGTTAGAAGCGTCTCAATGAATAGTTGATGATGGTATACAGAAAAGTACAGTCGGCAATAAAAGCTTGTAGGTACCAAAAGTTAAATTTTTAATATTTAAAATTTATAAGCTTTTATTTAACTTGCATTGTATGTATACAATGCAAGTTAAATAAAAGCTTATAAATTTTAAATATTTAAAATTTAACTTTTGGTACCTACAAGCTTTTATTGCCGACTGTACTTTTCTGTATACCATCATCAACTACTCATTGAGACAAAAGTATCACTCGCGCGCTGCCGCCATTGCAGAACTAAAGTAAAAGAGACTAGACTAGAGAGAAGCTATTCTTAACAACTCAATAAGCTATGTGGTAGCGATCCGGGCGGACCTTGCACAAGGTCCTGCCACCTATCTCACCAGTGGAACGTACATTTATTTTATTCTTTTTTTTCAGCTAATGAACGATTTCAATCGTCTGTATCCGGGAAAGGAAAACAAATTATTCTCTTCTATCACCCTCAAAAATGAAGATATTATAAAATATGCTTCATTAAAAGTGCGAAAAATTAGAGACAAAGACACGAGAACAAAAATTACAAATATAATTGCACTGATTGACGGTAACAAGTTTTTTTTTTAAAATATTAGTTCTTATTATTAAACCTTCATGAATATAAGTCCCAAAAATTTACCGAAACTTTTTTTCCAATACAGAAGCTGAACCAGAGACATCAAGCAATGTTGCTTTGATGCTGCTGGCTTATGTCATCAACATTTCACCTGCACGGAAAATAAAAGGAAAGCCAGCGTGGAAGCCATCCAGAGCAGAGGTATGCGACGGCTATATATCGCAAGCTGCTTCTGAAGCCGACGTAACCAACAAGATCATTCAAAAAAAGGAGAACCTGCAAAGGCTAGGCCGCACAGTTCAACCCTTCGTTATTTTTGTAGGCCCTACCGTTATTGAGGTAAAAGTAGCTTATGTAGTTATAAACGACACATTGTATAGTTTTAACAAGTTAGTAACAGCAGTAGACTGTGCATTTAAAATATTTCAGGCGACAGGAGCTTGTTACCCGGAGGAAGCTGGAGACTTATGGCTTTTTATTCAATTGGGTTTCTACGATATTAAAACTAAATTTGACAGGCCCACGCAGTCTGTGAATACTCTTTTAACTGATCTAGAGTTAATAATTTAAAAATGTTTACGTGTTACTATTGCAAAAAAGCCAGTGCGTCTCCGAATTTACTTATAAGTCATGTGCGAACTTTCTGTAAATTAACGGTAGGATTTTCCGGATTTCGGTGTGGGGAACAAGGATGTTATCGTCATTATACAGGGTGTCCCTAAAACCAACTTTGATACGATCAGGGCTGATAGACCAGCTCATAAGAACCTAGATTAAGCAAATTTGACCTCATTAAAAATCTCTTAGTTTTCGAGATATTGACGTTTTTGTAAAACTCGTGCTAAGTGATACCCTGACTCGGTGTTTTGAGTGTCATTGCTAAAATATCAAGTATTTTACAAATCTGTTTTTTGCTATGTGTTGCCAAATAACTATGCTATTGAACGTATTTTCTATTTTTGCTAATTTATTCATGCTGTGGACACAGTACAATAACAAAAAAAAATTATTCGATTTTTTTCAAATTTCACCTCTGTCTTCGAACTAGCGTGGTGAAAAAAAAATGTACCAACATAACCTGGCACTCAACGTAAAAAAATTGCGCATTTATTGTAGTTTCTAAAATGGTATAAAATTTACTAAACACTGTAATAATTTTTGAAATAATGATATTTTGTTACAAAATTAACTGTCTGCCGCCGTCATCTCATACGATCCGGTTGAACTAAGTTTGCACCTGGCGTGCTTGACATCACATACAAATTAGGTGCAAACTTCACGTAATCGTCAATATCTCGAAAACTAAGAAATTTTTATGAGGTCGATTTTACTCAGTCTCGTATTTTATGAGCTGGTTTATCAGCCCTGTTCGCCATTTTGTAAAAGTCGCGAATTTTGATAGCCTGGACTGGATCAGTCTTTCGAATGTCATGACTTCAAATTTCAGTATTTTCTTAGTCTGCTTTTTGTTAAACATTACTTAATAATTATGCTATCATACCTTTTCTGTTCGAAATTCAAATTCTGGTACGAAATTTAACCAATGGAATATTGTAGTATAAACTCCTTTTGAATTAAAATGCTATTATCTTAAAAACTACGGTGTCTAGTAATTAAATTCTTACTATTTTAAACTACATTTTTTTTATTTTATTTTAGCATGGTAAATTTGTTTTAAGTATTACGCGATTCAAATCCGAGGTCATATTTTGAATCACGTAAAATGTCAATGTGTGTATTTTGATAAGGTATGATAGCATAATTATTAAGTAATATTTAAAACAAAAAGCAGATTAAGAAAATACTGAAATTTGAAGTCATGACATTCGAAAGACTGATCCAGGCTATCAAAATTCGCGACTTTTACAAAATGGTGAACAGGGCTGATAAACCAGCTCATAAAAAACGAGAATGAGTAAAATCGACCGCATAAAAATTTCTTAGTTTTCGAGATATTGACGATTACGTGAAGTTTGCACCTAATTTGTAAGTGATGTCAAGCACGCCAGGTGCAAACTTAGTTCAACCGGATCGTATGAGATGAAGGCGGCAGACAGTTAATTTTGTAACAAAATATCATTATTTCAAAAATTATTACAGTGTTTAGTAAATTTTATACCATTTTAGAAACTACAATAAATACGCAATTTTTTTACGTTGAGTGCCAGGTTATGTTGGTACATTTTTTTTTCACCACGCTAGTTCGAAGTCAGAGGTGAAATTTGAAAAAAATCGAATAATTTTTTTTTGTTATTGTACTGTGTCCACAGCATGAATAAATTAGCAAAAATAGAAAATACGTTCAATAGCATAGTTATTTGGCAACACATAGGAAAAAACAGATTTGTAAAATACTTGATATTTTAGCAATGACACTCAAAACACCGAGTCAGGGTATCACTTAGCCTAGACGCATTGGTTTCCAGCGACGACCACGCGGACTCCACTGATGCCAAGGTACCCTTACTAGTGATTCTTTGGTCGGGAATCCTAGGTTGCTCTTACTTACCCGCCTCCGGCTCGTGCAACAAATACCTGAGATTTTCGCACAATTGTATTCTAGTTTGTGGTGTATTAGCAGGTGGCACAATTTCCTCCGGGAACTTTATTATGTTTCACGGGTACGCCAAGTTGACGACCATGTAATTCTAGAATAGTATGATTAATTGATTGATTGATGTGGTTTTTTTGTGTAACTATTCGAATAATTTTTTATCTAGATAATTACCTATTCGAATAAAGAATAATTCGCGCTATTCTTATTCGCGAATAATTTATTCGTCGAATGAATGCCACGAATAATTTGCTATTGGAATACTTTATTAACTTTTCTTAGAAAATAAAAATTTATTCGTCGAATGAATGCCGCGAATAATTTGCTATTGGAATACTTTATTAACTTCTCATAGAAAATAATAATACCCAATGGACAAGTGATGTTTTTTTCCCATATGTAATGTCCCACTGGGGACTAGTTGGAAGAAATTATACCCATTTGTCGCTGGTAGGAACAAGTTAGACTTGTTGTGTTTTTTTGTATGTCTCAATTTTACGATTGAAAATAAATAATATGAAGCTTTTATGTCTATATGCTTTTAACCACGTAAGCCTATAAAACTTGTACGGGGTTTGAGAACAGAACTTCTTCAGAATTTCTTCTGTTATTAACCTTGTAAAAGTTAAAAAAATTAAAAAATGATGTATCATTGCTGTGTACACTGAATGTATATGTATCGTGAAGTATTATTTTATCTAAATTACCAATTTTGTATGCTTCTCACTTACAGGTCTGGACTTTGGTGCTATATTGGTGCAGCTGTTAAGTTTGCTATAAAATTATTTTGCTTAATAATAATAATATAGCCGCACTAATATCGCAACAAGTTTAACAACAGTCGATAAAACCTGACCAGAGTTTAAAAAAAACCTTGCAATGAGGACGCGACTTTAGCGAGTCATATGACAACCAATACCATGTCATGTCAACATCAAATTCAACAGCGTCGATATGTCATAATAAACTGATTTCCGATTTCCTCAACTTAAAGATTATTGTACAATTTAATTTTTTTTGTTTGTGAAATTTCTGCAGCATTTAATGAATATTTATCACTATTATTTTGACTCTAATAATGACATATCGTCGCTATACTTACTCAACCACGTATCTACTCGAATAGTTTGATAGAAAACGCACCTGTGTTACGAGTAGAAAAGTGCGATTTTCCTATAAATCTGAAAAATACCACACGCGGGTTGGAAAACATCTAGTCAGCTTTATAATGATACATCATTCTTTACCGTACCCGCAACATTATTTATAAGTAGATATATGTTACCAGTGCAGGTTGTACTACTTATACTATAAAGCATAATGTGTATAAAACGTATTAACTGTTATAGTAGAGGTACGAACGGGTAGTCGAAGCGTTGGCAGACCGCCATTCCTAAGATGGCAGGGTCGACCTCGACCAGATACGCCGCATCGAGGACGACATAGAAACACCATGGGAGAGGCATACTTATGTCCAGTGGACAAATATAAATATGCTGAGAAGAAAAATAAGAGGTACGATACTTAGTGCGGGACAATAAGGCACCATACCATTCACCATACGTACAAAGATGGATAGCTATTAGACATACTTGATTTTTAGGGTTACGTACCTCAAAAAAGGAAAAACGGAAAACTAAAAATCAAGTATATGTCTAACTAGACACACGCCTGAGTACATGCAATACTGCTGCGGGTATAAGGCATGGTGCACTAAACGTGTTACGTATTGCACACCATGCCTTACGATATTCGCATCTGTATTTTCCTTATGCTGGCATGGTACAGTCAGCGTCATTAATATGTATACAGCCATCGAGTCAAACATACAAAGGTGTTCAGATAATTATTTTGAATACTAACCGATCAAAGTCAATTTAATTTTGTAGACATGGTCTAGAAACTAGTACCCAGGTCTGTCGTTTATTAAATTTTCGTAAAAATGTATAGTTTAAATATTGCAGGGGGTTTTAATATTTTCATTCAAAACTCCCTGCAATATTTAAAAATGTAATAAACCACAGACCTAGATATTAGTTCCTCGATCGTGTCTACAAAATTTTATTGACTTTGATTAGTTAATATTCATAATAATTATTTGAACACCTTTGTATTTACCATGGCATAAGGAAAATACAGGTGCGAGTATCGTAAGGCATGGTGTGCCATACGTCACACGTATAGTGCACCATGCCTTACTATACCCGCAGCAGTATCGTACGTACGCTGGCGTGGTACATAAGTATGGTTCACCGTGCTTTACTGTTCCCGCACCAGTATCGTACGTACGCTGCCGTCTTAAATACGCACGGTTCACCATGCCTTACTGTACCGGCAACGGTACCTTACCTCTACTACGACAGTTAATACGTCTGACACATCATGCTTTACTGTGCTCGTCACAGTATCCTACGTATGCTACCGTGGTACACACGTACGGCTCACCGTGCTTTACTGTATCCGCTACAGTATCGTAAGTATGCCGCCGCGGTGCACACGTACGGCTCGCCGTGCTTTACTGTATCCGCTACAGTATCGTAAGTATGCCGCCGCGGTGCACACGTATGGCTCACCATTATTTACTGTGCCCGCTACAGTATCGTAAGTATGCCGCAGCGGTGCACACGTATGGCTCACCATTATTTACTGTGCCCGCTACAGTATCGTACGTATGCCGCAGCGGTGCACACGTATGGCTCACCATTATTTACTGTGCCCGCTACAGTATCGTACGTATGCCGCCGTGGTACACACGTATGGCTCACCATTATTTACTGTGCCCGCTACAGTATCGTACGTATGCCGCCGTGGTACACACGTAAGACTCACCGTGCTTTACTGTGTCCGCCACAGTATCATACATATGCCGCCGCGGTGCACACGTATGGCTCAACATTATTTACTGTGCCCGCTACAGTATCGTAAGTATGCCGCAGCGGTGCACACGTATGGCTCACCATTATTTACTGTGCCCGCTACAGTATCGTAAGTATGCCGCAGCGGTGCACACGTATGGCTCACCATTATTTACTGTGCCCGCTACAGTATCGTAAGTATGCCGCAGCGGTGCACACGTATGGCTCACCATTATTTACTGTGCCCGCTACAGTATCGTACGTATGCCGCCGTGGTACACACGTATGGCTCACCATTATTTACTGTGCCCGCTACAGTATCGTACGTATGCCGCCGTGGTACACACGTAAGACTCACCGTGCTTTACTGTGTCCGCCACAGTATCATACATATGCCGCCGCGGTGCACACGTATGGCTCAACATTATTTACTGTGCCCGCTACAGTATCGTAAGTATGCCGCAGCGGTGCACACGTATGGCTCACCATTATTTACTGTGCCCGCTACAGTATCGTACGTATGCCGCCGTGGTACACACGTAAGGCTCACCGTGCTTTACTGTGTCCGCCACAGTATCATACATATGCCGCCGCGGTGCACACGTATGACTCACCATTATTTACTGCGTCCGCCACAGTATTGTACGTATGCCACCGTGGTACACACGTACGGCTCACTGTGCTTTACTGTGTCCGCCACAGTATCGTAAGTATGCCGCCGCAGTGCACACGTATGGCTCACCATTATTTACTGTCCCCGCTACAGTATCGTATGTAAGCCGCCATGGTACACACGTATGGTTCACCGTGTTCTACTGTGCCCGCAACAATGGCATACGGGTGTTGCAGGCGTAGTTTCAGGAGAATTCAGTGCGACTTGCGCACTACGTATACGTAGCCGGATGTCGGGCTACGTACGTACGTACAAAAATCGACCACGAGTAAATTACGTAACCCGCTGCATGTTGAGCGTCAGTATGCCGACTACGTATGACTGACTACGTACGCGTAATGGAGCGGGTTACACACGTCATTGTGGTCGATTTTTGTCCTTATTTTACGTAGCGCGGCAGAGGAAATTTTTCTCAGTGTGAAATAGGAACTTGAAAACAAGCTACTAATAAACTTTGTTCATTTCATGCTGCCTCGTCTTTAAAACTTGATTATTGATATCACATCAGTGGCGTGGCGTCCATAGAACTCGATTCCTATCGGCTTGCCTAATATTAGGCAGTTCCGCACTTAATTCTAGTGCTTTAAAAGAGAATCGAAGCCAAAATTTCTTTCAATGCCACGCCACTGTATCACATTATTCGTTTTTTTTGGAATTCAATGAAAATTCGAGTTACTTCTACTCTGGAGCGGACTAATTATAGCAACCTGAAACACTATCAGATATAGCATAATAAGAGTAGCAAATAAAGAATGTTTTCAAATACCTAATCAATTAGATTAAAAACTAAAAATTCCTGACATCAGATGTCGCCACGGTTTGTTGTACCAAATTGTTACCATTTGTAAGTAACCGCAACTTTCTTGTTGGTAACTCGCAATATAGGCTGTAAAATATGTAGGATCTCATAATATACAGAAAATGATCATAATTTACAGACTGCAAGAGTTACTGTCGTTAAATCTAGTAATGTGCAAAGAAGGTAAGTTTCTTAGTACATTACCCGGTTTTTGTACGAAGAATATTTTTTCTTTGTACATTGCTAGTTATGTAACTCAGTTATGTACGAAGAACAAGGGGTCTGATTAGAAACGTCGACATTGGCAAATACACCCCACACCAAGGGCGTGTGCGCCATTTAAAAAAATAGCGCACTTCAATCATACAGACGAATAGAGTAGAGAATCGTCCCGTCACCGTTGTCTGATTAGAATACCTAGTCACCTCGTCACATCATAATCTCGTTATAATTTCTATTTAATTAAGTTTTACTAGGTATCTATCGGTGTATTTTCGATATTATTTTATATTTAACACTAGCAGTCCTGGCGAACTTCGTCCCGCCTCATGAAAACGCGGTCACCACGCCATCTACCGTGTACTCTCTCTCTTCCTAGCTATTATCCCACACGGTGGTGGGGTCAGCTTTCCGTACTTGTCTCCTCCACTTCACTCTGTCTCCGACATCGCCCTCGGATACCTGACATTCAGTCATATCCTTTAGCACAACATCTTTCCACCTTTTTTTGGGTCTGCCCCTGGATCTTCGACCGGGAATGGAGAGTTGTAGTGCCAAGTTTCCTACGTAGTTGGTTGGCTACCGGGTCCAATGGTGACAAACGCACGTACAAAAGAATTATATATTATAAAGATGGCAATAATTACATAAACTGACAGAGCAGAACAGTGCCGTATATTTACAAATAGCAACATTTAAGTACACTGAACCGCGGTGACATCTGTAATTTAATTACAGTTTCGCGTTTTTAACTTACTACATACAAATACGAAATATATACTATAACCTATAAATGAACAAATTTTAAAATTTTCAATCTATTTTATTTTTAGCCCATGAAAGTGAAAAAAATAAATGGACGCTTTCAGCGCTTGCTAATAGTTTATGCACTATTAGGCAACATCTTAAACTGGGGTAAGAGTACGGAAATGGGTGAGCTCCGAAGCGGAAGATTAGTGCTTAATATAAGATGAAAATAAAATAACTTGACGAGGGACGGGGTAAAACGTTTACTGTCAGTGACTTTCAGTTTCGATGGTGCGACGCATCGGGCCAGAGAAGGTTATCTTTGGAAAGATAGACTCTTCAAAACGCATTTTACGCTCGAACTGGTAATGCCAAGGGTTTCTTTCAGAATCTATGAAATAGCAACACGAATATTTATTGTAGCATGAACATTTAAGTCGGTGTTAGCAGTTAAGGGTCGTTCCTCTTTTTTGTTACTAAAACTACAGAAAGAAGTTTTTTTTTATATTCTTACTATAAAACTTATGAACCTGATTTCTCACCTGCTTTCGTTGTTAGTCGAATTATCAGATATATAGGGTGAAAGCTCCTAAGCCCTATATATATAAGGTGTTAATTTATTAGTTGCAGATATTTTAACACATGATAATTTACTATAAGACAATTAACTTTAAATAGAAATTAAGAAATCTTTTCATATATTTTTTTTGTTTTCATTTACCGAACAAAAATTTTATTATAATTTCATGTAAAAATAATCACCATGTGCATTTAACTGACAAGACGTTCAACACTATCAGAGTCAGAGTGTCAAACTGACAGGTGCTGTCATATGAAAAGTCTTAAGCCGTTCGGAAACGGGGCGGACTTAGCAACATATACGGTATTGAGCGAATTCGAACTAATTAAATACCCCAATTTTGTTGAAATTTATTTAAATATTAAGTCAAAACCTAACCTATGATAAACAGGGCGTTTACCAAAAGTTTGCAACACATACACCCACAAGTATGGCGTCCGGGCCTGCAGCCATATTTCATACTGAGCATTGATATGTTGCTCAGTCTCCTTTGTGTGCTACAACTATTTGTCTCCTGGATTTTCTGTGTACCTTGTAATTTAAGTTCACATACCTTGCTTTTTAATCTTAAGAAAGAAAATAAGTATAAATAAATATTGATGACAAAGATTGTATCGTTTATTATAAATACAACTTTACCTATAGCTTGACAACTTCGTTGGTGACTGACGACCGACGGAGGCAGCCTCCGGAGGCCCCCGTTCGTGTTGGCGGTAACTTGTGTGAGTAGTTACGGCTGCACATAACAAAAAGCACACATGTGAGTGTCACCAACGAAGTTGCCAAGCTATAGCCCTACTTCTTTCTTATTATAGTTTTAGATTTACACATGTGTTTAATAAGGTGCCTTAGTGCCTTGGTAAGGTACACATTTCGTCCTGGGCGCTCGACGTAAAGCTCGGTTTAGACAAAATTTATCAAATTCTTCTGAGTAACAGTAACGAATCCAGACAAATACTACAAGAAAATGTACTGTTTGCGAACAAGACGATATTACACAAGCAAAAAAACATACTACGCAAACCGCAATAACACGTGGTTCGTAAAAGTTAAACATCTAGCCATAGTCTAATAATTTCTTTTGGTTTGAAAAAATGTTATGGATCCGTCCGTGTATAGTGGCCATTTTCAGAATATGGCGTGTAGTAACATGCCATATTCTGAATTGCAACTCCGACTTTGATGTCCAATATAAATATCATGGAGCGTTTCACTAGACCTGTTCTAGTGATGATTCAACGCCATGAATGTCCGCTGTGCTTTGGTCTCTGGCTGATTCCTTTATGCCGTTGCCGATTTCACACGAGGGCAGAACAGTCGGGCACAATAGTAGGACAGAACAGTTTGGAAGGGCAGTGGCGTTCAAATGTACAGTCCGAGTGAAATCGTCGAAAAAAAAAAACAAGTCGGGACGTGCGCGCGCCCGCTGTCCTGCCTTTTGCACTGCACTGCCCTCTCGTTCACACAAGTCCAGCCACAAGACAGACGAGCGAGAAAGGTGGTGGGGGAAGCAAACTGCCCCGAAAAAATATACCGGCGAGCTATTAACTCTTCTGCCTAGGATACTGTCAAGACAGTGCTGTTCTGTCTCGGCGTGTGCGTTCAGATTGTAGCAGTACTGTGCTGCCTACTGTCCTGCCCGACTGTTCTGCCCTCGCGTGAAATCGGCATTAGCTGTGTCCCTAATCCCGCTTGCAACAGAAATTTATGGGAATCCAAAACGTTACGTAAAATGTAGATATTTTATGTAAAAATGTAAATTCACTAAATTTATTCTGCGGATTCTCAACTAGGCAATCATGAAGAGGATACTTAGATAATATGTTTAGCCTGGTTTGAGACCACTTAAGTTAATTGTGTTATATTTTAAAATGTTATTTGAAAGAAAAAAAAACTCGTCATAGTAAATTAAATATTGAATTTGCTAGGGCTGTATACCGGGTGTCCCAAAACTATGCGACATGAAGGGAAAGTACCTCAAATATTGGAGATAGGATATTTTGCTGAAAGGAGACATTTTATTTTTAAAGGTAAATAATACTGCATTCAAAGTTTTTTTTATTTTTTTTTATGGGAAATAATTTTCTTAACAACGAAATCAAATATTTTACGGTATTCCTTTCGTTTGAGGTACTATGTTACTGAAGAGAAATTATTTGTTTTTGTCCACTCTTTCGATTGTCATCATAAAAATACGGGGTTTTATTTTTTTGCATTTGAGTCGGTTCGATTCCCAGACGAAGCAAGTAATTCTTAGAAAATCTTTAAATGCAGAATTATTAACTTTTAAAAATAACATAATATCTTCCTTCAGCAAAATATCCTATCTACGATATTTAAGGTACTTTACCTTGATGTACCATAGTCTTGCGACGACCTGTATATATACCGTGTTTTTATTGATTTCCGTTAACTTCGAGGGCACATTCTCCAGATCTAATTAAGTTAATTTCTCTTGAAACTAATGTTGTAAACTAATACCGTTTTTAAAATATTCATAATCTTAATCTAATCACCAACCAGTATAAATGAGCTGTCATAATCCCAACACAATCATAGTTGACGTTAATTTTTGACTAACTCTGTCAGAAATGTCTTTTAAAATGGTTATCAACTCAATATTAATTTATTTTGCATTAAAAGTAAAAAAAAGAAAGTTTTCGCATTTAACAAAAAGCGATATACCAGGTAGCTTCTGTTGACGTACGAAGCAACCTGTTGAATTTAATGGAAATCAAAAAAAACACGGATATATTCGACAATTGTATCAAATTATGTAAATAATACGTCGCGTTGTAACGTACTTCAAATAAGTGCCTAATAAGACTATGAAGTGTGTTATAAAACCATGAAGAGAAAGTAACGATTTATTTGCCATTAATGCACGCAAACATTTTTACGTGTTGTGTCAAAAACTACAGAAACAAATCACTTTAACATAGTACAGCAGATGGCTAGCGAAACAGCTAACTTATGAAATTGGTATCGTATTTATTGTAGTAGAAAAACCGAGATACAGGGATGCCATCTATCTTCTGATCTGTCACGGGCTGCTTACTCCGAAAATACTCAAATACTTAAGGAATAAAACCTGAACAAAGTTAAGTGAAGAAGGATGTTTGTTGATATACTTTATAAACTGATTAACGTGTACACTTCGAGAGCCGTCTCCTTTTTTTATTTAAAACATTGCTGTTTCAAATACTTAACGTTTGGTACTAAATGTATTAATTTAATTTAAAAAAAAACAACTATCCTTAAAAAATTTCTTCCTACACGGTTATTTTCAATCTAGCTGCTGAAATTTACTGACTGGTAAGAACAAGATAGGGATCAGATATAAACATCCATAAAGGTTAGGGAAACGACTAAATGACCTTAGGTGCGTTAAGCCTGAATAATTAATGTAAATTAAGGGTTTCCTGGTGATTAAGAGGCGTATTAACGCTTTAACTCAATCGATGGATAAATGGTGTCAATTTATCCGATGTTACCTAGCACTTAGTCATTCTTCCATGGCGGCAAGAACTCTAACAAATCAATACGAGTTTAGGCAAATATGTAGGATCATAAAAATGCATTTATTTGGTGCGCAATAAAGTTTAATTGTATTGTATTATTTTTACTGTTTTCAGTATATTATATGATATGCGTATAATAGTAGTTTATGCGACTGATACATAACGAGAGGCCTTAAAACGCTAAATCTGCACCGGCTTGCCCAAGGATATCTTTTACGGCACGCTACTGGTAGGTACCTGCCATATAAACACGCTGGTTTGTACCTCGATTTTCTTATTATGAGGATAAAATCACATTTTTAGGGTTCCGTACCAAAATGGTAAAAAAGGAACCCTTATGGTGCGACTCTGTCTGTCTGTCTGTCTGTCCGTCTGTCACAGCAAGATATCTCTGGATCTACTGATGCTATCGACTTGAAATTTGGAATAATGTTAAAAACCGCTAATCCGAGCCTAGGGGACAGAAAAAAAAATGTATACCTGTTTGACTTTTTTTTTTAATGGGGACCGAAATGGGATGTCGAAAATCAAAAATTGAGGTAATATATCGAGTAGGATATCAAATGAAAGGGCTTAACATGTAGATTCCAAAACCGTTTTTATTTTTTTTCTTAGATATGTAGTTTTTGATTTAAGACAAAAAACGTTGAAAAAAATACCATTCCCCCCTTATTATCTCCGAAGTTACTGAACAGAAAAATCTGTAATAATTACCGATTATGAATATTATCCTAAATATTACAGGAAAAATAAAACGGTGTTCCTAACTTGCAGCGTTTTTTAGAAATTCGCAAAAATCGTAAGACAACCTTATTTGCTCCTACTAAACTAACCGCGGCATATGTCGATATATGGGGACAACAGTTTTACAAGAGCAAAGTTAAGTTTGTGCCACCATACAGTTTTTCTTGAATTATTCACGTATCTACTGACGAGTTTGTATGGAACCCTCGGTGCGCGAGTCCGACTCGCACTTGACCGGTTTTATTTTACTGTACTTTATTTATGATTAAAAAAACTAAAGACCCGCAACGCCTCGCTGCAAATCAGCTTCGTTCTTTCGTACACTCACGGACTTTAATTGTTGAGCCATTTAGGGTTCATCTTAAAGTCGTGTCATAGATTGTGTATTAGGTACACGATAAAATTAGACTGAGCCCTAAATAAATGGCTTAACAATTACTAGTTAAGTCCGTGACCGTACGTATTTAGGTTCACGTTTGGTCTGAACTATTAAGTGGGCTGTTCTAGACTGACCTTTCTATTTACATCGTTAATGCGCTTCGGTTCGACCCATTTGGATGCGCGAAAGCTATTTCGACAGAAACGTTAGGCAACCAACAGTTTTCGATGGTTCAGCAATTTATCATCATCATTTCAGCCATAGGACGGTGACACTGCTGGGCACAGGCCTCCTCAATAGATTTCCACATGGGCCGGATAGAAGCGACCCGCATCCAGCGAGTCCAACCCTAACCAGCAATCTATACATATAAATAAAACCGGCCAAATGCGGGTCGGATTCGCACACGAAGGGTTCCGTACCACCGTCGAGCATAAAGACACCAAAAACACGATTATTGTGTGGGGGGGGACCCCTTTTTATTTTTAACTTTATTTTGTTTTTATTATTTTTTGTTATAGTGGCAATATACATTCTAGGTACCTATCAAGTATGTAGATACTTGATATGTTCCTAGAATGTGTACTATTACCATTATAAAAATCCTCATCCCTATTCCTAAAAATAAACGTGTTCCTCTTGCTTACGCTGCTGCAGACGTTTAAAAGACTAATGTAGTCACATTTCCAGAATTGTTTATTCTTATTACAGTATCTAGTAGCCATACCAGCAATTTTCTTTGAATTATTGCCCGGGTCCGACCTGGATTAGACAGATAACTACCCGTGGAAGTAAAAGCGTTATTTCATTGTCAGCCACCTGGTCGAACTGTTATATACTAACCTGATATTGAATAATAGCTTGCCGCAGTACTTTAGGCAGAGACACCTGTGATAGATTTTCTGGCTTAATATGCCTTAACAATTATTTAATGCTCTCAATTAAAATTATGAATCTATATAGCAAAAATGTTGATAATTTATGCCTAAGTTGAATAGTATGAAGTACGTAAGTTAGTTTATTCTTATTTTGGGAATTCAACGAGCGGAAGCCTTGCATTAGGAATGCGATCGGGTGTGTAGCAAATAATGTGAACAGCTTGCGCTAAATAATCCTTTATGCCACACCTGGCCATAAAGTGGCTTTGTCCGCACGCTGCGCGTACGGAAAAAGCCGCTTTCTGGCGAAGTGTAGACATAAAATGATGTACACCACACGGGAGGTAATAAAGAAATCCCTCGATCGCATATTTACGTCCCTTGCTTGCAGCTCGGGCCGCAAACTCCTGCGATGTCGGCTTTTATTTGTATTACCACCCTAGTTGTGTAATTTACTATTCCTCACTAGCCCCCCCCCCCCTATCAAAAAACTACTGAAGTGCTATTTATACGGTTTTTCCTTTTATTCAATTATAGGAACTCCATGAAAGATCGTCTTTTTCTTTTTTATCAAGAAAGTCTCAGTAGATCCACGTTTGCTAATGCCATGCAATTTAGTTCGAACTTAAAAAAACCATCGAGAAATAGGAAATCATGAATTTCTTCTAAGTTGGCTCTCCAAATAAGACCGATGAGATCCGCAATCAGATCTAATGTCGGTAATGGCAGGCGATTATAGGAAGTGGTCGTTATACATCTAAGATTGGGGAAGAAGTTTTACAATTTTTTCTTACTTCACCTATGCCTCCTATATATGGTGTTTTTGTATTTTAGGTATACTCGTAGGTACTCGTACACATCAATTATTTGAACGTTGTCTTTTTTTGTCTCGGTACTTCATAGTCTTATTGAAGTTTTCTTCACTTCTTTACTATTATAAAAGAGTTTAAAAAAAACTGTGACTTTAAATTGAAGAGATATATTAAAATAACCTCCTTAGTGTAAAATGTAACAATAAATGTGTAACCTTGTGGAAACTCACTGCGAGTTAATACGGAGCTGGTCAATTTTGGTTTAGTTTGGTAACTTTAAAGGACGTCGCCTAGAAGGGGATGATCTAATTACCTAGTCCAGTTAGTTTAAGCTGAAGCGGTGAAAGTGTTGATAAAATAACCGTATAAATTTACCTTCAAACGGTGAAAGCTTCAATAAATAATCGAATTTCTGGTTTCACCAGATTTTATGTTTAGGTTTCTTTTACGAGAGTGCACAGAAGCAGCAAGGGCTATGCATGTAATAGTACATTACGCAACTAGGGTGGTAATACAAAGAAAGGCCGAGATTGCAGAAGTTTGCGGCCCGAGCTGCAAGCGAGGGACGTAAATATGCGATCGAAGGCTTTCTTTATTACCTCCCGTGTTGTGTACATCATTTTACGTCTTCACTTGGCCTGAAAGCGGCTTTTTAAAGGCCCCTTTATGGGCAGGTGTGGCATAAATACTTTATTGTACAGAATTCACATAATAGATAGTTTACACAGGAAAATGATTAAGTCTTGTCTCGCGGATGAAGTAGCCAGAATATCGCTTTTGCCTCGAAATTTATAACTTAACAAGATTGCTACAGTCGATTGATCACACTTTGAACATTTATATAGGTAGGGAATACAGTGAAACAATTTATGACATAGAAAAAGTACAACTTCGTAACACATTATTTAATTTTATCCTTTTCGTTGCACTATTCATATATGCTCTATTCAAATAAAGAAAATAATTGATCAGCATATTAATATTAAACTTTAGTACTTCACATCACGTTGACTTGTGCGTCCAATGGCACCGGTTATTACTTGTATTATCGGTGGAGAGCTCTTGACGTTTCCCGTTATATCTGACGAGGGTCCCGCAGCCACAATGCCACGAATATAATGTGTTGCGAGTAATACTTTGTCTGCCACGCCTACGAGCACATACCATGTTTTATTTATACAAAACTCATTCGCTCGTGCTCAAAATACTGCAATTCCTAAAATACCAGATTTTTCAAAATACCAGATTCTCGATTTATCAGATTCCTGTCTTACCACATTCCCGTTACACTACATTAGAAAATCGTAAGTTACTCAAGGATCTAAATAATTTTGTTGGATGTATTATTTTGGGAATCCGGTATACGGAGAATCTGGTGTATCAAGAATCTGGTATTTTAGGAATGCGGTATTTTGGGAATGATCGAACTCATTATGTGGCGAATACTCAGTAAAGTTCTAAACTAAATAAACCAGTAGGTATGCACTGGAGTAATATGATGACAAATTTCGACGAACTACTAGATGTCCTCCGGTTAGCTTAGTTGGTTAAAGCGCACCTATTTTCCCTCGGCATGGTTTAAGTCCAATCCAGTCGGAATCTTTCATTTTGTTTAATCATTCTATCAATAATTTCACACGCATGGAGTGTTCATAATTATGACAGCTATCTACTTACTTGTTTTTTCTTTGCCTTAAACCTGTTGTTTTGGAAGTTTTTGTGTGCAAAGTACATACTTCCAGTGAAAACTGAACTTGGTACAGTTTTATATCAGCCCAGTTCTTCTCGATTGGACGATACTATGGAAAATCTGCAAGAACTTTTGTTTCAAAGGTCATATTTCTTTTCGGGCCAGGTTTCGTCATGTATTAAAATTAAATACTCATCTGGTGATTCTATTTTTACTATTTAAGTACCTTTATAATCTTGACAAGTAAAAGAAAGATAGAGACGAATTGAGAACCGTCCTTTTTTGGAAGCCGGTTAAAGACTGAGTGCGAAAGATAGCTACGAGAGATAGCCACTGGCAGCTAGAAACAATAAGTACTTGTATTGTACCCCAAACATAAATAATGACTAGCATGTTGTTTACTTTGCTCTGCCATGTCTGGTTTTAACATAGAAAATTGCATCTGTCCGAAGCTTTTACATCCGACTTCGCGAGTTCTGATAAAATTGTAAATGTAAGTGCTTGCAAAAATTCTGTACGGGTCGGGTCAGTTCGTATTTTTCTCGTCTTACTGAGCAGAAAATTCGCTAAATAGACGCTGTATGGACTAAGTTTAGTAAACGTTGATCCAGACTTAAGTGTACAAATTCCTACTTCCTTTTTTAGTAACTTGACCACAATGATACAGTTTGCCAAATTATTGATTTCGTGTTAAAGCTTGACTGAAAACTTAAGACATTATGTAAATATGGTTTAATATATAGTTTTCTACTTCTATACGTCTTATTCGTCATATATTCATATTATAGAGGCAGGCACACTTAACAGCGATTGTTTAGGCCCGTGATACTCGTATCTCGTATCTAAGGATTTAATATTACGAAGAACTTGCTGACCTCTGCGCTCTTCAACTACGAGCGCGCCTCCTTTTGACAAAAAAACGATGGTCACTAGTGTAATTAAAAATATTTTTCTTCTTGCCGCTAATACAATAATTTTCGCTACAAGTTTTTTTTATTTTTTTTATTTATGTTATAAGTGGTAAACGAGCAGACGAGCTGCCTGATGGAAAGCAGTCAACGTCGCCCATGGATATCTGCAACACCAGACGTGTTACCTATACGTAGCCGATCTTTGAGAGCCCTGTTTACTCGTTTCTTGAAGTACCTCATGTCATAGCGCGCTGGGAACACCTCAGGTTTACCCATAATAATTGCAAAAATCCCTCGATTTCCCCAAGATCCCATCATCAAAGCCTGGGGACAATGGGTTCTCCTGGGAGGTGTTTGGTTTAGCTGTCTTTGACTAATCGGGGAACATACATAAAAAATAAAATAAATCAGATTCCAAGGAACTGAAAACCTTCTAATTTTTCAGAGACGATAAAAATCTGGGGGCGCGGCAGTGCCCCCGCCAAGTCGAGCAAAACAAGGCACGGCGATGCCATCCTTTTCTCGAAGGCATTCAGGCCATTTTCAGCCTCCCGTAATTTTGTACTGGCTAAAGCTATAACCCTGAAATTTCAGGAATATATAGGGCACAATAAGACTTATATATATATTCTCAATATCATTCAATTTGAACGTGTAGTTTAATAACTATTGCATGTCAAAGTTCCTTAGTTTTGTCACTGACTCACTGACTCACTGATCATCATAATTCTAAGGTACTCTAGCAGACCTACAAGCTCCAAATTTTAAACATAGTTAGTTTTTAGCCTATCAAGTCCTTAAAAACCTAAATATGTTGTAATTTCAGTCACAACTGCACACATAAGTTTGTAATCATATACATATACATTCGATTACAAAGTTAGCTTTGCAGTTCAAATTGAAAAGAATGGATTGGAATGTTATAATTAAAGGAAGACCACTTACAAAAAGAAATGAGATCCCATCAAAAACATTACATGTAAAAAGATGCAAGTCTCGCAACGCAGTTCTCCTTCAACAAAAAAGTTTTGAGATGTAAAGTTAAACCAAGTCAGTACCGGGGGGTATCAACAGAACTCGATTTTCACCGACTTGCCTATTATTTAACCGTGGAGGAACACATTTTATTGATCTAATAATAGGCAAGTCGGTGGAAATCGAGTTCTGTTGATACCCCCCCGGTACTGACTTGGTTTAACTTTACATCTCAAAACTTTTTTGTTGTAGGAGAACTGCGTTGCGAGACTTGCATCTTTTTACATGTAATGTTTTTGATGGGATATTGTTTAATTGAATTGAAAGTAAAATAATTTAAACCCGTATAAGTATTATTTTATTCAAGTCGGTTAGGTAAATTGTATTGATTATGGAAACTTATTTTATCACTCCTACTTTTCGACCCCACTGAACAGCGTTACATTACAATATTTTCTGCCCTCCGGCCGGAAAGCGTCACCTTGCCGGCCGCTGCGCTAAACTTGGCTAAACGAAGATGCCGCTTTATGGCTCCGTAGAACAGAAAAATAGTATACAAACCTTGGCCAGGAAATAAGAAAGCTTCAGATCACATTTAATTGTCGGCCGAGGCGAAGCCGAGACATTTTTACTTTACTGGCCTCGGTATGTAATGTACTTTTATTTACTAATGTCATTTTGCCATAATATTTTCAACTTTGTTATTTTCTCTATTCACCTAACTGAAATCCAAGTAAAACTCGAAACTAAGTTTGCGTTTTTCAAAACCTCTTGTATCCTTGAATCTGTTTCTCGTTGTATATATCCATCACATGGTTACACAATAAAGATGATAATTCAACTGTTTTGCCTCGGAAATGCGCTTAAGCGACGAAAATGGAGGCGAAGACGAATTGATATGGGGTTTTTATTCCGCATCTGCAACAGTCGTTGCTGAAATAACAATCATGCTACCCTGTGATACATCTTGTGGAAGGCTTTTGGCTTACAGATATTGTGTATTTTTTGTGCATAGTAAAAGCTGCAGACCTACAATGCTTGCCTATATCGCACAATAAATGTGACCATCATATTACATGATTCATATCCGTGCTGATATATTTTTCAAGTTGATTAATAGGCGGTGCGACACCACCAATTTTGTTTTTTGTATGTACAATTCGTTTTAATCGAGAGTTGTTTTTTCGACTATATTTTTTGCCAATCTGTGAGTTTCACGACAAAATGTGAATGAACTGCAGTCCTGACCGCAATAAACCCGAGAGCGGAAAGAAATTTTCATTTGATATTCCATTTTTATGGAGCTACTTGGACGGGCGTCCCGCAAATGTTGCTCTAACGGTGTCGGTCCCGTGTTATAAAGATTGCGCAAAGGTTGCCGTATTTTTGCCATACATGCGTTACGTGCACAGCACCCGTTGAGTCTGACGACAAACGCCGCTTAGATCAATTGCTTGTACATGTTACTACCAAGCGGTATAAGGTTGCGAATTTGGCTTGATGTTGCTTCCTTTAAGGTGATTCGAGTCGGTCGGTTCTGCATACAAACAAAAAGTGTGTCATCATTTGCTTCCACGGCATTAATCGTGGTTGAAATGTAGGTATGTCGTTTTATGGATAGATACAAATTCTGTCTACGCGCAACGATATAAGTCCCAAAAACAGAATTAACGTGTTATCTGCTGTTTTAGGTCAGCGCCATCTACCCATGGACCCAAAAGTATGTATAAAGCTAATAAATAAAACACAATTCCAACATAATTAATGCCATGGAAACAAACAATGAAGAGAGTCATTATTGAATGTAGGTATGGAAAACCGACCGACTACTCCAATCACCTTAAAGTGAGATTATCTTTGCAAAAATTAGACAGCCATGTAAATACAAGTACTTATGTTTGTACGTGCTTTATGGTTCATTGGATACTTTTCATTATGCAGATCCATTTCAGTTTATATTTGCAATTAGCTGATGAAATTATTTAAATCTTTTATGGAAAATTTCAATTTCAAATTTCCTTCGTACATTTCGCACTTTCACTATATTTTCTGAAACTTCACCACAACAAAGCAGTCTACTGAAGTTATTTTTATGGGGCAACTTCGCGTGTGCGAACTTGCAATAGCCGCTCGTTTTGTTTCAAACTAATTCATATATCGTTTTTATAGGTATAAGTTTTAATAGGTTAACACCTTCTAGTATTGTTTCAACTTATGGTTTCTAGAAGAATATCGTGACATTGTATATGCTATTGCAGGGATTACCAATTAGTTTCTTTATGGGTCCGGTATTTTAAATAAAATGACAATCGCGGTCCGATTCTGCTTAAGTTTATAAAAGTACTAGCATTTACCCGCAGCTTCGTCCGCGTTGTTCCCGTTAC
>CAMQQK010000015.1:0-17848 GCA_947034925.1 Eudemis profundana
AAAAAAAAAAAAAAAAAAAAATTTGTAGGTTACTGATTATGTAACTTTCATACAAGTTTTTGAACTTGCCTTATACATATTTATGTGGCCATTGAAGTTCTTGAAGATCTTTTGAACTTTTTATGATTACCTGTTTTCTTTCACATTACTTGCATATATATCTTTGACCTTGACGTACCTGCACATAAATTATGGGGATGTCCGTTTATCACATGAGATTTTATCTATTCTCATTTTTAATTATAAAATTCAAACCTTATTGAAATAGTAAATGTATTGCCTTCGTATTTAAAAACTGTGTACTTAAATGTCCACCTTAATTAATACTAATTTAAAATCACATCTTATCTAGCAAATAGGGAGGGATGAATCAATTTTGCGAGTTTTTCTAGTATTACTATTGTATTGTACTGTACCTTTCTTTCCTATTGCTTCTCTCCGCTCTCTCAAGAAACATGTGTTCCAAACTGCATACTGCTATCTGCGGCCACTTAATCTAAATTACGCGTTGTCTGACAGTTATTATTTTAATCAAGCTTTTATATATGTCGGGGACAGCAGCAATAATTCATGAAATCCAAGACTACTGTAGTACTTAGTAGATTTGAAATGGCGGCGAACGCCGTGTGACGTAACATCCGGTTGCGCTGCACGTAGACGGGCTCGTTGGGCAAGAGTGTCAATTCTCTTTCTGACTGTGTCGTGGCGACAACACTTGTCTTACGATTCTGTCAGTTCGTCTGCCAGTAGTTAAAGTTGCTATTTGATAATTGTAATTCTGTCGATTAATAGTGAAATGAATCATACTGTGTAACGAAATTGTCTATTTGCTCACTCGAGTACCTATGCCATAATATTGTAACAACTATTGTAATGCCTGATGATTGAAAAGAGAACCTGGTGAGTTTCTTCCGGCGCTTCTTCTCACCAGAATGTCATTTACCGAAGCGGCCAAAAGAATCAGACGAATAAACGATTTGATCTGACATGAATCCACTTCTTTAACCAACATACCTCAACGGCCAGGCTTCTGCAGCTAACCCTTCCTGACTGACAGTCACGAGAGAGTATCCGACATATATCAATATATTTTTATATATAAATGTTTACATTTATAGTTAACCGGATTAACTTCAACTACGTAATTTTGTCGGTAACACGACACGAGTAAATATGACGTTTTCACGCAAAAAATATTACCATGTCGCCAGTGTATAAGAACGGTTTTGAATTCAAATCGAATATCTTTGCTTTAAAATCGGAGTACCTTTACTCGGGATAGTAATGCTCGGGCTACACGAGGCTAGTTTTTCAAGCTTGCTTCGGCTTAACCAACGCTGTGAGACTAGTTAATGATAGATCTAGCAAAAAAAAACATTTTTTTTCATTTGGAAAAATTAAATCGGTTAGGTATGTAATTCGTTGTAAAACTATTAATCAAAATCAAATGTGTGCTGTGTGCGAAACCTATGAAGCCCAAGGGAGGGTTATGTTTATGTGTTTGACCGGTATGTATGTATGTACATAAGTATTTATGTTAGGTACCCGACTGCGGCGAAGCCTAAAGGAGGGTTATGTGTTTAACCTGTATGTAAGTATGTATGTATGTTCGTTCCTATATCCACTCGTAACTACTGAACGGGGCACATCAGATTTTGATAAAGGATACATCATTAGATTCATCTTGATAGCGCGAGTGTCATTGGGTATGAAGTTTGTTAAAATAAACAAAATTTAATTTAATTCAAATATTCTGGGTACTAGCTCCTGTACTACTCACAATACATGAAGCGACTATCGGCAAGAGTGCCACGCCACGAGTGTCCTTTGAGTATACAAATATACGTAAAATAAAAATTAACGGTTAAGAATGTATATTTTTAATACCATGTATGATGTCATACCATAGCAGTAGAAAAAACAATAAATAATATTTTACATGCTTTGTATCAACTTGATGACGTGTATAACAAAAAAGTTATATATAACGTCACGCAAATATTTTTAACCTTTTGAACGCTCAAGGGCAAAGCAATAGGTACGCCGTGCCACTGACGCCACAGGGGTAAAGAAATAATGGCAACATAAAAGTGGGCTGTTTTTATAAAAAAAAAACCCCGACCGCGGTGCACTTTGAAACTGCATAAAATCCGCCATTTTGTTTATTTTAACGAACTTCATACCCAATGACACTCGCACCATCAAGACGAATCTAATGATGTATCATTTATCAAAATCGGATGTGCCGTTGAGTAGTTACGTACGATCGGACATAGGAACGGACATACGTACATACTTACATACATACATACAGGTCAAACACATAACCCTCCTTTGGGCTTCGCCGCAGTCGCGTACAAAAACGTTGACGGCTAGGGCCATCATTGGCGTGACAGTCACGATTTTTCGTTGACGGCGGTGGCCGTCTGTGGCGGTCAAAGGGTTAATTACTTCTAATTCACCAGGAAATTTAAGCTATACTAATAATTTTATTTTTATCGAAAACCCTAGCGGTGGGCGTGGCGACCAGAAAAAGCGCGCGTTATGAGTTAGAGCGAGAAGGTAGGATTCGGCGCATTTTTGTGACTCGAACGTGGGTTTTGTTATATAGTGCGACTTCTACGAAGTACTATTACTTATTCTGTGCCTTTACTCCAAAACAGTCAGATTGGAATTGCCACCCTGCCGGACACCGCCACGTATCACCCACCAGGCTTGATAGCCTTGCCAGCAAGCCAGCCCTTCTAGATAATAGTTAGAAAATACATAACTACATATATTCTTCAAAAGAAGGGCAATTCCACGGCAGAGAGTAACCCAAGTTACCAATTTTTTGCAAGTCCTTATATTGAGGGCGCAAATTCAGGTGTCAATATATCTAGAGAATAACGTTATACTTATTTAGATTAAAATTAATACTTAAGTTTGCGTCATAAATAAATAAACACGCGATGAAATGATAACTTGTGCTACATTTTCATGGAATTTCCCAGAAGAATTATTTTGGATTGTCTTTAACTCCTGCTGTTATTAAGTACTATAATTTACCCGCGGCTTCACCCGCGTTGTTCTATTATTATCCCAAGTGAACTTTTTAACTCGATATAAAGTATCCTATGTTTCAATCAAGACGTGCATGCTAAATTTCAGCTCCATCCATTCAGTTGCTTTGCCACCCCTAACCTATGCTATGTTTGTTACTAAATAACGCAACAAACATCCAAACCTCCAAACAATCATTTGCATAATTTTGTCGGCGAGTGAGTCGGCCAATCAGGGGAATAAAATATTTTTTTGAAACTTTGAAACTATTGGTTAATTAAAGTTAAAAGAGGATCCACTAGTCAGTACATCAAAAACATTTGCATTTATATTTCATGCCTGCCTCAGGATCTTGGTTAGTACCTAATATACTGTTGCCATGGTTATCTCTAAATAACCGACCAACGTTTCAAAACCTTCATTTCAGCAAAATGGCTCATAAATTCAATAAAATAAAATAAAATAAAATAAAATAATTTATTTCTGTAAGTAGGCCCTCAAGGGCTCTTTTACATGTCTTACATTCTTTGTCTTCTTTTCTTTTTGGCGCTTCGGGTAATGACCTTCTGGTGAGAAGAAGCGCCGGAAGAAACTCACCAGTTTCTCTTTTAATAATTTAATATACATTACATTACCTTAAAAACTACATTTATAGAGATGTAAAGGGTCTCTCTATGCGTCCAAACAAGACAAATAAAAAATAGAAAATAAATTGATACTAAAATTAATGGAGATGTAAAGAGTCTCAATGAAATGTTTGTCGACAAAATAGCAGGCACATGTTTGGAACGACTATTTTACTGTATTATATTATCATACATGCCAATATAACGAGTGAGTGAATGTTAGACCTTGTAGGTTTTCTTGTATAATTCCTCCTAAGGCCCAAGAGCACTTTTGGTATGTTCGTTTTCAGTTACGCTTTTAAACAAACGACTTTTTTAGTGATGAAACACACTTAACTCTCTATCTCAAAAAATACTAAACCGATTTTGATAAAATTTGCATAGATCCCTAAGTTGGACTTTACCTGGTTGAACTAGAAAAAAAAATTGTAATCCGATTTATAGACTGAGATGAAAACCGTTGCATGAGTTAAATTAAACAGCAAAATTGCTACGTGTTTCATATTTGTGATTTTTTTTTCTATTCAATTCAACTGGATTTTGAAATAATAAATTAATAATAAAATGTGTTTATTTTCACCTCATAAAGGATATTTTTACAAGCTAAATTCGCAAATTTGTTTTTAACACTAGTATAATAATAAATAATGGAACCAATCTGAAAGTAGAGCCTCTTAATTAAAAATAGTTTTCTTTAATCAGTATATAAACGATGTACTTATAAGGTAACAAACATAAAAAATACAACAAGCTAAAAAAACCTCTTTTTTTTGTGAAACTAGTTAAAAATATTGGTACTTAAATAATTTGTAAAACTTTTAATCTCATATGTGCTACATTTGAACGTATTTTTTACTAATATTTTGTAATGATAATTAGATAATTTATAATCTATGACTATATTTTTCTGTAAAATTCAAGACCGGTTAGCATTCATATTATTTTAAAATTGCGAATTTGAGCCTCCTGTGATTGATGAACGCCCCAAAGAATGTTTATTTTATTATCTTTTATAAAATTGGAAATTCTAGATTTGTGTGATTAATGAACGATCCCTTAGCTATATCATAGATATGTTAAAATTACCCTATTTTAATACTGTCTGTAACAAAAAATTATCTATGTAGAAACTGATTTTGTGAAATTTCTCTCAAATGAAATTGCATACAGCCACAGAAACTAGTACTAGAAATCTCTCTCTGACAAAACTGTTGTTTGGGTCCAACCACCACACAGAATGTACCCTTTGGGTATGTTGCCATATACACCATAATAAAACTTGTACATTATTTATTACTTTCCATATACCACTAGAGTTAAAATTACATACATTTACTCAACTATTTCTGTCTCCATATACATATGCGTTTTGTAAAAAATACTTACTTCCCAACCAACCGACAGGCCAATCAACTGACTTTATGTATTTTATAATAGTATATTTATATTTTATAGGTTTATAATATCACATATAACATTATACTTATACTCAATGAACAGAACATAGTTTATCTTGTGATCTTGTACTTTAGATAAAAACTCCAGAGGTCTGATACACATTATCTTCATTGTAGATTTGTAGAGATATTGGTCCCTGGAAATTGTTGTAATGATTTGGGCATCTGAAAAAAATAAAATAAATTAATTTTCTTTGTACAAAGTATACTTTATTCAGGGGATAGGTTGTATAAAATACAATACGAAGTAATACAGTAGAAATTAAATAACTAAATATCGGATACTACAAAATAACTATGATAATGATAGTCAGTCTGTCAGTCGTGGTGTGGAAGAGCGGCGCCATCACCGAAACGAAACAACTTCACTGCTGGCTTCCATTTGTGGCAGGTGCCTCGGATGCACATGCTGGTCGCTCTTATTATTGAGGTTATTATACGAGCTCTCAGCCAGCCCAAAACGCAAGACAAGGATCTGTCCCAGCGAGATGCAAGTGCTTCCCCGAGGTGCTTAACAAAGGTAGCTAATTGTGGTGCAAAAACTCCATCCACGGAGGTGACGAGGGGTGTAAAAGTGGCATAACACAACTCCCAGGCGTTGGCATATTTGTTTTGCTTTACTGACTCGGCAGATTTCAGGACAGAAACAACAGGGCAGTACAGTGAGATGTAAGAGGGAGCATCGGTGTCTACAACATGAATGTCGAATAACGCCTCCCTCTGTGCAATCTACACGCCACGGCATGCTAGATCTCCTCGTAGGCCAGTGTCACCTTCGGTGATAATGGGTTCTTTGATTACATTTCCCCACGCTTGTTGGCATAATTCACAAAAGAGATCCCTTATTTTAATATGACGTCTCGTGACCGCCAGTTTTGCAACAGAGGGCATGATAAACATCCACACCAATTGAAACAGTATTTTATATGTTCATAATACATTACATATTAGGATTAAAGATACGATTTTATATTAGCTGGATTTCTGTACCTGCGTTTGACGAGGACGTAGATCGCTTTCATTCCTGGCTCCAAATTACATCGCTTATCAATCTTATCATCGAATAAAACTGACCTGCTACACTGTTTATCACTATTAAACGTTCACTGGGTACATCAATATATAAAATAATAGCTAATAAGCGAATTTTGGTGAATATTGAAACAAAAACATTACTCGAATTTCATAAACTGACTGACAGATAGTGAGTGACATTGACTGACAATCTAATTTCTTTGATAGTGTGCGTCCAGTTCACACGGTCGGTGATACCAAATAATTGTCAAAACATTCCCTTCCGTTTAATGTTATTGAAAATAGGTTTTTGTATTTCAATGGCATTTTAATAATAAAACCAGGAAATGTTCTTTAACTTCTATTTTTCGTTAACTTGGTATATTTCTCCGATATTATGAAGAATAATATCAAAATATCATTAATAAGTCCCCGTAGTTTTTCCTACTTATTTTTTACAATCTAGTGTAGTGAATAAACTAGAAATAAATCACACACAACAACACGTATAATTTTGTTTATTTTCCTGAAAATAATCTAGTAGGAGTACAGAGTTCGTAATGGCACAGTTATTTACCTAAGGAATAAGTAAACAAGTTACAGAGAGCGTTATTAAGGCACAAGACCAACTTCATGCAAGTATTATTGATAAAATTGTCATATAACCAGAAACCATTAAATTACTAGAAACACGAACACTTTCGTGTTATTTAACTGGAACGCGGTAGGACGATTAGTAGTAGTAATATTAGCAAAAGGCAAATACCAAGTCAAGTAGTCTAAAAATAAAGGCGTAGCGGGTACGATCGGTGTTGGGACAAAGCTTCGGGAACAAGTCGTCCGAGCGAACCCAAGATCGAACGTACGCGTGGAATACTGACGGTACCTAGGGCTGAAAGTGGTGAAGTAATGAGAGGATGGATGATTTTGATGAAAACCCTAGGGTGTCGCAAAGAGAAATTAAAATTACCGAAAAATTGAATACTACATTGGCGGGTAAGAGCCTTTCTGAATTTTGAGAAATCGCAAAGAGAAATAAATTGCCTGGCCGCGCCGGACGTATAACAGAGCGTCCAAAGGCGATCACAAGCACGCGAATGTCACTAAATACTACCAGGTACCTGGTTAAACGCTAACACTATTATTCCTCGTCGTTATTAAAACTTTGTCGCCGTCGTCCTTTAGATTCGCATCCTGCAGCGCTCGTTCATTTGGTTCCGCAGTAGCGTCCAACACCGGACCGTCAACACCAGCCGTGAAAGCCGCTCGCGAATACCGCCAGCGATACGTCGTTCTCCAGGTCAGATTGGAGCCTCGGGTTGGAGCTAAAAAATAACGAGACACAATAAACACTCCATTCCCCACGACTATTCGAAATGCTACGCACACTGAACGGATACATACCCGGAACATTTGAGAGATGACCAGCTTCAGTTAAACAGACCACACCGGGTCGCTAAAGCGCCGTAGGAGGTTCACACACCACCCACAAGGCTGTCTCGACCTCTAGCACACGGAACAACACTGGACCGCGCTACGCACATGAAACGCGAACTTGTCACGATCACAATTACAATGAAACACAGTTGTTTAGAAACTTTAAATAGCAATAATCTAAGCACACCAACGGGCTAGAAAAACAAGCAAAACTGCAAAAATATGCTAGACCACGTAACGTGCTTTTCAAATGAAAGCCAGATTGAGAATGAAAAAAAGCCCCAGCGTTTGTTCTCACACCCAAATTTCAAACTCGACGAATCTGGAATCCACAATTTGAAAAAGCAAAACCGAAACCCACCAGCACGCCAAAAAACTTGAAGTGAAGTAAGGACGTAATCCAATCTCGGCGAGAGTACAACCGATTTTATAGAGCACGTATTTGACAGATTACGCAACGCTATACAGTCACCGCCATTTATGACCACGTGGCCGACCAAGAGAGTCCGCGACCTTACAAGTTAGCCAACACTAGCGAACAAACGAACTAACGACACAAAACCTGTAGCGATAATGCTACAGATATCCCCCAAATAAAACAAACAAACAAGAGAAGAGAAAAAACCGGGAAGTCAACCCCCACAGACCAACCAGATGACAATGAGTTCCGTAATCGAGCCAGTAAACAATTCTACGCAACCCTATTACTTAGGAAACTCCATCGTCCACCACAACTACTTAAGGCATCGCTAACCCAACGCCTCAACCAACAGCTCAATAAGACCCTAGCACAAACACCTAAGACGATAATCGACTAATAAACCGACGCGGGTTATTAGCCGAAAACAACCGAAGGCAACAATTATAAGGACAATACCCCAAGAATGACCACAAACCTAACCACTAACTTACACCTACAGCCCTATGGAAGGCGATAACCTAACCTAACCGCTAAACTAAACCTAAGGCGCAAAGGAAGCTGACCTAAGCGAACACGGTTGGAACCGTTGGTCCAAAATCGATCGACAAATCCGGGATTGCTAGCCCATACGGCTATACGGCATACATTGGTCCGTAAAGGTATCGTTGTCCAGGAAAGCACCCAATCCCCGACGGGGTGGTACGAAAATCGACCGACAAGCAAGAAGCTTCAGACGGCGACAACATGCGTCAATCCTAAACGTAAGCGTTAAAACGCGCGCCAGCATACAGCTGGGACAAAGTCTCCTCCGAAAAAAACCTTAACACTATTACAATAGCCTACTAGACATACAAAACTAACGAACTTATCCTAACGATAAATGAGCTACGGTTGGGATGTTGGTCAGCACGCGATAAACCCCTACACTCAAAAAGACTCCCCAGCAGCATGAGATGACACGTAGCATTGACGCGTCTTCGTGACAAAGACAATAGAAAAACGGAAAACGAAATTACCACGCTGGAACGCAAATACCTGGGCCGCGTCGCCGCCGCGTAAGAGCGGACAGCACGAAACGCGGATACAAAACTCCTAATGGCCTTGCTTGCTTCTCAGGTACGAAGCCATAAAGAAAAAGTACACGGTGGATCGCGCCGTGCCTACGCAGGTAGTCGTTGGAAGGAACCTGTCCAACAAATCTGCCATGTCAATCACAACCAAAGTTGACCGCGCCAGAAACACCTACGAGCACCGGCTAACGCAAAAAACCATGCCACGGCCGAAACGCCCACCCCCACACGCGCGACAGCCCGGCCCAATGGGCCGCCGGCGGAAGAGAAAGACACAGGATATCATATATCCGACCACCCCGCACAGCAACGGCACGCCCCACTGTGCCGAGGCCGTCGGGAGGCGAAGATGAAAGGAGAAACCATGGAAATCAAGGCCACAAAAAGGTCAAAAAAAGAACAGGCGGGCAAATGCGCCTTTTAGAATTTAGAAAAGTACAAAACGATCGCGAAGAGCAAAAACCTAAACTGACAACGCGAAACAAACAATGAATCAATCCAGTTGACCACCGCTTCAAATTGAACCTCACAACGTTACTACAATAACAATAATAATTACAGAGAAAAGCCAAAACCAACAAATCCGAACCCTCGCGTACACAACACGCAAGGCGAGGAGATCTTCAGCACGCCCGGCCCGACTGAGTCCCACCTTTTGGTCCACAATCTGGTCAACGTCGCGCCGCCGACCTACCAACGCCTCACTGCCGAACAACAAGACATTCTGAGTGCACGAAAGAAAGAAATGAAGAAGGGAAGAGGGAGAAGAGGAAGCAGAAGAAGAAGAAAGAGAAGAAGTGAAGAAGCAAGAAGAAGAAGAAAGAAAAGAAACATTAGACCAAGAAAAAGGAAAAAGGCACGAAATAAAGAAGAAAGACGCAGCACACCAAACCACCAGAAAGGAGAAAAACAAACACGCTGACGAAGAGGAGACAAAACGAAGACCTAAAAACAAAAAGTGAGAAAATAGCCAAAAAACAAAGCGACTATTCCCCTATCTTACCAAAGCCAACAACGGTTCAAAAAAAGGGAGGAATGGTTAAGGGCCATCCACCCAAAAAGAGAAAAAGAGAAAAACCGCTGAAAGGCAACAAAGTAAGCAAAGACCACCTAACCATGTAGGATGGAGAGATCCTACGCGCTATCCCCTCTTCCTCAAAGCGAAAAAATTTAAATAAGCAACACCACATTTAAATAAGCAACGGCGCTTGCACCAGACGAAGTGTCGATGCCGCACGATGCCGGAGCTCGCTGTCGACGAACTCCTTCCCCGTGTCATCAGCTAGACCGAAAACATGGGGTGGGTGCGTACTCCGCACTGGAAGGTGTGGCGTCAAATAGATAGAACCTTCGCCGCCGAAATTCGACATAACTGCAAAGTTAACAAACGATCGCACAAAAAGAAGCAGCAGACTAAAGCAGAGAAGCCGAGAAAATAGAA
Organism: Eudemis profundana; assembly: GCA_947034925.1. Taxonomy (NCBI): domain Eukaryota; kingdom Metazoa; phylum Arthropoda; class Insecta; order Lepidoptera; family Tortricidae; genus Eudemis; species Eudemis profundana. The sequence continues at coordinate 10,509 of CAMQQK010000015.1, forward strand.
AAAAGAAGAAAGAGAAAATAGCTAGAGGTTCAACGAAGTACTAGACGTCAACACGAACTTCCAAAAAAAATTAAAGTTAGAAGTCAACGCAAACATCCAAAAAAATTAAAGTTAGAAGTAAACGCGGACATCCAAAAAATTTAAGTTATAGATGCCGGTTAGATATCCATTCAAATTAAACTTGGTTAAATCGATTTAATTTAAGAAGTATTTAAAAACTTCAACAATCAAAACTAATTTAATCCAAACTCGATTGCCACCCCTAATAATAGCCACAGCTATTCAAGCTCCGTTAATTTAATTTAATTTATGAAGTCTTGTTTGAAAATATTAAATTGACCCAAAATAAACTCAATTTAATAGAAGTCTAAGTTGCCAACCCTATCGAATTGATTTAATTCAAAATAGCTAAACGATTCGCAACAACGCAACGTTTAATTCAATTTAATTTATGAAGTCTCATTTGCAAATATTAGATAATCCAAAATAAACGCAATTAAATCGAAGTCAATCAATCAATTCAATTCAATTCAATTCAGTTAATCAACGGAATCGGCTCGTTCAATCGAATCAACGGAGTCCTAAACGAAAATGTTAAATCGACCTACAATAAACTCAATTTAAAAAAGGTCAAAGAAAGTCGGAAAAAATAAAAAGGCAAAAAAATAAAAAATAAAAATAGATATAAACAGTTTAATCCATTCAACCCGGCTTGTTTAGTTTTATTTATGAAGTCCCGTTTGGAAATATTGAATTAAATTTGTAATTCAATTCAATTCAATATGGTCGACAACCCTAACCGATTAATTTATTTTAATTTTTTCAAAAACTATTGAAAATTTAATTTAAATGGAATCTCGATTTTATTGACAAGAGAAAAAAACGGGAAACCTTGGGAATAAAACACCGCTGACCCCGGGATAAGACTCCGCGAGGCTTAAACTAGAAATAACCGTCGGAAAAAAAAGCAAAAAGAAAACCCACGCTGAGGATCGATCCAGCAATCTCGAGCTCGCAGACCCAACGGTTATACCACAAGGCCACGATGCTAGTTATTCAACCTGACAAAACTAACCTACACTACACGAACGTGACACGGGCGATGCGTCGCTTGGCGACGGGCGTGTTAAGTAATATTGACACTGGAACGTCAGCGACAATATACAATATTATATGCGATAATATATGTGATAATAAACGCCTGCGAACAAACACCGAAAAGAAATAAAGTACACGAAAAGTGATAAATTGTTCTCTAAACGACTTACCGTGAAATTGCCCTAACGTCTACGGGTGCAAGTTTAAAGGGTTTGCAAACTACTAAATAAATAACTCGGGATACGTTTGGGGATAGAATGAAACAGGATGCCGATTAAAAATATTTCTGTTTAACAGGTAACAAATCACAGAGTTTCAAATAACTTCAGAGCTGTCACGTCGAAGCGATCTGAGGCTGACATCCAACAAAATCCAAGTACCGCGTCTGAAGTGGGGTTAAACGTCACGCTGAGCTACACCGCATGACTCGTGCAACATGTACGAGTATTCAGGAACACCGGAAGGCTATAATCAAAGAAAGCATTAGTAATACAGGACCGAAAAGCGGTCACCCTCCCCGAACAAGGCAAAAAAGGAAAAAAATGTTTGATGTAGCGAATTAAATAATTTCACACATTAAATAATGAAAAGTAAACCAGGGTTCAACTTACCATACTGTATCGGGCGCCATAATTGTAATGAATAAACTAGAAATAAATCACACACAATAACACGTATAATTTTGTTTATTTTCCTGAAAATAATCTAGTAGGAGTACAGAGTTCGTAATGGCACAGTTATTTACCTAAGGAATAAGTAAACAAGTTACAGAGAGCGTTATTAAGGCACAAGACCAACTTCATGCAAGTATTATTGATAAAATTGTCATATAACCAGAAACCATTAAATTACTAGAAACACGAACACTTTCGTGTTATTTAACTGGAACGCGGTAGGACGATTAGTAGTAGTAATATTAGCAAAAGGCAAATACCAAGTCAAGTAGTCTAAAAATAAAGGCGTAGCGGGTACGATCGGTGTTGGGACAAAGCTTCGGGAACAAGTCGTCCGAGCGAACCCAAGATCGAACGTACGCGTGGAATACTGACGGTACCTAGGGCTGAAAGTGGTGAAGTAATGAGAGGATGGATGATTTTGATGAAAACCCTAGGGTGTCGCAAAGAGAAATTAAAATTACCGAAAAATTGAATACTACATTGGCGGGTAAGAGCCTTTCTGAATTTTGAGAAATCGCAAAGAGAAATAAATTGCCTGGCCGCGCCGGACGTATAACAGAGCGTCCAAAGGCGATCACAAGCACGCGAATGTCACTAAATACTACCAGGTACCTGGTTAAACGCTAACACTATTATTCCTCGTCGTTATTAAAACTTTGTCGCCGTCGTCCTTTAGATTCGCATCCTGCAGCGCTCGTTCATTTGGTTCCGCAGTAGCGTCCAACACCGGACCGTCAACACCAGCCGTGAAAGCCGCTCGCGAATACCGCCAGCGATACGTCGTTCTCCAGGTCAGATTGGAGCCTCGGGTTGGAGCTAAAAAATAACGAGACACAATAAACACTCCATTCCCCACGACTATTCGAAATGCTACGCACACTGAACGGATACATACCCGGAACATTTGAGAGATGACCAGCTTCAGTTAAACAGACCACACCGGGTCGCTAAAGCGCCGTAGGAGGTTCACACACCACCCACAAGGCTGTCTCGACCTCTAGCACACGGAACAACACTGGACCGCGCTACGCACATGAAACGCGAACTTGTCACGATCACAATTACAATGAAACACAGTTGTTTAGAAACTTTAAATAGCAATAATCTAAGCACACCAACGGGCTAGAAAAACAAGCAAAACTGCAAAAATATGCTAGACCACGTAACGTGCTTTTCAAATGAAAGCCAGATTGAGAATGAAAAAAAGCCCCAGCGTTTGTTCTCACACCCAAATTTCAAACTCGACGAATCTGGAATCCACAATTTGAAAAAGCAAAACCGAAACCCACCAGCACGCCAAAAAACTTGAAGTGAAGTAAGGACGTAATCCAATCTCGGCGAGAGTACAACCGATTTTATAGAGCACGTATTTGACAGATTACGCAACGCTATACAGTCACCGCCATTTATGACCACGTGGCCGACCAAGAGAGTCCGCGACCTTACAAGTTAGCCAACACTAGCGAACAAACGAACTAACGACACAAAACCTGTAGCGATAATGCTACACTAGTTACTGGTATCATTAGTGTATGTGTAAATGCCTGTCAAATTGGGAATTTTTGCGATACGTCCGCTCTGTAAGAGCCGCTCGCGGCATCTGAATACAAGGAATACGCGACGTCATGGGAGAACTGTATGAAAATTTTCTGTAAGTTTAGATATACCAGTTAAATTCTCCCGTATCTTTACGAGTAAAAATTTGAAACTGGCCTGAGGCCCTAGATGAATAAAGTAGCTTTTAGGAAAAAGTGTTAAACTATTACGCCTCAAAGACAAATGTTCATTTATGCTTCGTCAAAAAGCCGGCCGTGTTTTGATTTTTCCGTACTTTTCGAGTCAATTATGGTGAAATCTAGGGCAACAAAAAATCTGTATCCGCCCGGATGCCCTTGACAGTTTCTTTGTGAACACATTCATATAGTTATTAATACAAATATCAATAATTCCTTGAACAAATTCTTTGGTCAATCAGAGCTCTAAAATGACATTTTTCGGAACAGTCCCCTTAATCTACTCTCACAATCTCACTCGGTCAATACTATTGGGACATAAACCGCAGGTATGTACTAGTGACTTGATAAATCAAAGACAGCTTGTGTCGTGTCTCAATGTTTCCTGGTCCTTTTGATGACCAAGAATATATTTTTTTAGTGTCAATTTAAAACATTTAATATTTTGCAGGTTCCTGATTGGGGGTGGGATATTGTTCCAGCATTTAGTTGCAGCGTAACGGAAACTGCCACGAAAAGCAGCTGATGAATGCTGCGGCGTAGTCAACTGTATACTGCATTGACGCGTTCCACGCTTGCGGTTGGAGAACCATGACAACTTTTCGAATAGATATGATGGTGCTTTGTGTTGTATTACTCCAAATAACAAACCGGCCAGGTGAAGCTTGCGTCTATGTTGCATCTTAAGGATGTTATGTTTGTTCAGAAATGGCGTAACATGCGCCCTCCGTGGGACATTGAAACAGAAGCGAGCACAAGCATTTTGGACGCGCTGGATGAGCCTTTTGGTTTTAGCTAATAGTCTGGGACCAACCACTACATCCATATAATTTAATTTAGACAAAACAAGTGACTCGACTAACTGTATGCGTAGAGTTTCACTTATGTAAGGCCTAATCTTGTATAGTATTTTCAATTTATAAAAACAATTTCTAACAGAACTTGCAATATGTTTCTCATAACGAAGATCACAGTCCATCAACAGTCCTAAGTTCCGTGCCTCATAGACTCTTTCTATCGGCTGATCTACTAATTTGATATCAATGGTTGGTTTGAGTTGGTTTAATTGATGCTTACTACCAAAAATCAAATATTTAGTTTTTGCAGGATTTAATATTAGGCTATTGCTGGATGCCCAAGACGCTATACTTGATAAGTCCATATTGAGCTTTTGTATAGCACTATCTATTTCAGATGGTTTACACGAAATGTATACTTGTGTGTCATCTGCATAAATGTGATACTTGCAATGTGCAATGTGTGACCCGATGTCCGCAGTGTATAAAATAAAAAGGATAGGCCCGATAATGGAACCTTGAGGCACACCTCTGGTTAGTCTTGCCTTGTCCGAAACATGAGAAGACCCGTCATTAAGGTTCAGTTTAACATATTGGTGTCGATTAGTGAGATAGCTGTTAAACCAAGTCAATGCGTTGTTGTCAAAACCATAGTAACTCAGTTTGGACAGTAACATACTAATATCTATACAATCAAATGCCCTGGAAAAATCAAGCAGTCTAGTATAGTGCACATTCCTTTGTCCTGAGCGCTCAGCACATTATCCGTGACATCAAGCAAAGCAGTCACTGTGCTACGACCCTTCCTGAAACCCGACTGCATATCTGGCAAAATATTGTAATATTCTAGGTAGTCTGTTAATTGAGTGCACACAACTTTTTCCAATATTTTAGACATGCATGGCAAAATACTAATTGGTCTAAGGTCCTTCATGTCAGTCGGGTTTGAGTTTTTAGGCAGTGGACGTACAATAGCCAACTTCCAGGGGTCAGGAAAAGTAGCTGTGCAAATGGATGAATTAATCATGTCTGTAATTATGTCTAGTGTGTGTGGAAGAGTCAATATTAACATATCTAAATTGATGTCGTCACAACCCACCGCATTTGACTTAAGACAGGTAATTACTTTCATGATTTTATCCGAGCTGACTGGTTCTATGTGGAATACAGAGTTACTAAACCTATTGAACTCAAAAAAGGTAAGCTGTGATATTGTGATTTGTGGTGCAATTGGTAAAGTTAAAAAGTGCGTGCTTATTAAGTTTGGGTCATTGAAAAAGTTGGGCAACTCAACATTATTTTTGGGTAATATATTAGATTTAAGGTTTTTCCATAGTTCTTTTGGATTTTTTATTTTGTTGTTTATATTTTGTTCAAAATAGGCACATTTCTCATGATATACTGCTTTATTGACGGTAGACTTAAGATCCTTATAATATTGCTTTTTACTGTCGGAACCGGTTGCATGGTAGTCTGCCGCGGCCTTGTCGCGCAAGCGCATCATGAACTTTACCGTGTCTGTGATCCAAGGGTAAGAAGATTGGCTGACCACAGATGTCTTTAACGGTGCATGTAAATCAAATAGATGAAGTATTTGCTCGCTTAACGTAGTAACCTTTACATTTACCGAATTCAATCCTGACATCAGGTCCCACCTTACACCTTGCAAGTCCTCGTCAAAAATAGTGCGATTGATTTGTTTGATAGGTCTACATGTGATGGTGTAGGGCTTTGGTTTGTCTCGCTTTATGTTGAACTCGCATAAAACAAGACAATGTCCGTAAAGAGTGCCTACACGGTCGGTAGCAACACTTTTAGCGCCTATATCGGAACAAACTAAGTCAATCAGCGTTCGACTAATATTAGTATAGTGTGTAGGTTCTGATACCTGTTGTTTTAAGCTAAAACTAGATAAAACATATTTAATTTTGATATTTTTGGGTCAGTTGTCGATAATAAGTTTATATTTAAATCGCCTAACAAAATTAAATGGTCATAATTATGCATTGAGCTAATCGAGTCAGACAAAGCATCGAAGAACAGGTCAACATCCATCCAAGGCGGTCGATACGCAGTACCTATTACCAGCTTTATCCCATTAAGGCTGAAAGTTACCCACATTTGTTCTACAGTCTTGTGTAGCTGATGTACAGGATGAGGCCAAGTGCGAGCGTTAATATCCCGTTTAATGTAGAACCCTACGCCTCCTCCACGCGAACGTGTGCTTGGAGGTCTGGGAATATGTCGAAGCCGGTACCCAGGAAGTACAGGCGCCCGACATTCTTGCCCCGCCTTAAGCCAGGTTTCGTTAATTGCCAAAACATCAATATCGCTCCGAGTGCAACTAGCTATAAAATTGTCATGATTGGTACCAAGGGAACCCGCATTATACAAACCTACTCTCAGTTTTCTATTTGTCATTGTGCAAACATTACCTTATCTATGTGACTTAGCGAACCGGTTCTGGTACATAGATAAAGTAAGTTGAAGAGCGCGTGGTCATTTTCTTGCAGATGTTGTTCGTACGGAGTGTTGTGAGATTTGTTATTGAATGCATTTATGTTTGAAAATATGTAGTAAAGTAACGTGACGTGAGTGTTAAGGTGTTGTGTTTGATTTCCAATTATTATAGGAACATGTGCGAAAGTTAAAGAAAGATAAATAACAATTGTGACATTTTTTGCAGTGATTACTACTAAAAGTGTTAGTGCGACAGCAAGACTGCTATAGTACATACCTGTGCGGTATGTGTACTTAGTGCTATTAGTAGAATCAAACAGTGACTGAACCAAAAACACGCGTCAGATCAGACTCGGTGCGTATGCGGTACCGAGGCGAATCCGTGCCGGGTCTTTGTCGCACGAATATACGACCATCTCTGGTCCATACATAACGCCAGTTGAAGCGGGCTTTGAGTTCCCTAGCCTTCCGGAACAGTTGCCGATTGAAGGGAGTCAACCGCTCGTTTACGTAGAACCGGCGATGAGGCCCGGGGAGGCCCGAGTTCTCCGTGGTTGCCTCGCGGCGCATATATA
>OX344822.1:0-16452 GCA_947034925.1 Eudemis profundana
ATTTAAATAGCTTATAAATTAGAGCATAATATTGAAGATATTAAGGAGACTATTAGTCTTTAAATATTTATATATATATATATATATATATATATATATATAAATTATTAAATATATTTATAAAAAGTTAGTTTTTTGTTTTTACAATGAAAATGTAATGTTTTTTTTAAACTATATAAATAGAAATAATAATGGAATTTAACCACTAAAAATTAAGTTAGCAGCTTAATTTTATTCATTTTATTTCTTAATTTAATTGGAAATAAAAATTTCAATTTTATCATTAACAGTGATATACCTCTATTTTGGTTTCAATTAAAAATAAGGAGTTATTAAACTCTATCTTTTAAGTCGAAATTAAATGCAAAATTGCTTCTTATTTATTTAAGATAAATTAATTAAAAATTTAATATTTTTTGATTGCAAATCAAATGTTTTGATAAACTATTATCCTAGATTAACATTAATTAGTTCATTTTAATATATTTTGATTTCATTCATGATATAATCCTAAAATTAAAATTAATATAAAAAAATAACTAATTTTTGATCAAATAATTAAATTTACAGATATAAAAGTAGAAATTATAGGGAAAATTAATGCGATTTCAACATCAAAAATTAAAAAAATAACTGTAATTAAAAAAAAATGTAAAGAAAATGGAATTCGAGCTGATGAACTTGGGTCAAACCCACATTCAAATGGGGAGGATTTTTCTCGGTCAATAAAAGATTTTTTTGATAAAATTATTGATAAAAATATTATAATATTAGATAAGATGATAAAAATAATTGCAATTAATATTATTATAATAATTATTTATATTAATAATGATTAAACTTTTTGATTGGAAGTCAAATATACTAAATATATTATATAAATAGTTAATTTCCTCATCAATAAATAGAAATATAAAGGAATAATCATACTACATCTACAAAATGTCAATATCAGGCAGCAGCTTCAAATCCAAAATGATGATTTCTAGAAAAATGATTATTTATATGTCGTATAAGACAAATAAATAAAAAAATTGTTCCAATTATTACATGAAGTCCATGAAATCCAGTTGCTATAAAAAATGTAGATCCATAAATACTATCTGCAATAGTAAAAGGTGCTTCAATATATTCATAAGCTTGGAGAATAGTAAAATAAATTCCTAATATAACTGTAATAAAAAGACCTTGAGTGGTTTGAGTGAAATTGTTTTCTATTAGAGCATGATGAGCTCAAGTAACTGTAATACCTGATGTAATTAAAATAATAGTATTTAATAAAGGAATTTGAAAAGGGTTAAATGGGATAATTCTTATAGGGGGTCATATTATTCCGATTTCAATATTTGGTGATAAACTTCTATGGAAAAAAGCTCAAAAAAATGAAACAAAAAAAAATACTTCGGAAATAATAAATAAAATTATTCCTCAGCGTAAACCTTTTGAAACTAAAATTGTATGTTTACCTTGTATTGTACCTTCTCGACAAATATCTCGTCATCATTGATATATAGTTAAAATTGTAATAATATATCCTAGAATTAGTAAGTTTATATTAAAATTATGAAATCATTTTACTATGCCTGTTACTAAAGTTAAAACTCCAATAGCTCCTGTTAAAGGTCATGGTCTATAATCTACTAAATGATATGGATGATTACTGTGACTTGTCATTAGTTAGTTTAATTAACTTCACTAGCATAAAGATTTCTTAAAATAGAAATTACATAAGATTGAATAATAGCTACAGCTGATTCTAAAATTATTAATAAAATTTGAACAATAACTAATAAAATAATAAAATAAGATGCTATACTAGGTCCTGTTCCTCTTAATAATGTTATTAATAAATGTCCAGCAATTATATTTGCTGTTAATCGAACGGCTAAAGTTCCAGGTCGAATAATATTACTAATAGTTTCAATTAATACTATAAATGGTATTAAGATGCCTGGAGTACCTTGTGGAATTATATGGGCAAATATATGTTGGGAATTATTTATTCATCCATAAAATATAAAACTTAATCATAATGGTAAAGAAATCGATAAAGATAAAGTTAAGTGACTAGTACTTGTAAAAATATATGGAAAAAGTCCTAAAAAATTATTAAATAATACAAATGAAAATATTGAAACAAAAATAAAAGTTGATCCATTTAATCCATTTACACCTAATAAAGTTTTAAATTCTTTATGAAGAGTATTTAAAATTAAATTTCATAATATTATAAATCGATTAGGAATTAATCAAAAAGAATAAGGAATAAATATTAAACCAATTAAGGTTCTAACTCAGTTAATAGATAAATTAAATAAATTAGTTGTTGGATCAAAAATAGAAAATAAGTTATTTATCATTTTCAATTAAAATTTTTATGAAAAATTTTTTTATTATTTTTAATATTATCTAATTTTAAATTAAAAATATAATAATTTATAATATTAAATAAAATAAAAATACAAATAAAAAAAACGAATGACATTAATCAATTAATGGGTATTATTTGAGGTATAAAAGAATATTACTTATGCAATAATTTAAATTTGACATATTTATGTTATTAATTAACTAATTCTTTTTTAAAATTTTATTTTATAATTCATTAGAAGTAATTGCTAATTTACTATTAAATGGTTTAAGAGACCAGTACTTGCTTTCAGTCATCTAATGAAGAATAATTATTTACTCAGTTAATAAAATTTTTAATTGAAATTCTTTCAATTATAATAGGTATAAAACTATGATTTGCTCCGCAAATTTCTGAACATTGACCATAAAAAATTCCAGGTCGATTAATAAAAAAATTAGTTTGATTTAGTCGTCCAGGATTAGCATCAACTTTAACTCCTAATGAAGGTACAGTTCATGAGTGAATTACATCTGTTGCAGTAACTATAATACGAATTTGATTGTTTATAGGTACAATAATTCGATTATCAACATCTAATAAACGAAATCTATTTGGGTTTATCTCATTTTGTGGGATTATATAAGAGTCAAATTGAATATTATTAAAGTCTGAGTATTCATAACTTCAGTATCATTGATGGCCAATTGATTTTAAAGTAATTAGAGGATTATTTAATTCATCTAATAAATATAATAATCGTAAAGATGGTAAAGCAATAAAAATTAAAGTAATTGCTGGTAAAATTGTTCAAATTAATTCAATTATTTGACCTTCTAATAAAAATCGATTAATATATGAATTAAAAAATAAACTAATTATTAAATATCCTACTAAAATAGTAATTATAATTAAAATAACTAATGTATGATCGTGAAAGAAAATAATTTGTTCTATTAATGGGGAAGCTCTATTTTGAAGATTAAAATTAGATCATGTTGCCATTTCTAAAAAAAGGATATTCCTTTATAAATGGGGTTTAAATCCATTACATATAATCTGCCATATTAGAAATTTCTTAAAATAGGTAATTCATTATAAGAATGTTCAGCTGGTGGAAGATTTTGATATCATTCAATAGAAGAATTTATATTTAATGGGAATAAAATAATTCGTTTTTTAATTATGGATTCTCAAATAATAATTAATATTAATATTGTTGCAATTAAAGAAATATAAGATCCTAATGAAGAAATAATATTTCATGAGGTGTAAGTATCGGGATAATCTGAATATCGACGAGGTATTCCTGCTAGTCCTAAAAAATGTTGGGGAAAAAATGTTAAATTAACTCCAATAAACATTGTAAAAAATTGAATTTTTAATAAATAAGGGTTTAAAGATAGGCCAGTAAATAAAGGATATCAGTGAACAAATCCTCCTATAATGGCAAATACAGCTCCTATAGATAAAACATAATGAAAATGGGCTACTACATAATAAGTATCGTGGAGGGTAACATCGATAGAAGAATTAGCAAGAATTACACCAGTTAAACCTCCTACTGTAAATAAAAAAACGAATCCTAATCTTCATAATATTGAAGGACTGTAATTAATTTGAGTACCATGTAGAGTAGCAAGTCAACTAAAAATTTTAATACCTGTTGGTACAGCAATAATTATAGTAGCTGATGTAAAATATGCTCGAGTATCAATATCTATTCCTACTGTGAATATATGATGTGCTCAAACAACAAATCCTAATAAACCAATTGCCAATATAGCATAAATTATTCCTAAACATCCAAATGTTTCTTTTTTACCTCTTTCTTGTGAAATAATATGAGAAATTATACCGAATCCTGGTAAAATTAAAATATAAACTTCTGGATGTCCAAAAAATCAAAATAAATGTTGGTAGAGGATAGGGTCTCCTCCTCCGGCAGGATCAAAAAAGGATGTATTAAGATTTCGGTCTGTTAATAATATGGTAATAGCTCCAGCTAAAACTGGTAATGATAATAATAATAAAAGAGCTGTAATTCCAACAGCTCAAACAAATAGTGGTATTTGATCTAATGATATATTATTTGGTCGTATATTAATAATGGTTGTAATAAAATTAACAGCTCCTAAAATCGATGAAATACCAGCTAAATGAAGGGAAAAAATAGCAAGATCTACAGAACTTCCACTATGAGCAATATTAGATGAAAGTGGGGGGTAAACTGTTCATCCTGTTCCTGCTCCATTTTCTACAATTCTACTTGAAATTAGTAGTATAATAGAGGGGGGTAGTAATCAAAATCTTATATTATTTATTCGGGGGAAAGCTATATCAGGTGCTCCTAATATTAAAGGTACTAATCAATTTCCGAATCCACCGATTATAATTGGTATAACTATGAAAAAAATTATAATAAAAGCATGTGCAGTAACAATAGTATTATAAATTTGGTCATCTCCAATTAAAGAACCTGGATTACCTAATTCAGCTCGAATTAATAATCTTAAAGAAGTTCCTACTATACCAGCTCAAATACCAAAAATAAAATATATTGTTCCAATATCTTTATGATTTGTAGAATAAAGTCATTTTCGCTAATAAAATGGCTGAGATATAAGCGATAAATTGTAAATTTATTAACGAGAATAAAGATTCTCTTTTATTATTTAAAGTCTTATAGTTAAATTGTATATAATATAAAATTGCAAATTTTAAGATGAAAATAAAATTCTAAGGCTTAAAGAAATTTTTCTTTATAAATAATTTTGAAGATTATTAGTTTAATTAACTTAAAACCTTATAAATAAAAAAAAGTTCTAGTAATTATTCCTAATAAAGAAATTATTCTTAAAAAATTAATTATTAAAAATGAATTATTTTTAATTTTAATTTTAAATCATTTTAATTTTAAATAATTAAATATTAATGAAGAATATACAATACGAATGTAATATAATAGTATAATTAATCTTATCATAATAAAAATAAATGTTAAAATAAAAAAATTATTTTTTAATATAAAATTAATAACTATTCATTTAGGGAAAAATCCAATAAATGGGGGTAACCCCCCTAAAGAAAGAAGATTAATCATTAAAGATATTTTGATTATAGTATTTAAATTTACAATAAATAATTGATTAATAAAATAAACATTAAATATAAAAAATATTAAACATATAATTATATTTAAAAAACTATAAAATATAAAATAAAATATTCATAAATTTTCTCTAATTATGATCGAAGAAAGTATTCATCCTAAATTATTAATAGAAGAAAAAGCTAATAATTTACGTAAAGATGTTTGGTTTAATCCGCCAATTGCTCCAATAACGACATTAATTATTAAGATGATAAATAAAAATTTATCAAAAAAATAATAAGACAATAAAATTATAGGGGAAATTTTTTGTCAAGTTATTAAAATAAAACAATTTATTCATGAAAGACCTTCTATGATATTGGGGAATCAAAAATGGAATGGTGCTGATCCTATTTTTATTAATAGGGTAGAATTTATTAACATGGAAATAATATTGTTTATTTCTAATTTTATAAATAATATTTTTATTAAAATAATAAATAATAAATTAATTGAGGCAATAGATTGAATTAAAAAATATTTTAATGAAGCTTCAGAGGCTAATAAATTTTTTGAGTTGGAAATTAGGGGGATAAATCTTAATAAATTAATTTCTAATCCAATTCAACAGCCAAATCATGAGTTAGAAGAGATAGAAATTAATGTTCTAAAAAATAAAATAAATATGAAAAATATTTTATTTGAATTTATAAAAAAAAAAATATAAAATAGAAATAATATTTATTTCATTTAGAATTAAAAATTCATTTATATATTTTAGTGTATGGGGCACAATAATTTTTGATATTATTAGATATAGTTTAATTCTATAAAATATAATAAAGGTAGAATTCTACATAATTTATCCTATCAGAATAATCCTTTTTTTCAGGCACTTTATTTTTAAAAAAAAGGTGTTTCCTTTATATTTGGGGTATGAACCCAAAAGCTTAATTTAGCTTATTTTTAATTTTTTTTTTAAAGAAAAATTATTAGAAATGGTTTAAAAAACAAATAAAAGAAATTTATTAAATATTTAATAATTATATTATTAAATATTTATTTATATATTTAAATTAATAATAATAATATAAATTAAATATTTAATAATTATAATTATATTATTAAATAATTAATTATTATTATTATTTATGTATTTATAATAATAATAATATAAATTAAATATTTAATATTTATAATTATTAATTGATCATATGAATATAAAAAATTTAATATCTTACGTTAATTTATAAAAATTTAAATGGCAAATGCTATTTTCAATATGGATATTAATTAAAAAAAATAAGAAGATTATTAAATATTTAATAGTCATAATTATATTATTAAATATTTAATTTTTATTATTATTATTTATATATTTATATTAATAATAATATAAATTAAATATTTAATAATTATAATTATATTATTAAATAATTAATTATTATTATTATTTATGTATTTATAATAATAATAATATAAATTAAATATTTAATATTTATAATTATTAATTGATCATATGAATATAAAAAATTTAATATTTTACGTTAATTTATAAAAATTTAAATGGCAAATGCTATTTTCAATATGGATATTAATTAAAAAAAATAAGAAGATTATTAAATATTTAATAGTCATAATTATATTATTAAATATTTAATTTTTATTATTATTATTTATATATTTATATTAATAATAATATAAATTAAATATTTAATAATTATAATTATATTATTAAATAATTAATTATTATTATTATTTATGTATTTATAATAATAATAATATAAATTAAATATTTAATATTTATAATTATTAATTGATCATATGAATATAAAAAATTTAATATCTTACGTTAATTTATAAAAATTTAAATGGCAAATGCTATTTTCAATATGGATATTAATTAAAAAAAATAAGAAGATTATTAAATATTTAATAGTCATAATTATATTATTAAATATTTAATTTTTATTATTATTATTTATATATTTATATTAATAATAATATAAATTAAATATTTAATAATTATAATTATATTATTAAATAATTAATTATTATTATTATTTATGTATTTATAATAATAATAATATAAATTAAATATTTAATATTTATAATTATTAATTGATCATATGAATATAAAAAATTTAATATCTTACGTTAATTTATAAAAATTTAAATGGCAAATGCTATTTTCAATATGGATATTAATTAAAAAAAATAAGAAGATTATTAAATATTTAATAGTCATAATTATATTATTAAATATTTAATTTTTATTATTATTATTTATATATTTATATTAATAATAATATAAATTAAATATTTAATAATTATAATTATATTATTAAATAATTAATTATTATTATTATTAATAAATATTAAATATAAAAAAAAAAAAAAAAAAATCTATGTAAAAAAATATTCATATAAATAAATTTTTTATGATTTTAGAAATTTTTTTTAAATTTATTTTACATATAAATTTTAGTATGTATATTTAATTATTTTAATAATAATTAATTTTATTTGTAGTAATTAACATTAAAAATTTAAGAAATTAAGATTTAGTAATATAAAAATTAATAACAAATTTTGTGCCAGCAGTTGCGGTTAAACAAAAGTTAAATTAAATTTTATTAGATATTAATAAATATTATAAAATTATTAATTAAAATATTAAATTATTAAGTGAAATTTTAATTTAATTAAAAATTATTAAATAATATATGATTTAATAAATTTTATTATAAACTAGGATTAGATACCCTATTATTAAAAATTTAAATAAAAATATTAAAATAGTATATAATTATTTATTGAAACTTAAATAATTTGGCGGTATTTTAGTTCATTTAGAGGAATCTGTTTATTAATTGATAATCCACGAATAATTTTACTTAATTAAAAATTTTGTATATCGTTGTTAAAAAAATATTTTTAAATAATTTTAATATTTAAAAATTTCAAATAAAAATTAAATCAGATCAAGATGCAGATTATAATTAAGAATATAATGGATTACAATAAATTTATTTACATAGATATTTAATTGAAATATTAAATTAAAAGTGGATTTAAATGTAATTTTATTTAATTTATTAAAATGATTAAAAATTAAAATATGTACATATTGCCCGTCGCTTTCATTTATAAATTGAAATAAGTCGTAACAAAGTAGAGGTACTGGAAAGTGTTTCTAGAAAGAACAAATTAGAGCTTGATAAAGCATTTCATTTACATTGAAAAGATATTAATTATTTATTTAATTTGATTGGGGGAAAATTAGTATAAAAAATGTTAATAAAAATAATTTTAATATAAAATATTATAATGGGGGTTAAAGTATTTTATAAAGAAAAAATTGTATAATTTATAGTAAATTAGTATTGTGAAAGAATTTTGAAATAGGTGAAAATTAATTAAAAAAAAAGTAAATTTAATTTATTGTATCTTGTGTATCAGAGTTTATTAATAAAAATTTTTTGAAAAATAATTCTCGAATTTAAAAGACCTAATTAATTAATAAATTTATTGTAGCAAAAATATTTTTAATAATTAATTAGAAATGAAATGTTAATCGTTTTTAAATATATCTAGTTTTTTTAGAAAAAAATTTAATTTTAAATTTAATTTAATTAAAAAATTTAATTAAAAAATTTTTTTAAATATTAAATTTAATATTTTAAGGGATAAGCTTTAATTTAAATTTTTATAATAGAATTTTAAATTTTTGAAAATTTTAAAATTTATATTATTTAAAAATTATAATTTTTTATAAATAATTTCAATTAAAATAAAATTTAATTTAGTAATTTAATTTTTTATAAAAAAATAAAATTTAATTTTTTTTATTTTAATTATAATGATAAAATTAGTATAAATATTAATTATTTATTAAATGAAATATTATTTAATATATTGAAAAATTAATTATAAGGAATTCGGCAAAAATTTATATTCACTTGTTTATCAAAAACATGTCTTTTTGAAAATAATTTAAAGTCTAATCTGCCCACTGATAATAAATTAAAGGGCTGCAGTATTTTGACTGTACAAAGGTAGCATAATCATTAGTCTCTTAATTGGTGACTTGTATGAAGGATTGGATGAAATATAATCTGTCTTATTATTATTTTTAGAATTTAATTTTTTAATTAAAAAGTTAAAATATGTTTAAAAGACGAGAAGACCCTATAGAGTTTAATATAAAATTTAATTAAAAATTTTTTTATAAATATTAAATTTAAATTAATTTTTATATTTTGTTGGGGTGATAAAAAAATAAAAATAACTTTTTTTATAATTATATATATATATATATATATATATATATTAACATAAATAAATGAATAAATGATCCATAAATTATGATTAAAAGATTAAATTACCTTAGGGATAACAGCGTAATTTTATTTTTTAGTTCAAATAAAAAATAAAGTTTGCGACCTCGATGTTGGATTAAGATAAAATTTAAATGCAAAAGTTTAAAATTTTGATCTGTTCGATCATTAAAATCTTACATGATCTGAGTTCAAACCGGTGTAAGCCAGGTTGGTTTCTATCTTTAGAAAATTAGGATATTTTAGTACGAAAGGATCAAATATTTGAAATAATTTTAATTTATTGAATTTTAATAAATTTTATTTAAAATAGTTAAAACTATTTTGGCAGATAAGTGTAATGGTTTTAGAAATCATTTATATATAAATTTTATTATATAGGTAGTAAATGATTATAAATGATTATATTTTAATTTTAATTGGTATAATTATATTGATTTTGGGGGTTTTAATTGGTGTTGCTTTTTTAACTTTATTAGAACGTAAAGTTTTAGGTTATATTCAAATTCGTAAAGGTCCTAATAAATTAGGGTTTATTGGAATTTTACAGCCTTTTAGTGACGCTATTAAATTATTTACTAAGGAACAAACTTATCCCTTATATTCTAATTATTTTGCTTATTATTTTTCTCCGCGATTTTTAGATTTTTTCTATCTTTACTAATTTGAATAGTAATTCCTTATTATTTTAACATAATTAGATTTAATTTAGGATTTTTATTTTTTTTTTGTTGTACTAGTATGGGAGTTTATACTTTAATGGTATCTGGTTGATCATCTAATTCAAATTATTCTTTATTAGGGGGTTTGCGAGCTGTTGCTCAAACAATTTCATATGAAGTTAGATTGGCTTTAATTATATTATCTGTAATTATTATAATTATAGATTTTAATTTAATTAAATTTGGTAGTTATCAGTCAATAATTTGATTTATGTTTATTATAATGCCTTTATCATTATGTTGATTATCCTCTAGATTGGCTGAAACTAATCGTACTCCCTTTGATTTTGCTGAAGGTGAGAGAGAGTTAGTTTCTGGGTTTAATGTTGAGTATAGAAGAGGGGGATTTGCTTTAATTTTTTTAGCTGAATATTCAAGAATTTTATTTATAAGAATATTATTTATTTTAATATATGTAGGGGGTTATGATTTAAGAATTTTTTTTTATTTAAAATTAGTATTTATTTCGTTTTTTTTTATTTGGGTTCGAGGGACATTACCTCGTTATCGTTATGATAAATTAATGTATTTGGCTTGAAAAAGATATTTACCTCTTTCTTTAAATTTTTTAATGTTATTTATTGGTTTAAAAATTTTTTTTATTTAATATATACATATAAATTTTTTTTAGTATAAATTAATAGAATAATAAATTCTTTCTTAAGTTTTCAAAACAAATGCTTTAACAAGCTCATTAATTAGTTAAAAATTAAATTATCTCAGTATTTTCTTAATAATGGATTTAAAATAAAATAAGAAAAATAAATTACAGTGAGTAATTGTCCTGTAATGATATAAGGTTCTTCAACTGGTCGTATTCCAATTCAAGTTAGTAAAACTACTGTTGTAATTATTAATCAAAATAAAATTTGATTAATTGGGTAGAATTGAATTCCTTGAATTTTTTTATTAAAAGTTAGAGGTAAAATAATTAAAATTAAAATTGATATTACTAAAGCAATTACTCCTCCTAATTTATTGGGGATGGATCGTAAAATAGCATAGGCAAAAAGGAAATATCATTCAGGTTGAATATGAACAGGAGTTACTAATGGATTAGCAGGAATAAAATTATCAGGATCTCCTAATAAATAGGGATTTGTTACTGTTAATATAATTAAAATAAATAATATAATTAAAAATCCTACTAAGTCTTTAAATGAAAAAAATGGGTGAAATGGAATTTTATCTAAGTTTCTATTAATACCTAAGGGGTTATTAGATCCAGTTTGATGTAAAAATAATAAATGAATTATAGTTATTATTGCTAAAATAAATGGTAATAAAAAATGAAATGTGTAAAAACGGGTTAATGTTGCATTATCAACAGCAAATCCCCCTCAAATTCAATTAACTAATAGATTTCCTAGATATGGGATTGCAGATAAAAGATTAGTAATAACAGTTGCTCCTCAAAAAGATATTTGTCCTCATGGTAATACATAACCTATGAAAGCTGTTCCCATCAATAAGAATAAGATGATTACACCTACCATTCAAGTGTATTTTAAATTAAAAGATTCATAATAAATACCTCGTCCAATGTGAAGGTATACACAAATAAAGAAAAATGATGCTCCATTAGCATGTAAAGTTCGAATTAATCAACCATAATTTACATTTCGACAAATATAATTTACTCTGAAAAAGGCTATTTCAATATTTGCAGTATAATATATAGTTAAAAATAATCCAGTTAAAATTTGAATTATTAAACATAAACCTAGTAAAGATCCAAAATTTCATCATGTTGAAATATTAGATGGGGATGGTAAGTCAATAAGAGATCCATTAATAATTTTAAAAATTGGGTGAGTTTTTCGTATAGGTTTATAATTATTTATCATTAGTAATAATTTTAATATGATGGACGTAGAGGGCCAAAGAAAATATTAGTAATTTTTACTACTGCCACTAATGTAATAAACAAATAAATAATTATTATTATTATTATTAAAAATGTTTGTTTATTATATAATTTTGATAAATTAATTTTATTTTCATTATTAAAAAATAAATTGATATTAAATAAGTTATTTATTTCTTCATTAAAAGATATATTTATTCAGTTTAATTTATAAATGTTAAATATTCTAAAAATTACAATTATAATAATTGAAAATATTATAATTTTAGGAAAGAAAAAATTATTTTTGAAAAGTTCATTAGAGGCAATTCTTGAAACATAAATAAATAAAACTAGTAATCCTCCTAAAAAAGTTAAAAATAAGATATAAGAAAATCAATAAGTATTAATTAATATTCCTCTTAATAAACAAATTAAAGTAGTTTGAATTAAAATTATTAATCCTATAGAAAGAGGGTGGTTTAAAAAAAACATTATAAAAGTTAATATTATTCTTGATAAAGAAATAAATATTTTTATTTCAAAGAATAGTTTAAATAAAATAATAATTTTGGAGATTATTGATAGAGATAATTCTTTTTCTTTGAAGTTTTTAAAGAAAAATCTTATTTTTGATTTACAAGACCAATGTTTTTTTAAACTATAAAAACAAATGAAAATTTTTAATATTTTAATAGTGGTTATTGTTATATTTATTATTGGTAATTTAATTTTTATTTCAAAACATAAGCATTTATTAATTATTTTATTAAGATTAGAATTTATAGTTTTAAGAATTTTTTTATTTATATTATTAATTTTAAGATATATACATTATAATATATATATATTAATAGTATTTTTAGTTTTTGCAGTATGTGAAGGAGCTTTGGGTTTATCAATTTTAGTTTCTATAATTCGTACTCATGGAAATGATTATTTTCAAAGATTTAATTTATTATAATGATAAAATTTTTATTTTTAATAATTTTTATGATTCCTTTATGTTTTATAAAAAATATATTTTGATTGGTTCAAATATTTTTATTTATAATAATATTTTTATTTATAAATTTAACAATAAGATTATATAATTATAGAAATTTGAGTTATATATTTGGTTGTGATATAATTTCTTTTGGTTTAATTTTATTAAGAATTTGAATTTGTGGTCTTATATTAATAGCTAGAGAAAATTTATTTAAATTAAAATTTTATATTAATTTTTTTTTATTTAATGTTATTTTTTTATTAATTATATTATATATGACTTTTTCTGTTATAAATTTATTTATATTTTATTTATTTTTTGAGGGAAGTTTAATTCCCACATTATTATTAATTATAGGATGGGGATATCAGCCTGAACGAATTCAAGCGGGTTTATATTTATTATTTTATACTTTATTTGCTTCTTTGCCATTATTATTAGGGATTTTTTTTATTTTTAATGGGGAAAGATATATTATAATTTATTTTTTAAAATTTTTAAATATAGATTTATATTTACTTTATTTTAGAATAATTATAGCTTTTTTAGTTAAAATACCTATGTATTTTGTTCATTTATGATTACCAAAAGCTCATGTAGAAGCTCCTGTTTCTGGTTCAATAATTTTAGCTGGGATTATATTAAAATTAGGGGGTTATGGTTTATTACGAGTAATAATTTTTTTACAGCAAGTAGGTTTAAAATTTAATTTTATTTGAATTATTATTAGTTTATTAGGGGGATTTTATGTTAGATTAAATTGTTTTTGTCAAGTAGATATTAAATCTTTAATCGCTTATTCTTCAGTTGCTCATATAAGTTTAGTAATTGGGGGAATTATAACTATAAGTTATTGAGGATTTATAGGTTCTTATGTTTTAATAATTGGTCATGGTTTATGTTCTTCAGGAATATTTTGTTTAGCTAATATTAATTATGAACGATTACATAGACGAAGATTATTCATTAATAAAGGAATAATAAATTTTATTCCTTCTATGAGATTATGGTGATTTTTATTAATATCTAGAAATATAGCTGCTCCCCCCTCTTTAAATTTAATAGGTGAAATTATATTAATTAATAGTTTAGTTGGATGATGTTGATTTTCAATAATTTTTTTAATATTAATTTCTTTTTTTAGAGCTGGTTATAGTTTATATTTATATTCTTATACTCAACATGGTAAGTATTACTATGGAATTTATAGATTTTATACTGGAGTTTCTCGGGAATATTTAATATTAATATTACATTGGTTACCTTTAAATATTTTAATTATAAAAATTGATTATAGAATGATTTGATTTTACTTAAATAATTTAAATAAAATATTGATTTGTGGTATCAAAAATATGAATAAATTCATTTTAAGTTATTCAAAAAAATTCCATCTGTTTTTTAAGATTTTTTTTTCTTTTTTTTTTTAGTATAATAAATTTTATATTTATAGTTTATTTTATTTATAATAATATAGTTATTTTTTTAGAGTGGGAAATTATTTCTTTTAATTCTAATATAATTGTTATATCTATTTTATTAGATTGAATATCTTTATTATTTATAATATTTGTTTCTTTAATTTCTTCTGTTGTGATTTTTTATAGAAAAAGATATATATCTTCAGAGAAGAATTTAAATCGTTTTATTATTTTAGTTTTATTATTTGTTTTTTCAATAATTTTATTAATTATTAGACCAAATATAATTAGAATTTTTTTAGGTTGAGATGGATTAGGGTTGGTTTCCTATTGTTTAGTAATTTATTATCAAAATATTAAATCCTATAATGCTGGTATATTAACGGCTCTTTCTAATCGAATTGGTGATGTTTGTATTTTAATTTCTATTTCTTGAATAGTAAATTATGGAAGTTGAAATTATATTTTTTATTTAAATTTTATATGTAATGATTTTTCTATAAAAATAGTTGGAGTTATAATTATTTTAGCTGCAATAACTAAAAGAGCTCAAATTCCTTTTAGTTCTTGATTACCAGCTGCTATAGCAGCTCCTACTCCTGTTTCAGCTTTAGTTCATTCTTCTACTTTAGTAACTGCTGGGATTTATTTATTAATTCGTTTTAATAGTTTATTATTAGATTTATTTATATTAAAAATTTTATTATTATTGTCTGGTTTAACTATATTTATAGCTGGGATTACAGCTAATTATGAATTTGACTTGAAAAAAATTATTGCTTTATCTACTTTGAGTCAATTAGGTTTAATAATAAGAATTTTAAGAATAGGTTTACCAGAATTAGCTTTTTTTCATTTATTAACTCATGCTATGTTTAAGGCTTTATTATTTATGTGTGCTGGTGTGGTAATTCATATAATAAATAATATTCAAGATATTCGTTATATAGGGGGGATTAGATATTATTTGCCTTATACATCTTTATGTTTAAATATTTCTAACATAGCTTTGTGTGGAATTCCTTTTTTAGCTGGATTTTATTCTAAAGATATAATTTTAGAATTAGTTTCTTTAAGCTATTTGAATATGTTTATTTTTTTCTTATATTATATTTCAACTGGTTTAACTATATATTATAGTTTTCGGTTAATAATATATTTAATAATTAATGATTTTAATTTATTAAGAATTTATAATTTATATGATGAAGATTATACAATATTAAAAAGTATATTTACATTATTATTTATAAGAGTTGTAAGAGGGAGATTTTTAAGTTGACTAATTTTTTCATACCCATATATAATTTATTTACCTTTTAATTTAAAGATAATGGTTATTTATGTGAGTTTAATTGGTATATTAATAGGTTATTTAGTTAGAAATATAAAAATTTATTCTATAAATAAATTTTTATATACTTATAATTTAAGAAATTTTTTAAGTTTGATGTGATTTATACCTAATTTATCTACTTATGGTTTGAGATATGTATGTTTAAATTTTGGTCAAAAGTTGTTAAAAATTGTTGATATAGGTTGAAGAGAAATATATAGAGGTCAGGGAATATTTTTTATTTTAAAAAAATATTCTATTTTTTATTATTTTTATCAAATGAATAATTTTAAAATTTATTTATTTAGATTTATTTTATGAATGATTATTTTATTATTTATTTTATTTATTT